>QEPC01002298.1:989311-1000934 GCA_003113815.1 Sphenodon punctatus | reverse complement strand
GAATCTCCTGCCCCGCGTCCCCGCAGCGCAGGCTGGAAATTCTGCGCTGGGGTAAGCGGGGCAGGAGATTCCGTGGGGGGAGGGGAATTCCGCGGGAAATCTGCGATTCGCAGACCCGCGGATCCCTCGGGGCCCTGCTTATACAGAGACCTCCCATGAAGTTTTCTTTCTTTTCCCCATCATTCTCCCCTACATGTAGTTGATAATCATACACCTACATACTTGCATTCTGAATGTTACTCCAAAGAAGACCCTCTAGATGCCAGAACAGTGACTTCAGATTGGGGACTTCATTTACACCCCCGGGGTTCTGCCACTGTGCATGTACCATCCTTGGTCACATTGATTTTTCCAGTCTGGAATTTGTATTGATTGTATGGTCCAGTTGGATGTTTTGGTATATTTGTAATAGAAGTTTTTTTATATATAAAACAATTTTGCATATTATTTGTGGTTATCTCCACATTATTGCTTGTTCCCCTTTTTCTTGTTTTGAGTATATAGGGTGTTGTCCCTTGGGACAAGCTTTTTTGCCTCCATACCTTTTTGCTTGAGTGGAGTAATGGCCCCAGACCCATCACAGTGGGTTCTGGGGCTAGAGTGGCAGCTTGTAGATCTTGGCCACAGCCCTCCCTGCCTGTAACTTGGCCCAAGGACCCTGGCAGCGGGTCCGAGCGCTGGAGTGGCTGCTTATTGTCATGCGTTAGAACGAAATTGGAATGTGCGAGGAATGATGGTCCCAGATCCATCATGGTGGGTCCCGGGGCTAGAGTGGCAGCTTCTAGGTATTGGCCACAGCCCTTCCTGTAGAGGTGTTATGTATGCTTTGTTAAAGAACCTCCTTTCTGTGCCACTGGTGAATAGGGATTGATTACTTAGGAAGAGTTGTGTCAGACCAGCAAACCCTCTCTGGGTTCTATGCAAGTGATCCTATGCAGAAGGAAAAATAAAATCAGGAAGGCAACCTGGGTGGGCAGGAAGGGACCTTGGAATGGGAGGCAGGAAGGAGGACTGAAGTATGCTTTGAGCTTGGTGGAAAGCTGGGCAGGCAGACAGGCAGTGTGGCATTGGAGGCAGTAGGGCAGGCAGGCTGGGACATTGGCAGCAGGACACTCAAATAGGCTAGCAAAGACTGTGCAGCGTGAGAGAGCCAGAGCCAGTTAGTGTCACAGAGGCGGGCCATAGGCCGGCTCACAGGCTTATAGTTTGTTTCCCAATGCTACCCTGCGTCATGAGGTCAGTCAGATAAGGCGGCTGAGGCTGTCTAGTATGAGAGAGAGAGAGAGAGAGAGAGAGAGAGAGAGAGAGAGAGAGGCAGGGCGGGTGCCAGGCATTGGGAGGGAGAGACAGCACCTCAGCAGCACAGGAGCAGTAGCCCTAGCCCAGATGGAGGGGTAGGAGAAGCCCCATCCTTAGACTGCCCCTGGCATGGGATGGCGTGTGCCACTGCAGCATCACTCGTTGTCTAGGGGAAGCTCAGGGAATCCCAGAAGTGGAAGGTTCACCTTCAGGAACAGCAACTGCTCCACCAACTTGGCCCCCAGTCTCAGGTGGTGCGGGGCACAAATGTCCCCCATGATGGAGGACACCCTCTCACTGGGGGCGCTGGTTGGTGGGCAGGACAGGATACCCTTGGCCACTTTGGACAGGGCGGGGCACACATTGGCCTTGCCGGCCCAGTAGGCCAAGGGATTGCTGCTGGGATCAATGCATGACTGCTCCTCCAGATAGGTCTTCACTGCTGCTGAGGCACCATCATACTCCCTCTGGTAGCTCTGTGTAGGCACCCACTGCCCTCAGCCACGCTGCTTGCCCTTTTGTGCTAGGTCCCATGCTCCCCAGAGTGGCCTGCACACAGGAGCAGCTGCTGGCAGTAGGGGTCCTGCTGCTACTGCTGCTGCTACTCATCCAGCTGCTGCTGCTGCTACCACTAGGGCTGGGTGCAGGGATATACCTAGATTGCTTGAAGGGGTCGCTGCTCCCACTCCCACCATCCCCAGGGGTGTCCTGCTGCATGGCCCGCTCTGCCTGCCGGACTTTCTGCACCAGCGCACCCTTCCGGAGGCCATAGAGTGCTGTCTCACATGCCATGCTGACCTTGATCCTTGGGTCCAGCATGGTTGCCAGGACATATTCGTCTGGTGCAGGAGCTCGTCAAAGCGTGCACTCAGCCCCGCCTTCAGCTTATGCGCAAGGTCAATCACCTTATCAGAGATCCTCCTGCCCTGAGGGCCACGATCCCCCCCCCCCCCGAATCTCCTCCAGGCTGCTGCAGAAACTATAGACCAGCGGGATCACCTGGCTGAGGGTGGTGGTGGAGCTCCTCAAGGTCTCCGTGATGGCCAGGAATGGCTTCAGGACAAAGACCGTGTGAGCAATATTCTCCCATTCCTCCCTGTTGTACCCTGGAGGTGCCTCGATATCTGTCTCCAGTTCCACCTGATGGAGGCTGGCTTTCTGTTCAAGAAGTCGCTCGAGCATCAAGAAGGTGGAATTCCACCTGGTGGAGACATCCTGGAGCAGCGTGTGCACTGGGGACCTTTGCTCGGCCTGCTTCTCCCGGAGGAGCTTTCTGGCCCTCATGCTTTGGTTGAAGAAGCCCACCAACTTCCTCCCCCGCTCGACCAGGGACCTATGGGTGCCTGGCCCAATCCCTTCTCCCCCAGGCCCAGAGCGTCCTTCACCACAAGATGGAGGGTGTGTGCGGCACAGGGGATGGTTGTGAAGCCCCCGTCAGGGACTGCCTTTAGTATATTGGCCATGTTGTCCATGACCACACACCCCTTGGTGAAGGCCACGCCTGGCGTGACCCGCTCCCTCACCATGGTGGCCAGGGCTGCCTTGAGGTTCCTCGAAGTGTGAGAGCTGTCCATGACTTGAGCCCGAATCAGGGCCCACCTATATCCTGCTTCAGATCCCCTCCTGCCACTGCCAAGCTCTGCCTCTGGGTCCTGCCACCAGTGTGCAGTCATTGCCAGGTATGCATGCTGGGAATTTCTGGAGGACCACAGGTCAGTGGTGAAGTAGACCGTGCCCCCCCCCAGACCCTTCCAGAATTTCCCTCACCCACTCCTTCAAAGCCCTGTATAGCTGTGGCACCACGATCCGACTCAGGGTGGAGTAGGAAGACATCTTAAAGTTGGGTGCCAGGAATCCAATCAGCCACTGGAAGCACTTGTCCTCCACAATTGAGAAGGGCTGGTCATCCATGGCAATCATTTCTGCCAACAGGTGCTTGGCTTTCCCTTGGAAGCCAGCGCCACGGCGCCCTAACGATGGCCTTATCAGATCCTCCCAATCCATCTCCTCCATGGTGGACTGACGGTGCTCCTGGGGAGGCTCCTGCTGATGTTCTGCCCGCATACTGCTCCTGCTGCTGGAGGCATCAGCAGTTGGTGCAGGACGCTGGCCCACTGAAGCAGCCGGGCGACTGGCCACTGCAGTCGGGAACCCACTGCCATCCACTTGCCCTGCCTTCCCACTGAGCAACAGAGCACTGTGGCATGCCTTGAGATGCCCCGCCATTGCAGTTGTGCCAAGGTTGGCGAGCACCTGCCCACACTTCACCACCTTATTGCACAGTGTGCACTGCACCTCTCTGGGATCATCTGCTCGCACTGGCTTAAAATGATCCCAGACTAGGGATCCCCCCCCTCCTGCCTTCTTGCCTGCCTCAGTGGATGCACTGCTGCCAGCGCTGCTGGGAGGGGGAGAACTTCATGGCAGTGGCGACTCAGCTCTGGGAGGAGGGTCAGACATCACCTCAGGTACAGACATCTCCTCTGTGGCACTAGTGTCTGCCTCTTCCTCATTGTCCGATTGCGGTGATGTCCCATGAAGGGGAGTACTGGGACCCTGAGGCTAGACTGCCCGTGCCTGCCATGCTGCTGGCACTCTCTCTGTGCCTCCCCTCTGTAGCTGCCAGTGCTGCTGCTTCTGCTCCTCTCCCTACTGACATTGCCCAGGGATCGGGCTCTGCCTCTAACAGCCAGGGTGGGATCCACCAGCTCTGGACTGCTGGGGATTGCTTCGACAGTGGGGGACATTGGTGGCCCTGGAGGAACATCGGAAGCAGCCCCAGCACCTGTTCCAGAACCACCAGCAGCAGAGACAGATGCAGCCTCAAATCCTGCAGGCCTTCCAGTGCCCTGCATGGCAGTGGAGGCGGGCACTGCCACTGCCAGGAGATGATGCTGAGCCGCTGAAACCTGGTGCCCTAAGCAGGTCTGCTGAGTTTGGGAGGGAGTGATGTGCTCTGCCTCTGGCTACTGCTTCTGCCTGCTGCTGCTCCCCTGGCATGGCCCCTCCCACCTCTGGCATGTGCCTGATTGCCTCCCCTATGGGCAGCAGATCGGCCTCTCCTTCCCTTCTCCTTTTCTCCCTCTAAAATAATGTTTTTATATATATTTTTAAATTTATTTTTTCAATCTAATATTATATATAGCTATCTATCTACACTAAATCTAACTACTATTAGCTATTCTAAATGCTATGAACTAAATGGATTAATAAGTACACAGGACTACTCCTACAAACACTAAAACTAAATAACTAAACGCTATCTGTTAGCGTTGGGACCCCGGGGTAAATACCGGATACCGGATTTACCGGTTTCCGGTTCTCAAAGAACCAGATTCCCGGATTAAATCCGGTATACCGGTACCGGTTTTATTTCATTGAGTTCAATGGGGCACTGTGTCCCCATTGAAATCAATGAAATAAATTTAATTCCTCCCCCCTCCCCCTCCCAGGCAGTGCGGGTGGAAGGGGGGGACACCCCCCACCCACCCTGCCCAGCCTGGATTTTTGTTTAAAAAAAGAGACCACCCCCCAGCATCAGCGGCCGCAGCGTCCCCGTAGCCGCCGGTAAGTATAGACCCGATCCCTGGGGGGGGTGTTTAACACCCCCCCCAACCCCCCAGGGATCACCCCTACTAAAGTTGAGTGCTTTGCTTACCTTTGCAAAGCTCCGGGTGCGGCGGCGGGCGATCCGGCGGCCTCAGCGCCAGCTGTGGCTGCTGGCGTCAGAGATGCTCTAGCCCTTCCGGGGAAACCCGGAAGCTCCCCGGAAGGCCTAGAGCATCTCTGACACCTGCAGCCACAGCCGGCGCTGAGGCCGCCAGATGACCCGCCGCCGCCGCCACCACACCCGGAGCTCCGCAAAGGTAAGAAAAGCACTCAACTTTAGTAGGGGTGATCCCTGGGCAGTTGGGGGGGGTGTTAAACACACACCCCTAGGGATCGGGTCTATACTTACCGGTGGCTGCGGGGACGCCGTGGCCGCTGGTGCTGGGGGGTGGGCTCTTTTTTTAAACAAAAATCCAGGCTGGGCGGGGGGTGTCCCCCCTTCCACCCGCGCAGCCTGGACTCGGGGAGGTTTTTTGTGGGTTTTTTTGACTTTTTGGTGGGGCTTTCATTGCTTACATTGCAGCCATTCATTTAAATGGCTGCAATTTAAAGAAATACGGTACCCGGAATCTGGTAACAGGACCGGATTACCGGGTTGAATCCGATAATGCCGGTACGCCCAGTACCGGCATTATCAGATTCTGGATTTACCGGTATTCCCACCCCTACTATCTGTATCACTAAGCTAACTCCTACAACTGTCTACTATCTTTAACCTACAATCTCTCTCTCTATATATATATGGGATGGGGGAAATCACAAACAACACAAACAACACAAGGAAGGGTACAAAAATTAAATGAAAACTAAATTAATCTAATAATTTTACTCTAAATGAAAAAAAAACAGGGGAAGGGAATCAGGGAATGGGAGAGGGAAAGGATTCAATGGAGGGGGGAGGGAGGAACGAAAATTGAACACAGGGAACACAGGGATGGGTAAAAACAAGAAATAACACCTAAATCTATCTAATATAATCTAAATAAATGAGAATAATATGGGGGTAGATCGGTTGGATGGGTGAAATAGGAGGAGGATGGCAATGGATTAGGAATAGGAAGGAGCAAAAAGTGCTGGGAGAGAGGGAGCCTTCTGAAACTCCTGCTGTTCAGGAACAGTGACTAGCTTAGAAGGTATTGGGAAGGGGGGAGGCATACAGTTTTGTTTCTTGCTGCACCCGCCTCACCGCAAGCCCCATTGGTTTCATGCAGTCTAGCCCGTGGCCAATCGCAAACTGCCAAGCCAGTAGTCTGAGGCGAAAAAGGATGGTGATTGGGTAGGCTGGCTACTACTACAAACCTCTCCACACTTGGTGCCATGAAGTCTGCTCCTCAGTTGAGTCAGCTAACTTCCCCTCTCTGCCACATTTGGCCTTCCAGTGACCTGACACTACACCATGTTTTAACCACCCGAACTCACCCAAACATGATCCGAACTGAACGAACTGTTCGGTCATTTCGACGTTCGGACTTGAGTTTGGTTTGGTCAGTTCGTGTTCGGATTCGGGTTCGGTCGTCTGAACAGGCTGAGTTCAGGCAGAACTCCAAACTTCCGAACCGCGTGCGCATATCCCTAGTGGATGCTCCATGGGTGGAGGTGGGTGTTGATTGGGTGGGTCGTCGGAGCACACACACCCTCCCGGTGCCATTCACATGATGGTCTCCCACCCATCTGATGGGTGTTCATGGGTGTTGGTAGGTGGGTGGCGTCAATGTAAAAATGGCCTAACTTTTTATATGTCACTTTGTGTTTGTAAGTCAGCACCTGAGACTTACAAACACAGGTTAAAAGGTTAAAAGAGGATGCCATCAGAAGGAAATGGGGCCATGGGGCCCCCACATTGGGTTTTTGCTCTGTGCCTCACAAACTCTAAAGCTGGCCCGATGGGTAAGCAGACACACAAACAACAACCTAGCATCTAGTTTCTGGGGTAGATAGATTAGTGTGGGTTTACAGTGTAGCAGCAAAGAGACCCTATTACACCAAACACAACATTTTAACTCCCGTAAAAATGGGGCACTAATGTTTTTGCATTAATCTTGAAACTACTGTGAAGCAGAGTATTTTCATGAACAGAATGCAGTGTTAACCCCATTAGTTCTACAGGCAAGTGGAGTTAAAGTATTTGTGTATGCAAGCTTTTAGTTTAACCAGTTCAAGGACTCCAATGTATCCATTTTGTGTAAATGTATCAGTAGATGCAAAATGTGTTTTTCCCCACATGTTTTGAAATACAGAAATATTGATATATGAAAAATTCTCTGTTGCCTTTCCCAACATATTTAGAAACATCAGATGAAACATGGGAAATGAGACATCAGTTGGAGACTCTCAATTTTCCCCAGTTAGATTCTCAGTAAGGTTTTTCTTTTGACTGGCATGAACTTTACAATATGGGAAAGTTGACTCAAATAGGGAATACAGAATCGCACAAAAGACCAATCCAATAACCTCACACACCAGATGACACAGGGAGAAAGAAGGACCCTCCAGCAGTTACACACACAACCAAAAGACAAGGAGAAAAAATATAGACAACCTTCCCTCTGAATTCTTTGCTACCCTCATGTCATATTCACGTATCATACCATCATATAATCCGAAAAGTCTCATCCAACAAAATTTTCTGGGTGGTGAGGGCGCTGGTCAGTCTGGCCTCCCTCCACCTGGAACTGGAATCTTCCAGTGCTCACTGTGACATGTTTGTTGACTATTTTGCAGACATAATCGCTCGTATTCACCATGATTTTGATGCCACACTTATTACAATAGGAGAACCAGAGGCTGTGAAAGCCCCGTCTTGTCTGGTTTCGTGGAATCCATTTCAGTGGGTGTCGCCCACTGATGCATAGGATATCCTTGGGCTGGTCAGAGCCACCTCTTGTGAACTAGACACATGCCCGTCCTGGCTGGTTAAGACCAGCTGGGAGATGTTGGGGCTGTTGCTGGCTGGGGCAGTCAATGCCTCCCTTAGGGAGAGTGCTGAGCTGGTTCAAGGAGGCAGCGGTGTGGCCTCTGCTCAGAAAGTCATCAGTGGACATTGACTCCCTTGCCAGTTATCTGTCAGCCTCTAATCTGCCCTTTTTAGGGAAAGTTATTGAATGGGTAGTGACTCAACAGCTGCAGGGGCATCTGGACTACATCAGGTTTCTAGATCCCTTGCAGTCTGGCTTTCATCTGGGTTATGGTACCGAGACTGCGCTTGTGACTTTGGTCAATGACCTTTGCCATGAATTGGATCAGGATCCTTTGATCCTGCTGATTCTGCTGGATCTGTCAGCTGAATTTGATACCGTTGACCATGAGATGTTGGTGTCTTACTTGTGTGATTTTAATGAACATTTTAATGTTATGTATAACAGAACATTATGAATACAATGGAAACAAAGTTTATCAATTTAATAATAAAAAAAAGAAATCCAACGTAGGAAAGGGGAAGCCACAGAGTTTCATATATAGGATAGTGCTTATTCTCAATAATAGTCCCAGCTTGTAAATATAACCAAGTCTCTGCATTCCAGAATCTGGACTCATGATTTGTGTGTAAACTTAAATGCAGAATTAGAACAAAAACCCTCTAATTAATTCATCTCCTTTATTTTCATTAAATCAATAAAATCTTTGACTGCTACAGGTCTCCTTTAATAATATATATATTTAACTCCTCTCTGTTGGCTTTCATAGTTGCTAATGCCATATTTACATCAGAGAAAAGAAAAAACCACTGAAGCTGCAACCCACAAGCCTCTTACTCAGGAGTAATCCCAATGAACCCGCAGGGCTTTGATGGAACAGCGCCCAAGAAAGTGGTTTGTGGCTTGCAGCCCAAATGGATCAAATCTAAAATCCAATGCTGTTGGATTAACAAGGGTTTAGAGATTTACATTATTAACCTAAAATGATGTGGTTACCTTGTTACTTGCTCCCCGCTCCCCTCCAAAGTTCAGTGAGGAAAATAAATATTTTTACCTTTTGACTGTTACCAACATTGTAAACCAGTGGCCCCCATGGGGTGGTAAGAAGCATGAGCTGCCCCTGCAGTAGGATTGCAAATAAACCCAACCACATATATGTTCGAGTTCTCAGAAAGGAAGCCATACAACAGCTTCAGGTGAAGTTTCTATAACTTCTGCATTGGATATTCTAGCAGTTGGGATGGAGAGAAACCCCAGAAAACCTATCCCTCACCAAATTGCTTTAAGAATTTGGATCATAAAAATTTGGAGAGTATAGCAGTGTTGCTGGAACATTAGTAAAAGTATATATACACATTCCAGGTCCCTTTGAATTAGCCATAATCACATATGCAAGTCATTTTTGGACAAAAATATATATTCTTATAAAAAATTGAGCAACGTACTTTTGAGTTCAAATATGGACTCAGTGGTAGGAAAAGGAATGGATCCAATTATGACAAAGCGATTCAGGGAGAGAGAAATCAAGTTTTCAAGGAAAGAAAAGAAAAAAAAGAGCATAGAAATTAGATTCAAACAGATTTCCCCAGCCCACAAATTCCAGTTTTCCCACAAGTTGCGACATTCAATCAGGTTCTTCCATCTAGAAAGGCTATTGATGGTCTTGCTACAAAACAAAGGGGCTATTAATGCCATCCAGTGGACTCACTGGAAGAACGTTTTGTCTTTCCAGAGCTTGAACGCTAGTTATTTCAACATTTACAAAAAATCACCTTTTGGTTCTTTATGTAGGTTCATTTAAAGTATTTGATAAAAGAAAGAAAAAAGGTATTGATCAGTGGTTTGCCGCCCCACCCTCAGCTATATTTGTGCAGCTAAAAATCCTTCATTCAATCTGATCTCTTTACAATCTTTTATTTGCTAAAATTGGCAAAATTTGCAAAGACATCTTGCTTGGGTTGCACAGTCCCAGGAGCCACAGCAGAGGGCATGGCTATATTAGGTACCCCCATGCCCACTGTGCCTGTCAAACCCATTCCAGCAGCTGGCATCCCCATGTTCACATTCATTCCCATCATCCCCTGGGTCATCAGAGGGGTGGCTCCCATTGAAGGCATCCCCATTGCACCCGTCAACATACTAGGCATCCCCATTCCCACAGGAACGGGGCCCCCAATCAATGGGTTTGTTTGGGGTTGAACAGACATCATGTTGGGTGGGGAACTGAGGCTCATGGCTGCAAAATTCGGAGACATCACATTCATTAGTTGTTGCATATCTTTTGGTTCTCTGGGTTCCCTGGCTTGTTCTTCTGGAGAATTGTAAGGTAACAGAGTCTGTTGCTGAATCATTGTATTAAGTGATAGTTGTTGGGGTTTGGAAGGTTGCATACCAGGAACTAAATTGTCCAAACTGATATTTACACTGGGGTCTGACCAAGTGGATGGGAGAGTTTTGCTGGCGTTTTTCTGGACCATCTCTGTGCTTGGGTTGTAAAGAGGATTGGGCTTCTGCATCACTTCATTAACACTTTGCAAAGGCTGAGACCTTGACATTGGTAGATTGATGCCCACTGGGGTAGAACTCATCATAGAGAAATTCATGCTTTGGGAGGAGGTCATGGTGGCTGGGGAGGGGCCCATCAAATCAAAAAGATCAGAAGGATTTGAAGCAGCAGTTGGAGGCTGGCCAAGAGCTGGCTGCACCGAGCCACTGAAGATCTCTCCAGATGAAGCACTGGGACATGGAGAGACTTTTGAAGGCACTCCAGTCACCAAATTCTCCATTCCCACTTGGAGCTGTACCTTGTGATGAGAGGAAACTTGCAGAGGCAGCAGCAGAACCAAAGCCAGCAAATCGTCCAAATGGGTCAGTAGATCCACCTGTTGGAACTGGCTGATCAGCACCATCAAAGAGAAGATCAACCAGGTCACTGGATGACTTGCTTCCAGGCATCACTGAAGCCTTTGCCACAGACTGTGGTGTGTGAGTTGCAGCATTTTGGTCTGGGCTTCCTTTGTCTCCTGTATAAGGTGCTGCTGCTCCCAGGTCAATGGTTTTGGAAGGATTTGCTGTGCGTTTGTGTCTGGTGGTTGTTGTCTCTGTGGCCCGAGTAATATGAATGTGTTTTGTCGTTACAGTCTCCTCTTCATCTTTGAATTTGCCCTTTGGGGATTTACCTCTTCTTGATTTCTTTTCTTCATCACTATCACTGCATCTTTCTGGAGAATCCTCTCTATCTTTCCGCCGGAATTTGCTGATGGTGTCATCAATTGTGCTCCCAATTTTGTCACTCAGTTCACCCAGTTTGTCACTGAATGGAAAAGCACTCTTGTTTTTATCCCGTTCTTCATCCCATTTTGACTTGGGTTCTGCATCATACCTTTCACTGTATCTGAACCCTCCAACACTGTCAGAAGAAACCCCTATGTATTTATCTTTGTTCTTCTTTGCCTTCTTTCTCTCTTCACGAAGTCTATCATCATCTTGGGCAAATTCCACCATTTCTTTCACTTTCTGGCGTATGTTTATACCTGTCAGGCTCCGAGGTACGGAGCCGTGGGGGAAACCAAGGAGGGACAAGGAAGGCCAGAATTACCAGGTTCCAGGGGACGGAACTCGGGAGAGGGAAACAAAGAGGGAGGAATCTAGGCCTGGACACCGGGGGGAAAGGGTGGCCCCAAGGCGACCCTCTGAAACCTCTCAGTCGCTCTCTTGCACCCGAGAGATTAGGTACTCAGCAGCATTACCAGGCACCCTGGGCTAAGAAGGTACGCGACTCATCATCGAGGTCAGGGTCC
>QEPC01002298.1:962325-988442 GCA_003113815.1 Sphenodon punctatus | reverse complement strand
CACCAAGGCTTAAATACTTCCTGTGGCCAATCAGGAAGCTGGGAGGCAGGGCTAAGGTAATTGGCTACAGCTGGGAAGGGGCATGACACACAGGGAGCAAGCACACAAGGGAGACAGGAGGGGGAAAACCCAGCACCCTCACAAGCCCACCAGGTGGCGCAGAGCGCTGGATAGCCTGTCAGCCCCCAAGGGCCATGGGTTCAAGACCCAGCCCTGACAGTACCTTGGTCTTTGCCATTCTCATCTACAAAGTGGTAATTTTCCAGGGATCGCAAATCATAAATGTGTTCTCTGGCACTCGTAACAACACGCTCTGATCCATTCCTTGTGAGGTAAGATAGGAGCAGCAAAGTCTTATAAACTCTCCTCCAATTCTTTTTGTTATCTTTCAACATTCGAGTCCAAAGCATATTCATAAGTTCTGGAAACTGCTCATACATAAATGTAGCCTTGGCAATCTCTCCCATGAGCTGCCCTGAAGGTCCCCACGGATCATCATTGGCTGCTTCTCGAACCTTAGACTCGATTTATGAATAATTCATAACCACATTGGTGCCCACAGCCCACCAACGGCACCGACACACTCAGCGCTGCCTCCAGAAACCAATGACTCGGCCTCGCAAGGCCTGCTGGGACAGTTTTGATGCTTACTTGGTGTCTGTTGACTGTGGGAGACTGGATGAGGGCAATCCGACAGTAGCTAAATCCCAGCAAGATGGAGGTGATGCTGGTGGGTAGGACAGTGGTAGTGGCATCCCTCATCATCGATAGGGTTTGCCCCCCACTTGTCACTCAGGTTTGAAGTCTGGGAGTGCTCCTTGATTCCCAACTCCACCTGGATGCACAGGTGGGGGCAGTGGTAAGGAGCACATTTCACCAATTACATCTGGTGCAGTGGCTTTGGCTGTACCTCTCAGACTCTGACCTTGCCTCTATCATCCATGCTTTCATTACCTCTAGACTGCCTACTGTAACTTACTCTACATGGGCCAGTGATAGTTCAGAAGCTTCAGCTACTGTGGAATGCAGGAGCCCACCTTCTTACAGGGACAGGCCACCGTGAGTACATTACACCAGTGCTCCATTCTCTGTACTGGCTGCCTATAGTCTTCTGGGACTGATTCAAGGTGTTGGTGCTTATCTACCTACCTGCGGTACTGCCTCGATCCCCAGGCTCTGGATCAGCCCCTGTGGTTGGCTGGGAACGCCTTTCTTGAAGTCCCCCGGGTTTCCCGGGGGGCAACTATGGAGAGGGCGTTCTCCGTGGCCACACATAGCCTGTGGAATTCCCTCCTGGTAGAGGCCCGGGGGAAACCAAGACCTCCCTTCGTTTCAACGCCAATGCAAGACCTGGCTGTTCCGCCAGGCTTTGGGTGAGGGAGATGGGTGATGGGAGGGGGTTTTATGGTTAGGGTGGGTGGGTGGTGTTTTGTTTATTTCTCTTTTTGATTTCCCCAATTTTAATTTGTATTTTAATATATTTATTAGATATACTATATTTATATTATTATTTTAATTATTATTTTAAGTTTGTTAGTTTCCCCGAGCTGCCTTGGCAGGAGGGGCGGGATATAAGCTTTTATATAAGATAGATAGATAGATAGATAGATAGATAACTTCCTTTCTGTAAGAATTCACTGTTGCAGAAACTTCAAAATGGCCCACAATTAAAATCAATGGGAGTTGAGTATTGATTTCTATGGACTGAGGAATGCACCCTTCATTTTCTTTACCAGCAACCATCATTGCTCCTTCAAAAATGTTTGGAATTTTGTAAAGAATATTTTATTAGAAATTAGAAACTATTTTCTTCTAATAAAACTTGAGGCATCAGTGTTTTGTGGATGAATGAGTATTGTCTTAGGCCTCTGCAGATACAGAATAGGGGTGTGCGTGTCATTTTTTAAATTACAATAACAATAATGAAAATTGTCATTTTCATTATTGTTATTGCAGTAACAAAAATTCCAAATAATAATAATGAAAATAGCAACAAAAATGACATTTTGCTTTTGAAATAAAGGGAAAAAACTGAAAAATGTATTTCTGGATATAAAATTTATGTTTCTTATTCAATTATGATGGAACTTGGAGAAGTTGTGACCCCAAAGAAGGGCACAATGTGTACCATGTTTCAAAACAATTAGACAAGGGAAACCAATTTAAGAAGCAATTGAATGCTGTGATTTTAAGAAAAGCTCTATACACATTCATGGCTACAACTTCTTTATGTTCCATCTACTTTGCATTAAACCTGTGAACATTAAGTCCCTCCACAAACATAACAGTCCTGCCAATTTTCAGAAAGATTGGATAAAGGGTGCTGATGGTATAAGACATTATCTTTAAAATACATTTCCAGATGTAACATGTTTATATTCCATCCTGTTTACAGGACATTTGGCAGGAATGTATCATATACCTTCCCTTTTATCTCTGCAAAACTATAGGTCAATTTGAATAAGAGACACAATTTTATAAGCAATTTATGTTGTCCATTTGAAGACCATTATTCGGATAAATAGCAGCATGTGCAGTGCCAGTCAGAGGCAGGCACCTGGCATGGCAGGGGGAGGGAGAATGTAGGAGGGAGGATGTGGAGCAACCCAAAAGACTGACAGACACATTCACTGGCCAATTACTGCATGCTTCCAGCTTTACAGGACCACTCGGTAGTGGCTTTGAGGTGGGCATAGGGGGTGACCCTCAGGCAGGCATAGAAGGGACATAACTGGGACTTTGGGGAGAGCATCCACAAAATCAGGATACATTGGGTGATTTCAGACGTTACGGCCGGGCGGTTCACCACAGTCCATTCCCGGTGGGGGCGAACAAAACAACCACTCCCCGGGGCCAATAAAAGCCCCGAACAGATGTGACGGGGCGGGGACCATGGCCGGGAATTGGGCCGGCACATCACGGATTGGGGCAGTGAAACAGACGTGATGCCAATCCCCAGCCGTGGTCAAAACTCCCAGAAGCCACCGGGCAGGGGCGGGACACAGACATGGCCGCCTGAGGGCAAACGAAGCCAAAAGGCACACAAGGGAATGCCCACACAAAGGAGAAGGGATGGGGGAAGAGGGAGAAGAGGCTGACAGGTACCACACACACCAGGCACACGGACAGCGGAGGACAGTGGGACACACAGCATGACCACACGCCCGGGCACACAAACCCACACCCGCACCCGCACACACACAAGGGAATGGAATGGAAGGGAAGGGGGGCATGGGTGCCTGGAAAACACACAAAGCACAATGGGAGCAGGGGGGGACACAGAAGGGGGAGAACCGCAAAGGGGAAGGTCAGGCCACAGGCAGCAGCAACCCCCAACCCCCACAGCAGCACAGTCAACATGGGTTCCCCCACATCAACACAGGCAGTCCCTGATAGGGGGGGGAAGGACCCTGGTAAGAAGGCATGATGGGGGCCCGCAATGCACAGTGAGCCTGGCGGAGCTGGTCCAGGAGGAACATGGCGACCCCACAGGCACAGAGGGGCAGATGGAGGGCAGCCAGGACAGGCGGGGCACTGCTGCAGTTCCAAGGACACCCCCCCCAGAGGAAGCACCGCGGCCTAGTCCAGGGGCGCCGGAACCCCCAGGTCACACAAGCACCCAAGGGGGGGGCATGCAGCAGGTGGCAGCGCCGGCGGGTGCGGACAGGTAGCTGGACACAGTCGGTTCGGAGAGGCCATGCGGAGCGCCGCACCCAGGCACCAGGGAGGGCAAACGCAGAGGGGAGCCCAGGGTGTGCAGTCAGACCTGGGGGTGGGGCCCAGAAGGGGCCCGGGGCCACAGGCAGGGGCAGCAGCACCCCACGAAGCAGGCTGCACCTCAGCACAGCAGAGACATCAGGGCAGGAGCAGCCAGCGGGGTCTGGCCCCCCGACCAGGCTGGGAGCCCACACGGGGGCAGGACACCGGGAGGGGCTGGAGGAGCACAGGGAGTCACAGGCTGCCACTGGGGGCCACTGCGGGCCCCAGGCCCAGGTGCCCCACCCGGTGAACCAGGTGGGGCCAATGGATCAAGCCCCAGCAGTACCCTTGCACGGACATGTGGTGGGAGATCAGGTAGTAGGCCTCAAAGGGATCAGGCATGGAGAGGCCCAGCTGGACGTCCATACGGGACAACACCCCCAACAGGGCTGACATCTCCTCCGCAGAAGGCTGCAACACACAGCAGGCAGCAGAAGGGGGCCAAGGAAGATGTCCCAGCTCCAGCAGCCAGTGGTACACCACCCCACGGGTGCCCCGTGAACACAGGCAAAATAGGACACGGCCAAGGCAGGGCCACCCTCATCAAGGCACTCCATGTAGGTGCTCAGCCCGCACACAACCAGCACAGACACGGTCACAGCCCCGCACCAGGGCACATGCGAACACCACTTGCCCGGGATGCGCCCCTCAGGGAAGCGAACCAGCCCCAGGGTCTCCGTATGCAGCCGGCAATCACAAGCGCTCACCTCATAGCCGAAGTAGTGAAGTCCAGAACTCAAGCTCTCAAAGGCACCCGCACAGATGCCCAGGGTCCCCAAGAGCAGCTGCACCGCAGGGGTATGCCACAGGTCGCAAAGAGACATGGTCTCGCGGAAGGTCCATATATGGGGGACCCCATGGGGGCCTGGAAGTGGGAGCCCAGTGGACGGGCAACCAGCGATGGTCTGGCATGACAGGGAGAATAACACAAAGGACAGGGGGCACATACACCCCCTCCAGGCCCGGGAGGGCCTCCGAGGGGTCCCAAGGCCAGGGAAAGCGGCCGCAGACTGCAACATTGTAGCACAACAGAGCGAGGTGTGTGGTGTGGACCCGGCACAGCTGCAGAACACAATAGTGCTCACACTGTCCGGCTAATCGCACCTCCAAGGCCATACTGGAGCAAACAGCAGGGGAAAGGGGGGGCGGGTGGTGGTGGAGATGGCTGATGGAATGCAGCTGTCTAGGGAGCGTGCAGACCTGCGCATGCATGCAGGGGTGAGGCCAGGTGCGCTGCCTGCCGGTGCACCCAACTGCATGCACGCATACCCCGGCCCCCCCTTGGGGGGGCACGCGCATGTAGGGCCCTGCCCCCCAGACAGCCCTGCCATCAGAGGCCCTGTATAACTGTTCCCATCCACCCCTTGGGACAGGGCAGCTGCCTATTGGATGCACCTCGCGCTCGCAGCCAGGTGGTTCCACGACCACACCGAGAAGCTGCATCTCCTGACTGCGGAGGTGCAACTGGCCATCCAGTTGTGGGTTTCCCTGGCCCAGATAGTTGCAAGGGGCCTTCGGGCCCACCACGGGTGCAGGAGAGCCTGTGCTCGGCTCAGGGTGCAGAGAATATCCGGGGCAGATAGACAGGCTGTGAGCCGGTGCCGGGCCTGGCCCACTGTGCTCCGAGGGGCTTCCAGGTGCCTCCTCTGGGCAAGGCAGACCATGCGCCGGGCAGCCCTGCTTGCCATGCCCATAGCCAGATGCCTATTGGTTGCAGAGCGCCCACAGACGTGGTGGGCTAGGGCGCTGGCCCACTGGGAAGAGCCAGACTGGAGGGCCCACTTTAGGATGCCCAAGAGCACCCTGCTCCACCTAGCGGAGCTCCTCACACCCTGGCTGGAGTGGCAGCACACCTCCATTCGGTACCCCATCCCCATGGTGCAGCGGGTAGCAATAGGGGTCTGGGCCCTCGCTACCCCCGACTCCGGCCGGTCCGTGTCCCAGTACTTCGGGGTAGGGCTCAGCACCGTCACCTGCATCCTCTGGGATGTGTGCGAGGTGGTGGAGGGCATGCTCCTGGACAGAACGATCCAGCTAGTGGACCAGGGGGCCGTGATGGTGGGGTTCGCAGCTGGAGGTTTCCCCAACTGCATGGGAGCCGTGGACGGCACCCACATAGAGATACTCCGCCCAGCCGCTGGGGAGGCGCTGGAGTATGTGAACAGGCACGGTTATTACTCCCTGCAGCTGCAAGGGGTGGTGGATCACCAGGGCCGGTTCATTGACATCTACACGGGCAACTCCGGCCACAGTCATGACGCCTGGATCATGACCATTTCACCTTTCTATGCCCGCATGTTCCGGGGGGACTTCGCGGACTTGGGCATGAGCTGGATAGAGGGGGTCCTGATGCCCCCCTGTATTCTGGGGGACCCTGCCTACCCTGTACCGAGGACCCCTGCAGAGCAGCTATACAATACCCGCCTGTGTTCCAGTCGGACTGTGGTGGAGTGTGCCTTCGGGGCCCTCAAGCAGCGCTGGAGGAGTGTAGCTGGGCACCTTGATTACACCGTCTCGACCTCCACCCTGGTGATCGGTGCCTGCTGCATGCTCCACAATATCTATGAGACAGAGGGGGAAGCCCTGGACTACCCCGAGCCCCACCAGCTCCCCGGTCCCATGCCCCTGTATGTGAACGACGAGAACCCCAGGGAGTACCATTTCGCCAAGCGAATCTGGGATGCCCTGGCGAGGCATATCACCCAGGGGGCCCCGTTGTGAGGGACTCCCCCCTGGGGCACCCCCCGTGGCTACATGGCCATGCCCCTGCACTGGTGGGCCCATACCCCTGTCCTGCCATACTAGTGCAAGCAACCTTTATTGACCCCAAGTGCACACGTTCACCCTGTCCCTCCACCCCTCAGTTGCCCTTTCCCCTACAGTGGCCCCCATCACATCGCCCTCCCCCCTTTCCCTCCAACCCCCCTCGCTTCCTCAGTCATCCCCGTGAGCGCCCCATGGGGCCCATGGAGCTCTGTGAGCTCTCCTCCCCCCCCCGCTGTCCATGTTCCCTGCATGGTCCTGTGCCACCTCCTGGTCTGGCAGGGGGGTCAGTGGGGGGGAGAGGGAGACTGGGGCCCGGGGTGGGACGCTGGGAGGCTGCACCCTCTGGAGCGCCAGGGGCACCGGGAGGCGTATGCGTGGCCCCTGAGCACGTGGGGGTGGCTGGGGCACCTGGGATGGGGAGGGGCCACTGAGGGTCCCGGAATTGGGACCGGGGCAGGCAGGGTGCCCGGGGGTGTGCCTGCCATCACATAGGTGCACATCGTGCCGGCGTGCAGGAGCAGGGAGGTCCCAATGTCGTAGGACCTGTCCATTTTGGCTGTATGCTCCCGCACCATCCCAGTGATGGCCTGCTCCAGCCTCCTGAGCGCCTCCACCTGCCTGCTGTGTTCCTGGCGCTCCCGCCTCTGCTCCAGGTACACCTCAGCCTGGAGCCTCTGGTCCCTTGCCTCGGCCCGCTCCAGGGACCGCTCGATGGCCACCTCCATGTGGGCCATGGCCTCGATCATCCTCTCCCCCTGTTCCGCCGCATTCTGGACGATCTCCTCTACCTGTTCCTCCCTCCGCTTGCAGACCCGTGCCCGGTACTCCCGCATGCGCTGCGCTGGGGCCACGTGCCCTGGGGATGCTGGCTTCCGGGGTTGCCCTGTGGGTATGAGAGTGTAAGTCCGAACCTGTCCCCGGGCCCTGCCCCCTGCCCGGGATGGGGCAGGGGCCCCTTGGGTCCCCGGTTGTCTCTCCCAGGCCCTCCCCTCCCCCTGATCCTGGACCCTCCCACCCACTCCGACTGCCCGGGGTGCCCCTCCCTGCACCCCGGGGTGCCCTCCCTACCGGACCACATGCCTCACCTGGTTCCTGCACCTGCTGGTTGGGCTCCTCAGAAACTGCCGGCTCAGTCTCCTGGGTCCGTACCCGGGGTGTTCCGTCTCCTGCAGGCAAGGAAGGGGGATGTTGGTGTTGGGGTGCATGGTTGGGGGACCTGGAAGTGGGACCCCCTCCCACCTTGCCGGTGGGGGTGGAGGCTCAGGCTGGGATGGCACCTGCCCCCTCCAGCCCCCCCTGGCCCTTTCCCCCCTGGGCATGGTCCCTCCCCTCTCGAGGTTGCCCGCTTACCCTCGATGTCCATCTCGGATCCCTCGGAGGCTGGCCCCTTGGTGTGGAAGTGCTCCCCCATGGACCACTCACTGAGGGTGATGAGAGTGCTGGCCTCGGACTCCGCTTGGCCGGCCTGGGGGTGGGTGCTCTCTGGGCTGCTGCCGGGGGGGCCTGCTGGTGGTGGAGGTCCCGGGGCGCTCTTCCTGGGGGTCCGGGGCCCCAGAGCTTGTGTTTACCAGGTGGGCAGCGAGGGGAGGGGGTACCTGGGCCCGGATGGCCTTGTACCCCCTCTTCAGCTCCGTGGCCTTGGAGAGGCACTGGGCCGCTGTGTGCTGGTGCCCCGCCGCCACCATATCCTGCACTATGTCCTGGTAGACATGCTCATTGTGCTGGTTGAGGGTGAGCTCCAGCTGGTACTCCAGGGTCCCCCAGATCCTGTTGAAGTCCCGGGTCTCCTGGAGGCCCCACTGGCCCCCCCGGTGGTACACCTTCCTCCGTCACCTCCACAGCAGGTCCTCCTCCTCCTCCTCCATCACCGCCGCTGCCGCCTCTGCCTCCGCCTCTGCCCAGGCAGGGCCGGTCTCCTCCTGGGGCTCGTCCGCCTTTTCCATGTCTGTGGGGACAGTGGGTGGGTGTGTGTGTAGGGTTGGGTGCGGGTTGGGCCCCCTCGCAGGGAACCCCTGTCCCCCGCCTCCCTGCCAGTCACCCGAGCATGGCCCATGCCCCCCCCGAGAGCCCCTGTGCTCCCTGTTGCCCTCCCCTTCCTTCCCCTTACCCGTTTCCTGGGTGCCTCCTCCAGCCCCGGTGCGGTTGCTGTCCCCGGGGCGTCACGTCCCATGTGCTGCTTCGGGTGTTGTCCCTGCACCTCCTGCATGGTCAGCGCGACCCCTGTCTCCCCCTCCTCCACCTGCGCTCTTTCCACCTCCATCGCTGCCCCTGCCTCCTCCTCCACCTCTGCCTCCACCTCCTCCACCGTCGCTCTCTCGCCCACTGCTTTCTTCCACCTCCCTCCTCGCTCCATCCCACCATGCTTGCCTGCTGCTGATTTCCCTTTAAATCTCCCTCCGGTGGTTGTGTTGTTGCTGGTTGCCTAGCTGCGACACTGCGTGCATTGTCCACGGCTGGGGCTCATTTCCTTTGTTTCCGCCCAGGGATTGGCGTCCAGACTTTACTTTTTGTTGTTTCCCAGTGGGGATCTCTTTGAACATGCTTCCTGGGATTTTGCACCTGGTACCCTGCGAAGCGTGGTTGAAATTGACCCCATGTGGGTATTGAGTGTGGTGAACACTTGGTGCTCACCGAACAGACGTTCAGGGCTCTTTGGCCCCGCCGCGGGATTGAGCGTGGTTCACTGTGGTTGAGCGTGATCTCGTAACATCTGAAAACACCCATAGTTTACAAATCCAGACTGGCCAATTATCATCACAATCACATCCTGCAGCACTGTGACAGAGGACATAAGAGAATCCTTATTGGCTCTTTCCTAAACAGATGCTTCTGAGTTCCCAGTAACAAGTGGGGGAGAGATGTTGGGATGGTCACAGCGCAGAATGAGGATATTTAGTTGACAATTCTGCTGTCCAATTGGTATCACAAACTAATCTCATACCACAGTGACACATACGAGAATCCCTGGCATAAGCTCTTTCTATTCATATGCTCTGCAGACATATAAAATTGGGACCCTTTATAATATCTTTCTGATATTTGGAAGAGATGATCGTGAAAGTCTGATATACAGTACTGCCAAATTTCATGTACACTGGTTGGACTACAAAGTTGTTACTGTCAGACATACATTTATAAGTTAATTGCTTATACCACCAGCAATTAATCCTTTATCCAATCCTTTTGAAAGTTGGCAGAGATAGTAAATATGGAAAGGGGTATAAATTTGACACGTTTCATCTACATGAAATATGAGGCAAAGAACTGACAGCTAAGAATATATATGAGGATTTTTGCAAGATAATATAATTAAACTGCTTATAAAATTGGATTTCTTTATCCAATCTTTTGCGGATTTAGTACACATAATATCTTTCATTGGAGGTATAATACCTCCAAGTGTCAGCCAAATAGAGGGTGATTTCAGACGTGACGAGATCACGCTGAACCACACTGAACCACGGTGAACCCCGCGGCGGGGCGAAAGGCCCCTGAACGTCTGCACAGCGTGCGCCAGATGTTGGCCACGCTGAATCTGCAGATGGGGTCAATTTGAACCACGCTTCCCGGGCTAGCCGGGGGAAGGTCCCGGGAAGCGTGGTCAAATGGACCGCGGGCCGTGGCCAACAAAAAGTAACGTCTGGCCGCGTGCCACGGGCCGGGATCCCCGGCGGGATCCCGGGCCGTGGCACGATCGGCCAGACGCGGCGGCCGCATTGGCCCCGCCGCCCGCCCGTCTCCTCGGAGGGCGGGCGGCGGGGTGCGTGGAGGGGGCGGGGCCGTGCGGCCGCACGTTGCGCCGCGCGGCCCCGGCCCCTCCCACTTTCCCCGCCGGGATCCCCCCGGCACGTCTGTTGGGCCGTGCAGGGGTGACCCCGGCGGGGAACGAAGACGTTCGTTACGGTACGGGGCCAAAGGGCCCCGTAACGTCTGAAAGTACCCATAATGAAAAACAAAAAGGTTACAGCCAAAAATGTGTTTTCCATTGAAACCAATGGAAAACAAAAACAAAAGCAAAAACAAAAATAACAATTTGATATTTATGAAAACAAAAATGACAGATTTAAATAATGGAAATAAATAAATAAAAAAATGACATGGGCCCCTGGTGCGCAACTCTAATACACAAATAAAAAGTGCAGCAGAGGGAATTATTCTGTCTTTTGGTATCTTCCTTAGCATTTTTGCTTTGACTTAACACAATGATCCCCCCTCCCCAAACTCCTGCCTGTCTTTGGACACACAATGGGTTCTTAATACTGTTGAAACTTGGTACTCGATTTTTTAATACACAGGGGATCATGGTACTCGCTTCCAAATTTCTGAGTTGCGAGGATCATGGTCTGGTACTTGGAAAGTTCGGAACCTTTGATCAAGTGATGGATGCACCAGTGATCCAGACCTGACCCTAGCTTCTCTGAGCTAGGAAACAAAGCTTAGTGCCATATTTGGTAGACAGGGGGGGTAATGGGAGGGGACAGGTAAGTGATGGACAAGCACAGGACAGTTTTTGATTGGCTGGCAGGGGCAAAATAAAAGTGGTAATTTGGACATTTCCATTTTCCATTCTCTTTGGTGAATTTGACTGTGTGTTACACTGCTGCATCTGTAAGTATTATTTTAGCTTGCAGGGGATGCCTGTCCTGAGCTGTCCTTAGGGACAATGCTGGGGGTTACTAATAGCCACCCTGCTTTTTTTATATTTAAAATGGATGCTGCTTGCACACTGCTTGGGCACCATTAGGCAATGCTTCAAGTTTGGCTTTGCCATGCGTCTTTTACAGCTGCATGTTAGTTTTTTCTTGTGATTGTCTCACTTTTGCAATGGTTTTTTGGCACTGTGCTTTTGCTGTGGGTTCAACTTTGCCAAGATGTGTCCAGTTGGAGTACAGGGGGATACTTTCTGGTTAAGTTACAGTGTGTAGGGTGGGGGCTTGCCTTGCATAGAGCAAGGGAGGCATATGTTAGTTTGGTTTTGCAAAGGTGGGGGGTTTGTATGTCTGGCTTCTCGTAGCTATGCCTGTTGGCTGGTGGTACTTATGGCGCCAGGGGCCCAAACTTGTTGAAGCTTGATGTGCTCTGTTTTGGGGCTCCCTAGTGCAACTCACCCACCCACCACAGTGCTTGCATGTAATTATGGAGCATTCGGGCGGGGGGGAGGGGCAGGATTGCTGGGGCAAACAATGATGGGTTTTTTGTTTTGGCTTGTGTCTCTTTCTTCTGAGTGAGACCATGTGCTCTCCCTCTCTAGAGCACCCCAGTGACAGTGCCACCCAGCTTCCAGGCTTGCATCATGTATATAGGGCAATGGGTCCAGGCAGGGGGAGAAGACATACTGATTGTTAATAATATATGGTGTTCTTTTTGTGCGTGCTTGTGAGCAGCTCTTCTGCCTGATGGCAAGGCAAGGAGTGGATGCGCTGTTGTTCACCGTGATTGGATATAAGCAATTAAATGGCTGTGTGCCGTCTCAGGTACTGTTTCCAAGTTTCCACAGTTCTGAGGTTCCAAGGTTTTCCAGAGTTCTGATTTCCGATTTCCAAGTCCTCGGAAAAAGTTCAGAGTGAGGGTCAAAAACTCAGTCTCAGTAGTCGGAACGTCAGAAATCCTCAAAATTATTATTTTTTCTATTTGATTCAGCTCTAGTTTTTAAACAAGTAAGGTGATGGGGGAGGGGGAGTCCATGGCTGCTGAGTGACATTACTGCAGAGTCAGGTGGAGTGCATGGCGAAGGATTCAAATGGGCGCTTTCCAGTATGGCTTCCCTGGCCAGAGACAAGCTGCCATACACTCACTCTATCATGGACCATGGGGGAGGAGGACGTGTGCCAGACTGGCCTTTTCAATTGACTATCCTCAGCATAATCGCTGTGGAACCTGAGCTCCTTGTTAATGCCTCGACCCTTTTGGGGGAATTAACTAGGACGAGGGTACAAAAAATTAATACTTCCAGGCGCACATGACCGTTACACACAATTTATCTTTGGGGTCTGACACCGCTTTTAGATGAGGGTACGGAAAAGCGCCTCCTGAGCTGCGCAGGGCTGCTGGAAGTGACATGCTCCCCGTTGCCAGCAATGGCGGCTGGAAATACGGTGCTTTGCATAGGCGCATTCTAGAAACCTCAATTTTCAGGTCTCTAGAACACACCTCAGCGAAACACCGCATCTCCAGCCACCGCCGTTGCCAGCAACGGGGAACACGCCACTTCCAGCAGCCCTGCGTGGCTTCTTTCTTAGCACGCAGCTCAGGAGGTGCTTTTCCATGCCTTGTCTAAAAATGGCTTAATACCCGAAATAGGGCTTAGTGCCTTCCAGCCTCCACATCTCCCCTTACAGCTGGTCCATTACACTGTGTAGGGGCTTCTCACAACTAGTGAGTCCCCAGTATAAACTTAGTCCTGCACATAACCATAAAGTTCTCCCACAATGGGGCACATAAAGTCCAGGTACTTGGGAACATCCATCTCTGGCCTTATGGTCATTTAACTAAAGCATACACACCTGGTCTCCCACGCTCTCTGTGAGGTCCCCAAGTCCTGGATCCTGTAGAGGATTGGTTTCCCTGGAGCTTCTTGGAGGTGTCCTCTCACTTTGAGCTCCTGCTGGGTACTGACAGTTCCTGTCCGAGCCACTTCCTTTTATGCAGGACGTCACACCTCCTAGCCACCAACTTCCTGTTGACACCCATTTTGTGGAAAATCGGCAGGCAATGAGTCCTTTATGACCCTATTCTGCTACACTCCTCAGTTCTTGTGACTTGCAAAGGCTGTGTCCTCTGCCCACAGTACCTATGAGCTTCAGACAAGCCTGCTGGCATGACTGGCCATCCCAGTTCATACAGGAAGGGGCTCCATGGCTGCATCTTGCTACAGAGGTGTTTTACTTTCCCCAAATGGAGCACAATGGATTTCCCAGTAGTGCTCCATACATGGCCATGTGTGGGTGCTCCATGGCTCAAGGGAGCGCACATCCCCCCACTACACCTTCGGACAGGTTGTGGGCTCTGTGGTTCCTGAGTGGTCATGCGAGGGAGCATCTCATCTAAAAACATCCATACAGTGCAAACCTTTATCAGCTGAAGTCAATAATTCAACTCCCATTGACTTAATAGTAGAGGACTGTGTTCATAATGTATTGACCTTTCCTGGAGGTCAGATGTAAGAATGTGCATCCTTCATAGGGATGTGCAAATGTGGTTCAGACGTTCGGAGTTCGGGCCAAACGTGGCCTGTTCAGATGACCAAACCGAACATCCGAACCGAACGGTCGAATGACCAAACAGTTTGAAAAAGTTCGGATGAGTTTGGATGAGTTCAGGGGTGGGGAAAACGTGACTGGAAGGCGGGGAAAACGTGACTGGAAGTGGGAGATAGCTAAGGAGCAGACTTCCTGGCACCAGCGGTGGAGACCAAGGGTGGTTTTAGGGACAAATGATACCAATACCAAAAAAAGTTTTTGAATTCGGTTTCGGTATCAATAGAGCTATTTTCGGCTGTTTGGCCAAGTTCCGCCCAACCGAACTCCACCGAACCGAACAGTCGAAGCTGAACTTGGGTTTCAGACCATACAACCGAACGTCCGAACATCTGAACCGCATTCTGTTCGCCCATCCCTAGTCCTTCAAGGCGTGAAACTAACTGTCATTCTCAGCACACTCTTTTAAAATATGAGTGATAGTTTTTACTAGGGGTGGGACATCAGGGCAAAAAACGGGTACCGGTTTTACCGGTTTCCGGTTTTAACAAAACCAGCTTACCAGATTAAGACCGGTTTACTTGTACCGGACCTTTTACATTGATTTCAATGGGGAACTGTCCCCATTGAAATCAATGAAAAAAACCAAAAACCTCCCTCCTCCCCCTCCCAGACTGTGCGGGTGGAAGGGGGGAACCCCCCACCCACCCTGCCCAGCCTGGATTGTTTTTTTAAAAATAATTCCACTAAGTCTCATAGTGCGGGCTCCGGGCCACCGCCAGTGACCCAGAACCCGCACCAGCAGCAGGTATTGTAATAGCCTATGGTACCGGTACTGTACTGATCCCTGGGGTGGGGGGTGGTTTAACACCCCCCCACCCCAGGGATCACCCTACCTCCCCACCCAGGGATTGCCTAATGCCATTGCCTACCTTGAGCTCCGGGTGGCGGCGGTCCAGTGGCTTCAACGCTGGCTGTGGCTGCCGGCTTCAGCACCCTACTAGGCCTTCCGGGGAACTTCCGGAAGTTCCCCGGAAGGCCTAGTAGTGTGCTAAAGCAGGGAGCCACAGCCAGCGCTGAAGCCCCCGGGCTGCTGCCCAGAGCTCAAGGTAGGCGATCCCTGGGTGGGGAGGTAAGGTGATCCCTGGGGTGGGGTGGGGTGTTAAACCACCCCCCACCCCAGGGATCAGTACAGTACCGGTACTTACTTTCTGCTGGTGATGGCTCTGGGTCACCAGTGGCGGCCTGGAGCCCGCACTAAAGACTTAGGGGAAATTTTTATTTTTAAAAAAAATCCAGGCTGGGCAGGGTGAGTGGGGGGGTGTCCCCCCTTCCACCTGTGCAGCCTGGACTCAGGGACGGAAAGTGTTTGGGGTTTATTGTGCTTTGTTTTTACATTGTGGCCATTCATTTGAATGGCTGCAATGTAAAAAAATCCGGCACGGGGGATCTGGTACCGGACCCAATAATACCGGAATAATCCGATACTGCCGGTACATCAAAATACTGGCAGTATCGGATACCGGATGATCTGGTAGTCCCACCCCTAGTTTTTACCTTGCAACAAATTGCCATCCCTTTTCACTTGCATACCAACTTCATCCATCTTGAAGGAGACAACTAAGGGCAGCCATACCGGGCCATACCAATGAGCTATCTAGCCCAGTGTCTTTTCTCCCACAATGGTCACCACTAAATGTTTCAGATGATGTGTATCAACAGGTTATATATGAAATGTATAATTCCTTATCATTTACTATCTTTTACATGTGAATTTGAGAAAACCAACCAACCAACCAACCAACCAACCAACCAAACAAACAAACACCTTGTCAAATCCTGTGATTCCTTCTCATAGATGCAGAGTTCCCCAGGGCCAGAGGTCCAATGCAAGTCCAGTTGAAGTCATTGTGGTCTTTCAATTGATTTCAATATGTGCTGGACTGGGACCCGAGAGGATGAAATTTAGGAAACAGATGCAGGGATAGATGCACACTCACCATGTGGCATAAAGTACAGTTCAGTGGAAAGGTAGAAGAAGCTTCTCAAAGTAATGAACAGAATCAAATGATTTATGTTGTCCAAGTCAAAGTAATCTTTTGGTCCCCTCTGACCTTGAAATCCATGATCTAAGTCCATCCCTTCTGCATTTGTTGGGTTTGCAAGTCTGATCTTTTGGACTTTTCATGTGTCTGTCTCTCTCTGAACAGCAACACATCTTGCTGTATTGTTCACTGCTCACAATCTGCTGGAGATTCAGCAGTTGGTGATGAAGGCAGTCTTGGGTTTGCAGGTCATTCAATTAATGTATATGGGTCTTTTATCGAAATTACTGTCCCAATACCATAGCAACAATTCTAGATTCTACAGATTCCAGAGTATTCAGAGCAGTTCTTCCCAAACATTTTGCCCAGTGGGCCCATGTTGAGACATATAATTCTGAGACCCAGGAAAACAACAAAGACAGGCAAAGAATATGAAAGATCAATCAGGATTTTGATCCCTTCTGCAGAAGCTACAACGCTATTTGGAATCACAATGATATCCTCTGATATCCATGTATATAGGATATCCATGTGTGGGTGTGGGCGGCAGGTGGAACGCTGATGCAGAAGCCATGTGTGGGTGGAGGGTGCAGATGGGCACAAACCCATCTCCACCAATGCACACAAATGGAGCAATCTCAGATTTTTGGTATTTGCTCTGTGCATAGGGGATGGGTGGGGACGCATGGGTTGTGGGAACACCCACCCACACACACCTCCAAATTCAAACAGGATGCTCCCACACATGTCCCATGGGTGGACATGCATGGATGCATCTCATTTGAAAATGACGTTAGAGAAAAAAAGTCTGACTTTTTCCATAATGAAAAATAAAATGTAACAACCACTTGTGTATTCTTGAACAGTCTGTTAGTATGGCCCTTTTTATACAGACACTCTAACACTGATAAAATGGGTGTTACATTTTATTAACCATGGTACAGGGCAACACTGCAGCCCTGCAACATAGGCCCTTTTCACGCAAGCGTCGAGCTGCCTCCACCCAGTTTCTCTTGATGGAGATGGGTGGAGGCATCTGTGTAAACACCACTTGCAGTGGGTGGGGTGCATGTCGCTGGGTGGGGCGTCTGTGTAAACACCATGGGCAGTGGGTGTTGGTGTGTGCATGCTCCCGCGCAACACCCATCTCCGCCCACCACCCACCCATGGAGCAATGTAGTCCACTGCCGATTGCTCCGGGGTGGGTGGTGAGTGGAGATGGGTGTTGTGGGGGAGAATGCACGCACCTACGGACACTGCAAGTGGTGTTTTACACAGACACCTCCACCCATCTCCACCTAGCAAAACTGGGTGGAGGCATCTCATGTGAAAAGGACCCATGTTTCAGGGCTGCAGTATTGCCCTGTACCCTGTATAATAAAATGTAACACCCATTTTATCGGTGTTAGAGTGTCTGTGTAAAAAGGGCCTATGATAGTACCCACACAGTGACTAAATCTTCCCCAGTTGAAACACTTCCTATATCAATTGATGCACATGAAAAGTCAATTTGGGAGGGGGGGGCACCTCTGATGGTCTCTCATTGAATTAGGTATTCTGATAGAGTGCAATAAGTAATTTCCAATTTCAGTGGACCCTAAAGGGATTGAAATATTTTGAGATTTATGTAGTGGCTGAGTTATATGAAGTATTTTGTACTGAATGATTCAATTATCTCAAGGAAGGTGTCTAGAATTGAATGGTTTGAGTAATTACCCTTTTTTAAAAAAAACAAAACCCCCACAACCTTATATTTAATGGATATTATTAAAATACTCTTAAAATTTAATTGAGATAAGGCAAAGTTCCCTCAAGATGTAAATGTTTTTTAGTGTATATGTTTTGTGATAAATATTTGTGGAGCCAAGTCAAATTAGAGATAACATTTCTGTTCTTCATAGAAAATTTTAGTGCATCTAAGGATTCAGTATATTTAAACATATAAGGTAATCTTCTTTCCACTTTAATAAATTCAGATTGAGCATTTATTAATAACCACCTCTGAAATCTTCATTATCCAAACTGCAGAAAAATCACAAGGAAAAGGAGGACCTTTTGGGATCTTTTCCAAACAAGTCTCTTAGGGCTCAATCAGCAGGAAAATAAAAATTCTCGTAAGTAAACATACAATTTTGAGAACTGGGACCAAGATCCCATGAGATCTTGGTCCTGGAATGAGTTTTCAGGTGAGAAAATATAATAAATTAATTGTGCATGAGTAAAAGGCTGCCAGATTGTTTGCACATGTTTGCGCATTATGAGTGTTTTAAAAATATTTTATAGTTGTTTTATAGTTGTATTTGTATATATATAACAGACTGTAAGCCACCCTGAACTGTTTCAGGAGGGGCAGGGTATAAATGTGAACAAACAAAATAAATAAATAAATAAATAAATAAAATGGCTGCTGCTCTTAACCAAAATGGCAGCAATCGCATTGGCACCATTTTAGTTAAGGGCAGTGGACTGCACAACTGCAAAGTGGCCACCAGATTATTTTGTGCATGCGCAAAAAGGCCACTACCCTTAACCAGAATGATGGTGATCCTATTGCCGCTATTTTGGTTAAGAGCAGCAGCCATTTTGTGCATGCACAAAACATTCCGGCTGGCATTTTTCACATGCACAAAACAATCTGGCAGACTTTTACTCATTCACAATGAATTTATTTCTTTTTTTTCTCACCTGAAAACTCATTCCAGGATCAAGGGGTGTTTTCAGACGTTACGGGGCCCGCTTGCCCCGTACCGAAAACATCCTATCCATTCCCCGCCGGGATGACCCCGTCACGCCATATCAGACATGTCGGGGGGATCCCGGCGGGGAATCTGGGAGGGGGCGGTGCCGCACGGCGCAACTTGCGGCCACACGGCCCCACCTCCTCCACGCACTCCACCGCCCACCCTCTGGGGAGACGGGCAGGCGGCAGGGCCAATGAGGCCGCTGTGTCGGGCTGGATTCGCCACGGCCCAGGATCCCACCGGTGATCCCGGGCCGTGGCGCCCAACCAGATGTGACGCCGAGGTTCACCCCGGCGTGGAATTACATTCAACATGCGACGGCCTCTGGCCCCGCTGCTTCGGCCGCTCACGTGGTGAATGTAATTCCACGCCGTGGTAACATCTGGGGGGGGAACATCCATCACCCCCAACAGACGTTCCGGAATCACAGCCACCACCGGGATTGACCGTGGTTGACTGTGATCTTGTAACGTTTGAAATCACCCAAGATCTCATGAGAGGTCCCAGTTCTCAAAATTGTGAGTTTAGATACGAGAATTTTTGTTTCTTTCTGCTTGAACCCTAACAGACACTCATTTGGAAAAGCTTCCAAAAGCTCCTTATTTTCCTTGTAATTTTTCAGCAGTTTGAATAATGCAGATTGCAGAGGTGGTTAATAATAATTGCCCAATCTGAATTTATTTAAGTGGAGAGGAGAGAGACCGTTATTGCACATGTACAATGATTACCATTTTGCACATGCACAATGATTTATTTTTTAAAAGACGTTTTCTCTTCGAGAACTCAGTAAAACAGTCCCAGTTCTCGGTTCTGAGATGAACCGAGAACTGGGATTTTGACAAGATTTCTAACTTTTGTGAGATTTTGTTTCAGCCCTAGTGTCTGATTATACAAAGACAGTCATGCACATGTGCAAGTTACTTTTGTTCTTTTGGATGGTTCACCTTGTGTTTGGCACAACATGGCCTTGTTGCTGCTGTGCCATTAACCCCCAATTACCCATCCATCTGTTGTACAGGATCTGTCTCCATAAAACTTCAATATCCTAGAATGTCAACATAAGGAATTGGAAGGAAATAGGTCTATGAACAATTTCTCAACCTGTGAAAGAGGGTCTAAAAACAAATTAATTTGTACTGTTGGAGTTTTTTGTAGACAGTAAGTCTCAGTTTTGGATGGAGAGGAGTATTGACTAATCACCAACATACTACTGAATTTTTCTGAGGACTTTGCTTTGCAGAAAATGATCATGAAGAGGGATTAAACCACCTGAACGTTTGGTACTGGGACTCATAGATAGGTCACTGATTTAGCTGACTGGTGGTGACCAAAGGTATGGACCTTTTGAGGGCACTTCTTTGGCCTACAGACTAGGGATTGGACACTATTTATTACTGAGAGTGATAAGTATTTAAGATGTTACCTTTTATCAGGCCAACTTCTGTTGGTATGTGTGCACAAACTTCCAAGCTTAGCGAGCTCTTATTCAGGAAGAGCACTGTGAAGTTCAAATGTTTGCACTTACTCAACAGTAGAAATTGATCAAATAACAGGCATCATCTTAAGTACCTTCTCTCTTGTCTTTCCCATACTTCGTACCAGGTCATCAAGTGTGTTTTTATCACAGAAATAAGAGTTGGCACCTTTACTTACAGCTCTAGGTGTAAGTAAAGGGCCCTTTTAGATGAGCTCTGTTTCTTGCGGACTTCAGAGTCTGTGAGAAACAAAGTTGAAGGACAAATATACACACACACACCCAATTGTGGAATTTGAGTGGTGCCATTGAAATCAGTGCACTTTGCACATGAACAGAGATCTGGACTGACGAAACCCTGATACTGAGGTTTCATAAGTCCAGATCTCTGTACATGTACAAGGGTGTTGTTTTCAATGGTGCTGGCTGACTTCCAGAAGCAGGGGGGATGGACGTCTAACCCCTTCCACCAGTGCAACTTTGTTTCTCACAGGGTATTTTCAGACGTTACGAGATCACAGTGAACCCCCGTCAATACCCACATGGGGTCAAAGCGCCCTGAACGTCTGTTAGGCGGCTGCCAGATGTTCGCCACAGTCAATTCCCACATGGGGTCAATTTCAACCACGCTTCCGGGGCTCCCCACCGGACAATCCCCGAAAGCGTGATCAAATAGATCCCTGGCGGGAACCAACAAAATGTCACATCTGGCGGGATTCCGGGCCATGGTCAAATCGGGCAGGTGACGCGCCCACATTGGCTGCAGTGCCCACCCATCTGCCCAGAGGGTGGGCAGCAGGGGAGCATGGGGGGGCGGGGCCGTACGGCCGCACGTTGCACCACGCGGCCCCACCCCCTCCTTGATTCCCCGCTGGGATCAGCCGGCACGTCTGTTGGCCATGCCGGAGTGATCCTGGCGGGGAACCTCAGGGTTGTTTCCATGATGGGGCGAAGCCGCCCTATCACGTCTGAAAACATCCACAGACTCTGCTGTCTGCAAGAAATAACGCTAATCTAAAAACACCCCAAAATTGAAACTAAAACATTTGTACCGTCTTTAACTAATTGTAACAGACATTTACTAGTGTTTTTATCTAGCAAAGTTATGAAATTTTGTTGAAAAATTTAGGTCTTTGTAGAGTCCATTATTTTTCTTATCTAATAAAGTTATGAATTTAAGTTCATAACTTCATTAGATACCAAAAAGAATGGTCTCAAGAAAGACCTAATCTTTTCAAGCCATTATACAAATCTGTAATAACTGACAGACTGTCAGGTCAGGTGTATACTCAACTGCTGTGAACTCATTTCCTTTCATTTGCATATTCCCTTCATCGAATAAGTTGTTTTCTATTATAACCATATATTTTCTGGACAGTCATAACAAAGGAGTCAATACTGATCTGGCTTTCATAAATCATTACATATATTGCAGTAATCAGCTGATGTGTGCTGTCATTGATTTTAAGTGGTTTTTAAATTTTCTCTTTTCCTGTCTTAGGGTGATTTCAGATGTTATGGGCGGGCGGTTCACCACAGTGGATTCCCGGTGGGGGTGAACAAATCAACCACCCCCCCCGGGGCCAATTAAAGCCCCAAACAGACGTGACGGGACCGGGACCATGGATGGGAATTGGGCCACCAGATCACGGACCGGGGCAGCGCAACAGACATGATGCTGATTCCCAGCCATGGTAAGCACACCAAGAATCCCCTGGGAAAGGTCGGGACACAGACATGGCCGCTTGAGGGGAAACGAAGCCAAAAGGCATGAAAGAGAATGCCCACACAAGGGAAACAGGAAGGGAGGGGGGACAGGGAGAGGGAGAACAGGCGCACAGGTACCACACACAGCAGGCACACACACGCACACGCACACACACACAACGGGGACTCACGGGCACCCACAGCACCAGCACATGCCGGCCCAATCCCACACAACCACACACACACACATACACAGAGGCAGGGAGGATAGTAAAGAAAGGGAAGGGGGGGTTGGGCTGTGGGACTGGGACGAGGGGAGGAACGGGCACAGGGGCAGGGTGGGACACCGCCATCAGGTACATCCCACCCCACAGCAGAACAGTCCCCACGGGCACCCCCGCAGCAAACACACAGTCCCGGAAAGGGGGGGGGGCTGCAGCTCGGGCGAATGCCACAGCGGGCGGCCAGATGTCACAGAGAACCGGCCGGGAAGGGCCCAGGAGGCACATGCAGTCAAGGCATCCCACCGAGGGGCAAATGAACGGCAGCCAGGAGAGGCAGTCCAGCACAGCAGGTCCAAGTATGGGTGGCCCCATCAGTGAAGGAGGTCAGGAGGAGCAGTCCTTGGGCCCCGGACGCCTGGGGCACACAAGCAACCCAGGAGGGGGAAGAGCAGCCCAGAGGGGGCCCAGTTACACAGCCGGAGCAGCAGCACACAGGGACGCAGGCGTCGCGGCAGCAAGGCAGAGACAGCAGGGTTGTGGCAGGCTCCGGGGTCAGGCCCACGGGCAGGTCCCGAAGCCCACACGGCCCAGGACACAAGGGGGCCAGGGAGGGACCCAGGGGCTCACAGGCAGCCGTTGGGGGCAGCTAGGGGCCCAGGCCCAGGGTGCCTGGCCCGATGAACCAGGTGGGGCCAATGGATCATGCCCCGGTGGTACCCCAGCATGGACATGTGGTGGGCAATCAGGTAGTAAGCGTTGAAGGGGTCATGCACAGACAGCCCCAACTGGACATCTGGATGGGACCATACCCGCCCCAGTACTGACATCTCCGCCGCGGAAGGCTCTGTTACACAGCAGGCTGCAGCAGGGGGCAATGAAGATGGCCCAGCCCCAGAAGCTGGTGATACACGGCCACACGTGTGCGCTGGTACCCACGCACCCCGTGAACGCTGCCAAAGTAGGAAACGGCCAAGACAGGGCCCCCCCCCAGCAAGGCACTGAGAGAAGGCTGTCAGGCTGCACACCCACAGCGCACGCACGGTCTCAGACCCGGACCAGGGCACATGCGAACACCTATTAACCGGGACACGCCCATCAGGGAAGCGCACAGCCCCAGGGTTTTGGCATGTAGTTGGCAATCTTGTGCTCTCGCTTTGTAGCCGAGGTAGCGGAGTCCAGAGCTCAGGTTCGCGAAGGCAGACGAGCAGCTGTCCGGCCTGCCCAGGAGCAGCTGCACGGCAGGGCTACAACACAGGTCACAGAGGGACATGGTCTCGGTGTAGGTCCAGATATGGGGGGCCCCATGGGGGATGGGAAGTGGGAGCCCCGTGGATGGACAAACATCCATGGTCCAACCACCCGGGGAGAATAGCACGGAGCTCTGGGGGCCTCACACACCTTCTGCGGTTGAGGGGCCTCCCGGGGGTCCCAAGGACAGGGAAAGCGGGCACAAGCCACAACATTGTAGCACAACAGAGTGAGGCGTGGGGTACGGACCCAGCACAGCTGCACAACACAATAGCTCTCACATACCAACTAATCAGCACTCCAAGGCCAAGGTGCCGCAAACATGAAGGGGTGTGTGTTGTTGTTGGCAGATCGCATCTAGCCACACAAGGTGCTCGCGGAGGACAGCGCCCATGCAGGGGGGTGCCCACTGCTCCATCCCACCCCCTGGGGTTCCTCTGACCAGTCCCTGCACGCCCGCGGTTGCCACACCCCCTGTCTCCCACATACAGAACCAGGAGCCACTTTACAATTTACACCTTTATTATCACCCATGTGTACAGTGACACCCATTCCCTCATAACTGGTTGTGCCCTGCCACCACCTCTGCCCCCCTACACCACCCTACCTCTTCTACCCCTACCCCCCACCCCCCCAGCCCCTGGGACGGCCCCGTGTGTGCCTGGTCTGGGCTGTGGAGCTCATAGAGCTCACCTCCCCCCCCACTGTTGGTGCTGGTAGAGGTATCCCGGGCCGCCTCCTGTTCCAGTTCGGGCAGCCCTGGTAGGGTGGCCAGGGTGGCCAGGCCCCGCCCCCCTGGTGGCTGCACCCTCCAGAGGCCAGCAGGCACAGGGAGGTGAATGCATGGCTCCTGAGGGCATGGGGGCAGCTGGGGGGGCAGGCCAGGGAGCAGGTTCACGGAGGGGCCCGCCATGGGTGCCTGGGCAGACAGGGTGCCCGGGGGGTCACCAGACATGACATAGGCACACATTGTGCCAGCGTGCAGGAGCAACGAGGTCCCAATGTCATGGGACCTGTCCATCTTGAGCGCATGCTCCTGCACCATGGCATTGATGTCCTGCCTCTGCTCCCCGAGCAGCTCCTCCTGCCTGCTGCACTCCCTGTGCTCCCGCCGCCCCTCCAGGCGCACCTCGGCCTGGAGCCTCCTGTACCGCTCCTCTGCCCGCTCCAGGGACCGCTCGATGGCCGCCTCCATCCGGCCCACGGCCACGATCATCGTCTCCCCCTGTTTCTCCGAGGTCCGGACTATCTCCTCCTCCTGCTCCTCCCTGCGCCTGCAGACCCATGCCCGGTGCTGCCTCATGCGCTCGACTGGAGGCACGGGCCCTGGGGCAGATGCCTGCTGGGGTTGCCCTGTGGGTAGAGGAGGTTGTGCTACAGTGAGCTGTGGGCCCCTGGCCCCAAGCCAATACAGCCCAGGGGCTCCGCAGTCCCGCTGACATGTGACCCGGCCCCTCCGCCCCCATGGACCCCTTCCCTTTCCCCCTCCTCGCCATGCCCGGGTAGCCCATCGGTGAACCCTGGCGGGCCCTCCATGCAGTAATTGCTGGCTCACCTTCTCCCTCAGCCTTCTGGGTGGGCTCCTCAGCGGCTGGCTCCTTTGTTGCCTGGGGGCTGTCCTGGGGTGGTCCATGGCCTATGGGCGAGGGGGTTTATATTAGTGTGGTGAGGTGCTGTTGGACGCCCTGTGACTGGGCCCCCTCCTGCCTGATGTGGGGGCCCCCAGTCTCAGGCTGTGCCTCTCCCTGGCCCTTGCAGTCCCCCCCAATTGACCATGGCCCCGTGGGCACAAGGCCTCTCCCCCGTGGGGCAGGTTCTTACTATCTGTGTCTGCCACGGAGTTGTCCGAGGCCAGGGCCTCATGTGGGAGTGCTCCCCCTGGGACCCCCGGCTGTGTGTGGTGCGGGTTCCGGTCTCTGAATCACCCTGGCCGGCCTGGCCTGTGTAGCTCTCCAGGCTGCTGTCCAGGGGGGGGCTGTAGGTTATGGAGCACCCGGGATGGTCTTCCTGTGGGTCCGGTGCCCTGGAGCTGGTGTCTATCGGGGGGGCGGCGAGGGAAGGGGGTACCTCCACACGTTCCCTTCCCTGGTCCACAGCACTTCCAACCAGTCGTGGGGCCACTATGGACCCCTTCATGTGGAGGAAGTGGTCCAGGGCACCGTAGTACGGCGCTGTCCGGGCTCTGTGGCCAGACCTCCTATTGTTGTCCCAGATCACCTTGTACCCCCTCCTCAGCTCTTTTGCCTTTGACTGGCACTGTGCCACTGTCTGGGGGTGCCCCGCTGCCTCCATGTCCCGCACTATGTCCCTGTAGACCTGCTCATTGTGCTGGTTGAGCGCGAGCTCTAGTTGGTACTCCAGGGTCCCCCATATCTGAATGAAGTTCCTGGTCTCCTGATGTCCCCACTGGCCCCCTCGGTGGTATGCCTTCCTCCCTCCTCTCCATGCTGGGTCTTCTCCCTCCTCCTCCTCCAACCCTTTCTGCTGCACCTCCAGCTGGGCTGGCCCAGTGTGCTCTGGGGGGTTGCCCACCCGGGCCGTTTTCCATGTCTGCGGGAGACAGGGGGTTGGGGGGGATTAAGGTTCATTAGAGGTCGGGTCGGCCTCACGGGGCGCCCCCCCAGGGGGTGGCTGGCCATGCACCTTGCCCCCCTTTGCCACCCCTTTGCCCCCTGTTCCCCTTGTTCTTGCTCCCCATAACCCATTTCCGGGGTGCCTCCTCCGCCGCTTGCGCCGCTGCTGTCCCCGGGGCATCCTGTGCTGGATGGTGCTGGTGCTCCCTCCCTACCACCACCTCCATGTTCAGCATGGCCCCCGCCTCCCCCACCCCCTCCTGTGCTGTCTTCCCCTCCACCACCACCGCCCGTGCCCCTGCCTCCCCCGCCTCCACCTCCTCCTCCTCCTCGCCCCTTGCTCTCTCCTCCGCCACTGCTCTCTTCCTCCTCCTCCCTCCTCGC
>QEPC01002298.1:935905-959940 GCA_003113815.1 Sphenodon punctatus | reverse complement strand
TCCACCACCACCACCGCCCGTGCCCCTGCCTCCCCCGCCTCCACCTCCTCCTCCTCCTCGCCCCTTGCTCTCTCCTCCGCCACTGCTCTCTTCCTCCTCCTCCCTCCTCGCTCCATCCCGCCACATTAGCCAGCTGTGTTTTTCCATTTAAATCTCCCTCCGATGAGTGTGTTGATGCTGGTTGCCTGGCAGTGCCGTTACGTGCATTGGCCACGCCTGGGGATCATTTCCTTTGATCCCGGGCAGTGTTTGACATCCAGACGTTACGTTTGGTTGATCCCAGGTGGGGATCTCATTGACCACGCATCTACGGGAATTGGTGTGGGGAGCCCGGGAAGCATGGTTGAAATTGTACCCGTGTGGGTATTGAGCGTGGTGAACATCTGGCAGCTGCCAAACAGACGTTCAGGGCGCCTTGGCCCCACCGCGGGGTTGAGCGTGGTTCACTGTGGTTGAGCATGATCTCGTAATGTCTGAAAATACCCTGAGTCTCTTCCAGACATCCTCCTTATTTTTAATACTAATGACCATGTTCTCTAATAATCACATTTATGTCACCTTGCAGTTTGTATCTTGATGTCTATTTGAATATTAGTATCTTCCCCAATGTCATATTCACACATATGCATTGATCTTGCATTTGCTTAAATTTAGTTCTGACTTGCCTATAGCCTGATGAAAAGCCCTGCATATTGTAACCAACAGAAGTTGCTTCAATAAAACATATCAGCTGAACTACTGTGTCTCCATTTCTTCTAAAGCCTTTTTCAATGGACCCACCCCCCCCCATCTGCAAGTGGAGGGGCGTCTGTTTGAATGCTGTGGCGGGTGCGGGGGATGGGTGTGTATTTGTGTGAAGGCCACAGTCAGTGAATGGGGGTGCATGTGTGCTCATGTGCTCCACCCACGTCCACCCATGACCCACGCATGGAGCAATGGGCACCAATGCTGGATGTTCCGTGCGTGGAGGTGGGTGTCTGTGGGAATGCACCCCATGCACTGCCCACCCACTGCGCTGCTCACCCATGCCCCCACATACCCATGCCCATTTGAAAAGGGCCTAAGAGTGAGCAGTTGAGCTGTAATCCCATATGTGAAGGGCACTTCCATATTGAAGAAAACATTATGGATGGCAAGTTCAGATTCGGATTGGTCCATAATTGTTCAAAAATGACAATTATGGATCAATCCATAATTATCCGTATCAGCCCCCTCACCCATAATGCCCATAGTTTATGGGCACTGCGGGTGGGCTGGCACAGAGAACTATCTCCTTCCCTCACCCACCCCCGCTGATAAGCCAATCAGCAGGAGTGGAGGGAATGCTGGGGACAGGAGCTGATGGGGGGGCGGAGTGCTGATAGTTACCCAGTGGGGTGGGGATCCCGCTACTCTGGCTCCGTGATAGCCTCCTCCTTCACCTCCGGACGTGCCATACTTTTTAAAAAAGAAAAAGAAAGAAAGAACTGCAGTTGCACAAAATGATTGAAATGGCTATTCTGCACATATACAGCCCTTTCCCAAGATGGCACCAGAGGAGTTGGTGCCATCTTGGGAAAGGAAACCCATTCTGAGCATGTGCAGCCCTACTACATGCATGCTTAGAATGGGTGCCCTTTCCCAAGAAGTCACCGACTCCTCAGACACCATCTTGGGAAAGGGCTGCACATGCGCAGAATGATCATTTTGGTCATTTTGCACAGGTGCAGTTCTTTCCTTTTTAAAAAATAATAGTATGGTGCGTATGAAGGAGGAGGCGAGCGCGGAGTTGGAGGAGTGGGGGACCTACCCACTGGGTAAATACCAATGCTGCCCCCCAACCCCCTACACTGCTCCCCTCCCCCTGCTGGCTCCCCCTCCCCCAGGTCTGCCCAGCCCTAAAGCTAGTGATGACACCACCGCTCCAATGAGCTTTTTGGTTTTTATTGTGGATAAACTGAACCTGTACCCATAATAAAAACCATAAATTATGGATCCGTATGTGTAATGTATCCAAATCTGTAATTTACAATGGTTTGACATCCCTAGAAAATATGTTCAGACTTTGAGAGATGATGGGTGTTTTCAGACGTGACGGGGCAGCTTCGCCCCGTCCCGAAAACAGCCCAGAGATTCCTCGTTGGGATCACGCAGGCACAGCAAACAGATGTGCGGGGGATCCTGGTGGGGCAGGGCCGCATGGTGGAACGTGCAGCCGCACGACCTCACCCCCTCCACGCTGCCTCGCCGCCCACCCTCTGGGGAAACAGGTGGGAGGCGAGGCCAATGCCGCCGCAGCGTCTGGCCAAGTTCACCATGGCCCGGAATCCAGCCATGGATTCCGGGCCGCGATAGCCGACCAGACGTTACTTTTTTTTAATGCCCGTCTGGAATCACTTTCAACACGCTTCAGCTGATTTTCACGCCGGTAGCCCGGGAAGCATGGTTGAAATTGACCCCATGTGGGTATTCAGTGTGGCGAACATCTGGCGGCTGCCAAACAGACGTGCAGGTCACAGTGACCACATGTAGGTATTCAGTGTGGTTCACTGTGATCTCGTCACGTCTGAAAACACCCGATGTCAAGAAGGAGAATTTGAGTATAAAGGTAGACAAGTTTCTGAGACAAGACACTGGGAGCACACTGTGTCATCCCTGAACACTTTGAAAATATCTTATTCCATATTTGCAGTCTGGCCTTCCAAGTGCTCTTTCGGTACAAACCCAAATTAAATGAATAGATAATTGTATTGGTGCGGCAGTCAGAGGATTGGAACCTGAGATTCATTGGTTGCACTGGGATTTCTCTGTAGAGAATTTGGCATAATATAGCAAAAGGGTTTTATTTTGTTTTCATTTTCTTTTAAAGGAAGAGAAAAATACAAAAACATTTGTGAAATACATTATCAAAGACTAATATATCTAGTGTGAAGATCCATATGAGTGTTTAAAGTTCAAATTTTATAGATAGATAGATAGATAGATAGATAGATAGATAGATAGATAGATAGATAGACAAAAACAAACAAGCAAAACTACCCAATCACAGGCCAGTGCTTCGTTCAGAAATCAGGAGTGGCAATATCCAGCTTCCTCTCCCCAGCTTTGGGTGTTTTAAAACAAACAAGGCTGGGGCACGGGGAGTGCATGGCTGCTAAGTGGCACAGCTGCAGAGAAAGCAGTAAGTACTCACGTGGAGTGCATGGGGAAGGATTCTAACAGGTGGCTCCAAGGGTGGCTACCGCAACCATGCAGGCAGCCTCCATGCACTCCCAAAGCATCTGACTGGCCCCACAAAAACCTCACCTGGGCAGCCGTTCCCCCTCTCCCCCTGACCAGCAGCACCCCCCACCCCTCCAGCCTCCCTCAACTTCCCACCCTCTTCCATGACACACAGCCACAGAAACCATGGAAATAAGAAGCCTCAGCAGGCATTAATCCATCCTGCGCATGACCCGAGGAGCTCCGGCCAATCACAGACGTGCGTACCAGACGGGAAACACAGGAATTACAACACACCATTCTCAGAATGTGCATGTCCTTTAAGGGCTCTTGGCAGGACTGGAGGCGGGACAGGGGGCCGACTGGGTGGCAGATGGCCGCAGTGCCACTCAGGGCTTAGGGACAGCAAGCCTCCATGGTACTGGGGAACTTGATTGCTGGCATGGGTGGCCACCCGCATTTATATCGGCAGGTGATGTTTGGCCGCCTGTTGCCATGATCTTTTTTTGGCTTGCCCCCAAAGCTGTCCAGCAGTCCCCCTGTCTGTAGATTGTAAGCCCTCAGGCAGGGACCACGTCTATCTTGTTTTTTGTAAAGCATCAGGTACATCGCTGGTGCTATATAAATGCTTATTATTATTATTATTATTATTATTATTATTGATAATAATAATAATAATAATAATAATAATAAATAACAACAGTGATCAAGCTTCCTACTGAACATCTGGAGCCCAAACCACTGTACACCGAACTCAATAGAAAGACTCTGGCAGTGTCCTTTGAGTGGCTGTGAGTGGGTGCTGAGTGGCTCACAGGAGCGCACATCCCTCTGCACCACTTTCAAATGGGCAGTTGGGTGAGCGGCTCCTGGGTAGTCATGTGTGGTAGCATCTCATTTAAAAACACTCTTTAATTTAGCCAGCAATGAGTGGACTGGCATTGCCACTCTTTACCGTTCAAAACAACTGCACTAGTTAATATTCTATTTTAAGACCAAGAGAATGAATTGTGGAAGGGATTTTTTTCTTCAACCAGATCCATTCTACAGACAAACGAACCAGACAAGAACTAACTGTTATTTCACCTTTGCAGGTGTAGGATTTCCAGCAAAACGTCAGACTCATTTCACTAGAAAAAATGTGACTCATTCTATAAAGAAAATGAACTGCAAACTATATCTTGAGAGGAAAAGTTATGCCTTTACCTGCCAGTAAAAACATGTTTTTAAAAAATGAGAAGGTGATGGAATGCTCCCTGCCTTTCTTAAATCCATTAAAATCAAAAGGACTTCCACAATAGATGAATCAGGTCTGTAGTCAACTTATTCAATTTTTTCACCACAGCATTCAGAGTTATATGAAACTTCAGATCATCTTACAATGAGATGGTTTCTGGTGTTCATTAGTAAACAACATATTTAACACCTCAGGTAGTGTGCAAATGTTCACATTGGCCAAGAATGGGTGATTTCAGACGTAACGGGGCCCATTGACCCCGTACCGAAATCACCCTAGTCATTCCCCGCCGGGGTCACCCCGTCACGCCGCAGCAGACGTGCCGGGGGGATCCCGGTGGGGAATCTGGAAGGGGGCGAGGCCGCGTGGCGCAGTGTGCGGCCACACGGCCCCGGCCCCTTGACGCTCCCGCCGCCCGCCCTCCGGGTAGACGGGCGGGCAGCGGGGCCAATGAGGCCGCCGCGTCGGGCCGGATTCGCCACGGCCCGGGGTCCCACCGGTGATCCCGGGCCATGGCGCCCGACCAGACATGACGCCGGGGTTCACCCCGGCATGGGATTGCATTCGACACGTGGCGGCCTCCGGTCCCCCCGCTTTGGCTGCTCACGTGTCGAATGCAATCCCCAGCCATGGTAACATCTGGGGGGAAACATCCGTTTCCCCCAACAGACGTGACGCTATCACAACCACAACGAGAAATTGAGAGTGGTTAACTGTGATATCGTCACGTCTGAAATCACCCAATGTGTAGTGTCTGGAATCTGGATGTTAAGCAGTGGGCTCCAATGTTCAAAGCGGTGTACTCGTGCAAGTTCTATCCTTATCCAAATCCATATCCCTTCATTTGATTACTACTGTCGGTACTGAACTACTCTCTAAAGGATGCCGTATAGAAAATTAGATAACAAAACTGAGTTATGCGGAGTCTGGAAACTCAAGATAAATGGCAAAAAATCTAAACATTAAATTAAACATGCTCCAGTGGACTATGATTAAGCATAATGCATTTAATCTCTCTCTCTCTCTCTTAATGTACAGATTAACTCCATGTTGAATGCAAAAGGGGTTTGGAAAAGTGAAGCAACATAATCCTTGAAAAGGAGGCATTAAGGAAGACAACAGAAAAACATCTCGTGTTATGAATTTCACCTGTAGTGTTAGGGGCACACAATTGAGGTTGGGTTGCAGGGGTGGGATGCTGTAACTAATTTCTGGAGCAAGAGACCAAAATAGTGATATTTGCCAACTAATTGACTAAAACGTTCCAGCCATTGTACTAAGCAGCAGCTATAAATAGTGTTTTTTGTAGGGTTTTTTGGGTAGTTTTAAACAATAACAAGTTGGGAAGTAATTCTTCTGTAAAATAACAATGGTAGCTATTTTTACAGATGCTGTTCATGTAATGCAGTGCTCGATGGTCTTAACAGGCAATTTGAGGAAATAAAATTGATGGCTATATTTAAGATAACAGATAAGAATGGCTACCATTGAACTCTGGTCTATTCCTAGTTCACGGTAGTGTAGTGATTTCCAAATTTGTTTGCCTATGGCCCTTTTCACACAGATACTCTAGCACCGATAAAATGGGTGTTACATTTTATTATAGATGTTACAGGGCACCCACAGGGCAACACTGCAGCCCTGCAACATGGGCCCTTTCACATGAGATGCCTCCACACAGTTTCGCTGGATGGAGATGGGTGGAGACATCTGTGGGTATTTGCAGACGTGACGGGGCGGCTTTCACCCCGGCACAGAATCACCCTTCTGATTCCCTGCCGGAATCAGCCTGTCATGGCCAGCAGATGTGCTGGCTGATCCCAGCGGGTAATCTGGGGGGGCGGGGTGGGGCTGCGCATCGGAACGTGCAGCCGCACGGCCCAGTCCCCCCATGCTCTCCCGGCCACCCACCCTCTGGGAGACGAGCGGGTGCAGCGGCCAATCAGGCCGCTGCGTCTGATTCCTGATTCCTGTGGCACTGGTAACATACATTACCGGATGCTGATTCCAGGCCGTGGTTCAGCTAACCAAGCTTTTGGAGATGGTCCCCGGATCATCCTCGAAAGCATGGTTATTTTGATTCCCGCCTGTGGGTCACTGTGGTGAACATCTGGAGGGCATCAAACAGTCATTCCGGGGCCATTCCCCAGCACAGGGTATTGACTGTGGTTGAGCGTGATCTCGTAACGTCTGAAAATATCCCATGTGAACACCGCGGGCGGTGGGTGGAGTGCATTTTGATGGGTGGAGATGGGTGGAGGCATCTGTGTGAACACAGGATGATCCGAGGATGATCCGGGGACCATCTCCAAAAGCTTGGTTAGCTGAACCACGCGGGTGGTTGGTGTAGATGTATGAGTGCTCCTGCGCAACACCCATTTCCACCCACCACCCACTCACGGAGCAATCGACGGCCATTTGTTACGTGTATTTTTTTCTTTTGTTGAGCCAAAAGGAATAGATGGGTTTGTATTCCCAGATATTATATTAATTATTATTAATTATTAATAATAATAATTATGTTATTTATATAGCGCCAGCGATGTACCGGCACTTTACAGAAAATAAGATAGACATGGTCCCTTCTCGAGAGCTTACAATCTGAAGTCAGGTGGAGGGGAGACAGGGAAGGGGGAACAGAGGGAGAGACAAGCGATGCAACATTAATGAGGATGTGAGAACTCAGGTACACGTTCTTGGCTTGGTTACAGTAGATTGGAACCAAAACAGGTATTTGAATATCCATTTATTTGGAAATTCTATTTCAGTTACTTCACTTATTTTGTTATTTTGATTTTTTCTGTTTGGTTATTTCAGTTACTTCATCTTAGCAGCTGTAAATTAGCTATAACTTAACTGCTGAAGTGAAATAACACAAACAACCAAATAACCAAAATACTAAAATAACTGGAATAACTGAACACAAATATCCAAAATGCAAACCAATAGTGGTTATTAATTATGCACTTTTTTCAGTTTTGTTTTGGATAGTGTAAAGGCGATTGATTGATTTCATCTCAATGGATATTCATTTTAGCTCTTTTCTTTGTGTTGGTTCCACTGAATCAATACTGGAAAGGGGACTGGATAAACTGAAACAAGTGTCTGGTGTCCATTAGGGATGTGCGAACAGAACGCGGTTCGGATGTTCGAATGTTCGGTCGTTTGGTTTTAAACCCGAATTTGGGTTCGACTGTTTGGTTCGGCGGAGTTCAGTTTGGCCGAACATGGCAGAACATCTGAAAATAGCGCTATCGATACCAAAATCGATACCAAAAGAGAAGATTTTTTTTCAGTATCGGTATCATTTGGCCCTGGGACCACCCCTGGTCTCCACCCCTGGTGTCAGGTAGTCTGGTCCTCAGCTGCCTCCCCCTTCCAGTCACGTTTTCCCCACCCAAAGTCACATTTTTCCCAACCCAGAACTCATCCAAACTCACCCGAACATGACCGAACTGTTAAGCCATTTTCGAGTTCGGTTCGGACGTCCGAACAGACCGAGTTCGGGCCAAACTCCGAACATCCAAACCGCATTCACACATCCCTAGTGTCCATGCATGGGAAGAAATGGAGGTTTGGAAGGTTGCTAGAAGTGGATGGTGGTCAGAGTGAGTGACCTGTTACAATGACACAGAAGAAAGCATGATGTTTTCTCTCTGAGCATGAATGTGCATGTGTGTCATCTTCACACCCCCTACATCTGAAGACGTTTGAGTCTCGTTCCCTCATGGTGGACAGTGATTCAGATGTGGACAACCTAAATGGCTTTAGAATTGGTAAGAGGTGTTGCAGCATTATTCATGATGAAGAATGAAGAATATCTGCAGATTGTCGGGTTTATTTGATTATTTTTAATTTTCTATTAAGCATGTATTTTCCACAATTAAATACTGTCAATAGAGTTCCATCCCGATGAATGAACTGCTTATCTAGAGGATTATTTTCTTTAAAACCTAGATGGATTTGGACAGGAACTTTGCCATCTGAGCTGGGTGCTGATCTGAAAGCTCCACTCATCTGCTTCTGTCAGTCAGGTGATCTCTCTCCCTCAAGAAAAGTTCAAATGAGCAACCAGCACTATTTTGTGCATATTTGCATGTGATTATGTCAATATGACTATGCATTCAGGTGCTGCAGAAGGCAAAGTGACACTTCAAGATGAGTACTAGTGATAGACATTCACATGTACTTGTATTAGCCTGGGCCTCCACAACAAAGTAAAGTGAGAGCAGTTTAAAAAGGAAGTGGGTGGTTTGGCTGGAGTGTGTACAGTTGGTAAGTCATGAGCAACTGGAGTTTTAAACTGGCGAGAGAAACATATATTTGGGAAATAAAAATGAGACAACTCCAGTTAAAAAAATTCATTACAAGTTCAGTCTAGCATTAGATAATCTTTAAATCACTCCCCCCACCTATAAGGGCTAAGTTTAAAATGGAAGTGTCCAGTTCCCTGGAATATTGCAGACTATGAGATGAATCCTGCTGTCTTGGACAGGCATCTGTCAGAGGTTATCTTGCTTCATGGCAGGGTTGGACTAGATGAAGCTTGTAACAAGAAATACAACAACTTTTATTAAAACTATTTAAATATCAACAACAGCAAGAAAACAAAAACAACAACAACATTCTGAAACCAAAAGCAAACATTGAAAGGAAATGTATAAATTAAACTATTAGTCTCTGGGCCTGTCCCCCGGGACTTGGGGGAAAAGCAACAGCCGTTGGGGAAAAGCACAGGGCTGAGGGGCGGCCATCCGGGACTCTTGCAGCTCATAGCCTTGGGCCACGGCAAACTCCATGGCCCCTTCCAAGTTCTGATGCCACCTGGAGAGCGCCTGGTGGTATAGTTCCAGGCATTCCATCTCGGCGGAGACGTACTGGCCGTACGCCTCCACCTTCTTCTTCTCCACCTGGACCGCCTGGAACTGCTCCACCAGCTGGTTCTCCATGGTGGTTGCTGTCATCTGCAGCTCAGCCACGAAGTCCGGGGTGGGCCTCTCCAATTCAGCCTTAAAGGCCTTGACCTCAGCAGACTCCTGGGGCCTGGGGGTCTCCACATCAGGGCTGGAGAGGGGGGAAGGGCTTACATGCTGTCTTTTTTGGGTTGCCTTCCCCCCTTCTTCTGGCGCTGACGCTGAGACTCCATGGCCACACCAGAGTCCTCCGCCTGCTGCCTCCTTCTCCTGCCATGCGTTTTCTCAATGTAATCAATGAGCCCCGATGTGGTCCCCTCCCTCTGAGGCAGGAATATTTTAGGGCAGATCTAAAAAAGAGCATTAAAAAAAGGAACATAAGAAGTGCCATACTGTGTCAGACCAATGGTCTGTCAAGCCCTTCCTGCATTCTGTCTCCACAAGTGGGTGGACTGGGTGGCCAATCTCTCTCTGCAGGGGACTTCCATTCCTAATAGGTCATAGGGCAATTTATTCCTTGTTGTTCCAGTCCCCATGCCATACCTTGCATTTGGCGATTCCGTCACCCTTGCCATAAAACCTCCAGACAACTGACTTTGTCCGCCGAATGTCTGGGGGTGTCACTGGTGACCTCGGCCTAAGGGTCCTCCTTGGCCTGGCACCAGTGCTGGGACTGGAATCCAATTCCTTTCTGAAATAGAAACACATTAAGAACACCAAAGTAATATCATGCATTTTTGATGATGCCTCTAGTCCTCCCTCCTTGGGGTGCTAGGGATTGCAACTAGAAAGGCCGTGGCTGGCACATGCAAATCTTTCCCTCCTTGGGGTGCTAGTAGCGATGGCAATGGGAGATGTGACCCTGGCTGGCACGTGCAAATCCTGCCCTGATTGGGGTGCTAGGAGATGCTAGGGATTGCAACTAGTAAGGCCCTGACTGGCACGTGCAAATCCTGCCCTTCTTGGGGTGCTTAGGATGGCAATGGAGAGACCCTGGCTGGCACCTGCAAACCCTGCCCTCCTTGGGGTGCTAGGGATGGCAATGGGAGATGTGACCCTGTCTGGAAAGACCCTGCCCTTATTTGGGTGTGTGTAGGGAATGGGATGGCACCTGGAGAGTGGAGACCCTTGCTAGCCTGGCACATATTTGGGTGGGGGTGCTGCTTATGCCAGAGCCCCCCACACTTCAGTACCCTCTCTCTCTATGGCAGACATCCGCTGCCACCCGCTGATGCCCACTGTTTGTGCCTGACTGATGCCCACCACCCACGCACCCACCCTCATGCTAGTGAGCTCACTCTAATGGATAGAGCCTTTCTTGTCCTCAAATTAAAAACAAGTTTATAAACCTGGCAGCACCTCCTGAGCCCAGCGCTTGCTCCTCATCCGAGGAGCCGGGCACCACCACTGGAGGTCTATGGGCAGTGGCCTCTTCCTTCTCCTCCTCCTCGAGCGGAAAGTTGGCCCCCAGCCGGGGAATCGTCACTGCAGCCTTCTTCAATTTTTTTTTTAAAACAAGCAACCAACCATCAACACCAGCCACACAAACACATTCAACCCACCACACCAACACTTACCAACAACACGCCAAACAAACACAGTCAGCCAAACCAAACACAGAGCACGTGAACCGAACAGCCACACACACACACACGCTCTCACCCACACACACTCGAATTTCTGGTTTCCGGCGCGATCACTTTTTCCAAACAGCCGAACCGAACTTGACTGAACCGAATGGCCGAACCTGAACTCAGCGAATGACCCGAATGCCCGAACTGAACACCCGAACTGAACGGAACCGAACCAAACAACCAAACCTGAACCGCGATCTGTCCGCCCATCCCTAGGGACAGTTGGTCTAGAACTGCATGCCCAGACTGATAGCACGAGTCAGTCCATGTAACTCTGGGGGCAGGGGCAACTCCTCCTCAGCCTGCACAGGTCTGGCCTTCACCTCTGCTGCTATTGAGGAGGACGAGGGACTCTGCCTCCTTCATCTGGCAGGCACAGCCTGTCCCCCTCGCTAGCCCTGCTGCTTGCCACCTGCCATTGTCTCCCCCTTTCCTCATCAAGTCCAATCCCATGGGCCTTGCTAAGGAGGTCACAGTGGAGGGCAGAGGTGCTGCTCTGTCCCCCACGCCACACCTCCTTGTTGCAATGGGAGCCATTCCCTGAGGCTGGGAGAAGTGGTCCCACACTGAACACCTCCATGCCTGGTGCTGCTACTGTCACCTGGCAGACGTGGGCCCTGCCTGCCTCTGTCTCCTCCTCCACCACCTGGACCTCTGCCTCAGACTCCCACTGCCCTGGCCTCCTCCTCTGACATGCTGCCTAGTCTTAAGCCTAATTCTCTCTATATAATAAAAAATAAAATATATACCTACTCCTGTATCCTATTCGTAAACTAAAATATGTATTTTTATTATCCTATTCCTAAACTATAACTATATATAATTATATCCTATAACTATATGTCCTAATAACAACAAATCGTATTCCTATTTCATTTATAACTAACCTAAATACTATATACTATAGTAACTATAATACTATAACTAACCTAACTATATACACCCACCGTATTCCTTCCCAATTCCTACCCTATTTTGCTCCCCCCTACAAGTGTGTGTGTATTATAATTTATATTAGATTGTTTATTTTATTTCCCCCACTCCTTCCCTTTCCTTCCCATGCCACAAAGAGACTGCTGCATTGCAGCCCCTTCTATACTGTATGGGGGTAGGGAGACGGAGAAAGGACTGCATGTGTTGTTGTGCACCCTGATTGACTAGGCAATTAAGGTGAAGAAGGAGGGTGGATGGGGTGGATTATGCTTAGATTCTGTATATATCATATACATAAAATTATATATTGCATAGTACATATTGTGTGAACTTCTGTATCACAATGAGAAAGGGAAGGAGTTCTGAGAAGTCTGGGGCAGGTGGCCCTGGTAGAGGGTGTGGGCGTGAGGTAGTTGGCAAATTTGCTGACACTTCTGCCACCATTTGGCGATGACCCCGGCTACTGCCGCTGCTGTTGCTGTCAGAGCCTCTCTGTCTCTCTAGCACACCCACAGACGCATACAAGTCCTGCCCCTCCTTTGGTGCTGTCTGCAAGTTGAGACCCTGGCACGTCTTGGGGTGCTACTACCAGTGCTACTGCTGCTCATGCCTGACTGCCTGCACACCTATGGTTCAGCTTGCACTAAAGAGCACTCTGTCTCTCCCTCCCTCCCTAGGACTCCTCTAAGTTCTATGGAAAACTAAAGAAAGAAAGAAAAACAAATTTTACAAACCTGGCATCTCCTTTGCCCTGCTCCTCCTCTTCCCCTTGGTCTGAGGAGGAGCCCAGCTCCACCACCTTGTGGGATGAAGAAGATGGTCTTGCCTCCTCCTCCATGGCTTCCACCTTGACCTTCTTCCTCATTTCTTATATCAGGCAGGCACTCAGGCAGTAGGCAGGTACTGGGCACTCTGGTCAGTGGTACACTCACTCACCAACACAGTCAGGCAAACAACAAACACACACCCACACCACCAACACAGCCACACCCAGACACCAGACCACCACAGAGCCAATTGAACTTCCATTTCCATTTTTAGTTGTGTTTTTGGTTCAGCAAGTTGATGAAAACAGAAACAAAATCGAAAACAAAGTTTCTGATAACAGTAAAGACACCAAAACCGAAAAGTAAATAGTAACAATAATGAAAACAAAAATGGCAGGTTTCTAAAATGAAAACGAAAAATGACATGGGTTCCTGGTGCACGCCTCTACCAAATTCCTCTTGCTCTTTCACAGAGGGCTTGACCCGATAAGCAGGTGACAAGAGGCTATGAGTTTTGAATTCTACACTTTCTATTTTGTACACAAAACCAAAAGAGAGGTTATTACCCCTCTTAGCAACCATGTTAACCAGCAGATGCTCTTGTCTGAACAAATGGAGAGCAGAGCTTTACAGCTCTAAGGCTATTTCTTCTTAATAGCAACCTCAACAATAGTATCAGTGGTAGGAGCCTGGGGCAAGTCAAATGACCGGGTACCACTCCAACTGAGATGGGGAATCAGAAGGGAAGGTCAGGGGGGAGGGGGAGGCTGGTTCAGGCACAGGAGGAAAGTAAGGTACTAGAATAGACTGGGGCATTGAGGCATTGGGGTAGGGGAGATTCGAGTCAAGGCCTGGTGGGGAGGGGCAAGGATCTAAAACTGGAAATGGGTGGAAGGCACTGACAAGCATGGCACCAGGTCCTGGCTCACTGGGGAAGGTACAGGCAGCTGTGCCAGATATAAAGCACAGCAGAGGACCAGATGAAGCATGCACCAGTTCACACAGTCAGAGTAGAGCTGCTATACTGAGGCCAGAAATAACAGAATAGCACTGGGCAACCAGCAGTGCACTCATTCTCTACTGTCTCAGCAGCAGCTGTATCCAGTGAAAATTTTGTTTGTACTTTAGGCCTTGAGTCTGGTGCCATCGTTCTGTCATTACATATGTAATTGTACTGGGCTATGCTGATGGAAACCTCCCCACCCCCCAAGAAAACAGAAACCAAACCAATAAAAAGAAGTGTTTTTCTTCTCAATGGACAGGACTCTGGCAACAGAAAACTACCAGTCGGCCCAGCAGTCACAGCTTGATTCTGCTTCCCTGTCCCCCCTTGACCATTGCTATCTGTGGGACCATGTTCCCATCTGCTCCTGATTCTCTCCCTGATCAGTTATAAGTAGGGATGTGCGCACAGAATGTGGTTCATATGTTTGACCATTTGTTCATTCAGTTCGAAAACTGAGTTCAGGTTCGGTGCTTTGGTTCGGCGGAGTTCAGTTCAGCCGAACATTGCAGACCATTCGAAATGGTGTTATTAGTACCGATATTGATACAGATTTTTTTGGTATCGGTATCATTTGGCCCTGAAACCACTCCTGGTCTCCATCCCTGGTGCCAGGAAGTCTGGTCCTCAGATGCCTCCCCCTTCCAGTCACGTTTTTCCCACCTGAATGGGCCTTCCAGTCATGTTTTTTCCCACCCTGAACCAATCTGAACTCACTCGAACATGACCGAACTATTCGGTTCTTTTCGAGTTCGGTTCAGACATTCAGTTTGGATGTCTGAACAGACTGAGTTTGATCCGAACTCCGAACATCTGAACTGCGTTCACACATCCCTAGTTATAAGGCTTGCCAACTTCAACAGTCCCCATCTCCCACTGATTCCTGGCTTTGCCTGATCCCTTATACCCAGACCTTGAATGGCTCCAGTCCTTGTTCTTCCTTGTTTCTAGTCCCTTGCTCTTGTTCTGCCTTGTATCCAGGCATGCCCCTCCTTGAGCCTTTTACCCTAGCCTTCTCCTTCTCCTCCCATCCTCTCCCTTTGCCATTGTTTCCAAACACTGTATATACCTCACTGTTTTGCTCAGTCTCCAGTTCTAACTCCTGACTTGTCTGATGAAGGGCCCTGTGAGGTCCAAAAGCTTGCATACCTCCACCAAGTGTAGTTGTCCCAATAAAATATATCACTGTACTACTTTGTCTCTGTTGCCTATATTTGGGGTCAATATGACAACCTTACTTTCTCAACCTTCCTATCTTGTCTCTCAGTCCCAACCTTGATCCCAACACTGTGCCCCAACACAATGTCTGCCCATGTCTCAGATGGCCACTCCTCCCCAAATCTTATATCAACACATAATTAACATGTGGAGCTCATTGCAAGAGGATGTTGTGTAGTCAATAGCATCATGGGATTAAAAACAAGAACTGGATAAACTCTTTGAGGATATGTCCAATAAATGGCTACTAATCAAGTTGATCAGTCGATAAAAGACCTCTGAATGCTGGGGGCAATGGATCACTCCATTACAACCTGTTCTGAACTTCTTTGAAATAACCAAAGCTGGTCACTGCCAGACACCGGATGCTGGGCTGGATAGACCACTGGTCTGACCCGGTATGGCATTTCTTATATTCTAATTCTCTTCCAGAATTGCATGTTTTAGGGTGGGTAGCTTGACAATTCTTACTTAACTGTCATGAGTAGAGATGAAAACAGTATCTGCTGATATCTGGTATCTGGTCAGATACCTAATGGTATGCAGTTATAGGGGTGTGCAGTTCATTTTTGTTTTTTTTATTATTAAAATGAATGAAGCCCTGTTATTTAGTAATTAAAATACAAAGATGGATGAATAAACAAACAATTAGCATTTACTTTCATCTGTTTTAATTTTTAAAATAAAAAGTAAACTCTGTATGTGCAAAATGACCACCGGGGCCATTCTGTGAATGTGCACCTTTTCCTAAAATGGCGCCAGCAACATTGGCACCATTTTGGAAAAGAAAAGCCGGTCTTTCCCAAAATGGCACCAGCGTAATATTTGGTATTCCAGTTTGGCAGTTAACCTCCATGGTAACCTGATAGTTACTGAATAACTGCCAGATTATCTGGAATACCAGATATGAACCATGGATAATAAATTTGATATCAGTTTCAGCATTAGTCATGAGACCATAAACTTGGCCATGGGATCATAGAACTCTCACATTCTGTTCTGTACCAAGCCCCATTTAATTTTCCCTATCCACGTTCATGATTTGTCCAGATTCTTTATAGTTACTGTCCCAAATTTTGATGGTTGTAAATTTGCAACCCCTCACATTTACACAGGTTTGAGCAATATGTTGGTTAACATAGTTCTTTCCTTGCATTCCTACCCTCAATGCCGGGGCTGAAATCAAAGGGAAATAGCCCATCACAGGTATGCGCCATGAAAAAGCTTTCAGTCTCATCATGCACTAAGAAGGTGTCTTGGTAAAAGTTATGACCCAGTGTTGAGAGAACAATTAATTAGTGTCAGTGACCTCGATCCAATGCTGTGCAGATCCCTATGTGGAGCCGTGTGCGCTTGCGTGCACGTGCATCCACATGTGCATGGTTTGTGCACGGCATAATATGACAGCAAGGCATCTTCGCACGGATGTGCATGCACTTGGGTGTGCGCATGTGGTGCAGTGAAGGATCTGCACGGCACTGGATCGGGACCATTATGAGCAAGGATTGAAGTTATAATTTTTACACATTCAGCTGAATACTTTTATCTTTTTTAAAGTGTAAAGAGTGACTTTAATTAAGAAAGGGTGTTTTGCAGTTGGAAAATTCAGTTGTTGTTGGGGATATTTAACCTTTTCTTTCCAAGGCAAAAGAGCCAGGTAGAACTGAAATGAGTACCTGATTTGGTACCTGCAGATAATACCCATATTTTCATGTACTGTTTTGGGTACCCAAATACCATTTGAGTACCTGAAAAAATGAAATACCGACAAACAATTTCCAAAATACTGATATACTGACAACCAATATACCGAAATTCTGAAAAATCCCCCCAAATCCAGGACACATTTGGATAATATGTCCTGGATTTTCCAGAATTTTATTTATTTATTTATTTATTGGCATTTCAGTATACCAGTTGTTGGTATGCTAGTATTTTGGTAATCGGTTGTTGCTATTTTGGTGTTTCAGATACCTGATCATAAAATGATTTGGGTACCAAAAAATATCCAAAATATTCGGTTCAGTTTGGGTACTGGAAATTTGATGGGTATACTCATATACAAATCAGCCTTCAGGTGTTATTGTTTCCACATGGTAGATTTTTTTTGGAGATGGTACTTGTAGTAAATATCATAACTGCTTCATTTGATTCTAAGAAAAAAAAGCATACTACACTAAAGCACTTTTTTATTGTTTCAGATTTAACACTGATTTGATTGTGATGATGAGCATTGGAAAGAATACATTCTATCAGATCAGGAACCAGTTTCCATGATATCAGAATAAAGAAAACAAGTCAGATTCTGTTCTTTCCTACTTTTGTATAAGTACTGATAGATCCATTTAGTTCAGTTTGCAGGTTCACACTATTATGAGATCAGTAGTTTACCAAATGTACTATCTTTGAAAATACAATTCCAATTGTTTTCAAAGTGTGTTCAATCCTTGGCTACAGGTCTACTTAAACTAAGGCAGCAAGGTTTAAATATTTAGTCCTTCTTGTTCACTGGGTGTTAACAGACATGACCCTGAGCTGGTTTGAATGCTTTGGGCTGCCTGGGCCAGCGCCTCACCCTGCACATCTGTTTCCAGGCCACTAGATGCGGGCCCAGTACAGACCCATGAGGGGGTAGGCACAGGGGTGGCTGTTGGGTTTTGAGGTTGGAGGGGCAGTAAGGCCGACTGGCCGGCTAGCCTAAGGGCGAAGCCTGAGCAGCAGTGGGCGGAGCCAGGGGAACGGTATTCCTAGTAACAGAGATGTCCCCTGCCCCTGTCTTGATGTCACAGGGCCCCTTGGTTTACTGGGGGGCTGCAACTTATTAAGCAGGAAGGCAGGTGACTAAAGTGACACTGGCGACGGATTCGCTCTGAATCCGACCAACTTCTCCGTAGGGCCCATTTGTGGTCCTACGTTGAGTCTGTGAGGATGGCAAAGAAAGAATTCCTTGCCGCCCTCATAGCGTCTGCAAAGTCTTGTCCAGCGGAGCTGTTCCGGATGGTGCAGGTGGCTAGTCAGACCGGCCTCCCTCCACCTGGACAAGGATTTGTCCCAGGCCCGCTGTGAGGAGTTTGCCATCTACTTTGCAAACAAGATCGCTCAGATCCAGAGCAACTTCGACACTGGATTAGAGACAGTAGTAACTGAGCATGAGATGATGGGGGTGCCGTCTGGTCCATCTTTGTGGGATGAGTTTCGGGAAGTTACATCATCCAATGCTGTCAAGATCCTGGCATTGGTTAGGACCACCAGCTGTGAATCCTTGCCAGTCCTGGTTGGTGAAAGCCTCCAGAGAGATACTGGGGCCGGTGCTGGTGGGGGTTGTCAATGCGTCCCTTCAGCAGGGGAGTTTAGCCCCCGGTCTCAAGGAGGCCGTGGTGTGCCCCCTGTTGAAGAAGTCATCCTTGGATGTGGACGCACTTGCCAGTTACCGACTCATCTCTAACCTTCTCTTTTTAGGGAAGGTTATTGAACAGGCAGTGGCCTTGCAGCTCCAGGCTCACCTAGACAGCATGTTTTTTTTTGACCCGTGTCAATTTGGGTTTCGGCCTGGTCATGGTACAGAGATGGCATTGGTGGACTTGGTGGACGATCTCCACCGGGAGATGGATGCAGGACGCTCGACGCTACTGGTCCTGCTAGATCTCTTGGCCGTGTTTGATACAGTGGACCATGGGCTGCTGTTGAGATGGTTGCGTGACCTGGGGGGGCCTGGATGGGTCCACCCTTGGTTGGTTCCAGTCATTGCTCTCGGGGAGGACCCAGAGGGTTGTCCTGGGAGCAGAAACATCTAGCCCCGGGCCCTGGACTGTGGCCTTCTGCAAGGTTCAATCCTGTGTACTGTTTAATATATATATGCAGTCCCTGAGGGAGATCATGAGAGGGTTTGGTGTGCGTTGCCACCAATATGCAGATGACACCCAGATTTACCTCTCTTTTTCAGCCAATCCAGGCCCTGCCGTCTCTGTGCTGTGTCAGTGTTTGGAGGCTGTGGTGAGTTGGTTATGGCAGAGCATACTGAAGCTCAATCCCAATAAGATGGAGGTGATGGTGGTAGACCAGGCAGGGGAGGTGTTGCCCCATCTTGTGGAGGGGGTGTGCCCCTCCATGGCCCAGCAGGTTCGAAGTCTGCAGGTGTTATTAGATGTAGGTCTCCATCTAGATCAGCAGGTGGATATGGTGGTGAAGGCGGCATTCCTCCAGATGTATCTGGTGTGGAGGCTGCGCCCGTACATCTCCAGACCCGACCTGGCCACTTTGATCCATGCCTTCATCACCTCGAGGCTGGACTACTGTAACGCGCTCTACATGGGGCTTCCACTGATGCTGGCCCGGAGGTTTCAGCTAGTGCAGAATGCGGTGGCCCAACTCTTAACAGGGATGGGCCGACAAGAGCACATAACACCGGTACTCTGTGCACTGCACTGGCTGCCTGTAACGTGTTGAGCCAGATTCAAGGTTTTGACTTTGATCTATAAGGCCCTACACGGTCTTGGACCTGGATACCTCAGGGACCACCTCACCCTCCGCAACTCAGGATGGACCATCCGGTCCACTGGGGCACCCTCCTGGAGGTCCCCCACATAAAATGGGGGGCTACAATGGAGAGGGCATTCTCGGTGGCTGAGCCCTGGCTGTGGAACTCCATCCCAGAGGAAGCACAGCTGGCCCTGAGTCTGTTGGTCTTCCGTCGGGCCTGTAAGACATGGCTGTTCTCCCAGGCCTTGGGAGGCGAGGAGGGGCGGATGGGCTAAATTTGTGTGTGGGTGTTTTAAATGGGTTTTAATGATGACATTGTAGATTTTAATAATTTAATGTATTGTTTTATATTGTGTTGGAAGCCACCTCGAGATGCCGTAGGCATGGGGGGCGGGGGCGGCATATAAATACAATAAAATTAATAACTACACCCCCAAATGCCAGAATTTTGAAAACACCTGATCAGAGGACTAACAGTTACATCTCAGGATTTCAAAACCCCAACTTTATCACAAGCATCACGTTTCCAGCTTTTTGAAGACACCTGAGATCACAGGACTAACAGTTACATCTCAGGATTTCAAAACCCCAAATTTATCACAAGCATCATTTCCAGATCCTGAGATCACAGGTCTGTTTTTAACAGTTTGGATCCTTTGGGGGCAGCATTTAAAGCAATGTAGGCCCCTGCAGACCAGAATTCCTAGCACCCACACCTCCAAATGTCTGCCCCTGCTCAGAGCAGGCCTGTTTTTAACAGTTTGGATCCTTTCAGGACACCATTTCAAGCAACCTAGACCCCTGCAGACCAGAATTCCTAGCACCCACAGCACCAAAAGCCTATCCACACTCAGAGCAGGCATGTTGTTAACAGTTGGCCCCCTTTGGGGCTCCAAGCCACCAAACCAGGCCCCTCCAGCAGACCAGCATCAGGTCAAAGTTACAAAATGCCTGCCCAAGCACAATTTATTTTTCAAAGTTTGCCCCCCTTTGGGGCTCCATGCCACCAAACCAGGCCCCTCCAGCAGACCAGCATCAGTGCCAACAAAATGCCTGTTGTCAAAGCTCACACAGGCCCCTCTAGTCCACTCCCAGCAAGACTCTATGTGTCCCCCCTCCCCTCCCCTCCCTCATGTCTCTCAGTGTACCCACTCCCCCCACTTAGGGTTGCCATAGACACTAATGTTTAGAAAACATTTATGATATATACAGGTTACAGGGCTGCATTGGTTCCAATACAGCCCTGCAACCTGCATATCTATTAAGTGCCCTCTAAAAGTTTGCATCTATGACAACCCTACCCCAATACTCCATTCTACAGCCAGTCCCCCCAGTGCACCCCACTCTACACACACCCCTCCCCCAACCCCCCAAGGCAACAACAATCAATCATATTTAATCCAGCAACCTCCATCTTACAACACACACACCATCAACAATTATAAATAAAACATACTATAACTCACAATTTAAAAATGAATTTTAAAAATCCTTAAAATACAAAAAATATACGGGCAGAACCATATATATCATTGCATAATAATCAATCCCCTCCCTTGTGTCTCTCGGTGCACCCACTCCCCTAATTAGGGTTTCCATAGACACTTATTTTAGAAGGCACGTATGAGATATACAGGTTTCAGGGCTGCAGTGGAACCAATACAGCCCTGCAACCTGCATATCTCATAATTGATAATTAAAATCATAATAAATTCACAATTAATTAAATTCACAATTCATAATTAAAACATGTTGATCACTGACATCCCCCTTCCTGACCTCCTCCCAAGACAAGTCCTTCATCCTGGCCCAGGTCCCCAACATACTCACCCCCAGCAGGACTGAGCCCAGAGCTCGGCAACGTCTCTCTTCTTCTCACTCGAGCGAGGACAAGATGATGGGCTTCAAGTTCGATGATGGACCCACCTGGCAATACCAAGTGGGTGGCACACACTACATTACCTAGCTTGCTTCCTTGAGATAATATTAATACAAATAATAAAATACTATATCTACCTCTATTTATTCTCTAATCTAACAGAGAATTAATTGATCCTGGAATGGATTGAGATTCAGGGAATTGATTGTTCCTGGAATGGATTGAGATTCAGTCACATGGCCAACCAAGAAAACTCACTCTCTCAAGAAGAACCAACCAACTAAGTCAGACTCTCAAAAGAGATAAAACGGTGCCTAGTTTGAATCAGCTTTATATATGCTCTCAGTCTCTGCACAGCAGCCAGCACCCCCACCCTCTTACACCATGTGAGGGGGAAAGCCCGTGTTCAGAGACTCTCTTCAGAAGTTTAAAAGTAAACAAAATTCGCACAAGCATTCTCCACACTCCTCCCCCCCTGCTGTTCCACCGGCCATCAGTCACACTGCACTCACACACATGATCCCCTTAGTCACCACCCCTCCCCCCCAGGGCATAAGGGTCTACAGCTCTATTGCATCTCATCGCCTGCTGCTTCTGCCTCCAATGCCTCCCATGGAACAGTGCCCCCACTGGCTGGCACGCTGTTCAATGAATGCACGCTGGACAGCACCCCAAGCTGCCCAATGCGCATTCAGATGAATTTTGCCCCTTACAAGGCTCCATGGCATTGGTACATCTCCCCCTCCCTGCGTCCCCTCTCCCTCTCATGTGATGCATCGCCGCGACCAGTCTCAGCACAGCAGCGCCAGCACACAGACAGAGCAGAGAAAGGGAGGGGTCAGAGCAGTGCTCTATGCACCCTTTGCACATGTGCAAGCAAAAGACCAAGCTTGCACATGCACAGCACTACAAGAACCCGGAAGTTCAGCGCAAGCCACGCCGCACGCCGATAAACACTAGTCGGGACACTGCCAGCAGACAGAGGAGAGGTTTTTTTATTTTTAAAAATTGCTTTGGGGGCAGAAAGAGGCCATAGGGGCAGTGCCCCTGGTTCCCCGTGCTAAAGCCACCACTGGGTAGACAGCTAACCTGGAAGGAACTGGGCCCACAGTCTGGGCCCAAATACCACCTAGATGGGCCATAGCGGGCCGAACTGGGAGGGTGCGTCTGTTAGAACCAAAACCAAAAAAAGAATAGGGGAAATGACAATGTATATTTATTACTCTAATGGATAGGAAATACCATACATGATGTATTCTTTAAAGTCTAAAAAATCTCTACAGAGGTAAACCTGGCAGTATAAATCAATAAAAATATATCATCAATACACTCTTGTTACAATGTACCTCACTGTGTGGTTGGCAAATCCATATATACCAACAGCAAAGCTCAACCATTAATGTGTTATACAGATATTGGGCATCATAAGCAAAACAAACAAACAAATGTGTTTCTGGGAAAAGCCCTTCTTCAGTGCTATAATGCTTTAAAAACTAAAAATCGGTGCTTCAAACTAACAGAATAAGAAGAGAATTTAACAGAGTTGTCTCCAATTTAAGCAAATCATTTTTGCAGATCCCAACCATGTATCCACTAATATACCATAAACCACTTGAGTATTACACACACCCCGTTACAAGTTAAGGCAGGTGGAGAAAGAAAGATGAAAAACCACCCCCAAATGGGATTCTTAGTGGCAATTCTACTGCAAATAAAGAAAGAAATTGAGAACAAATTAGTGAGTACTCCCCACTTCCCCATGATCTAATACAAAAATCCATTGGAGTATGCTTAAAAACTCACAATCCTTCCCTTCACATCTGCTGCAGTGCTCATCCATGTACACTGTACTGCTGCTCCTCATGAGAGCTTGCTAGGATGAAAGATATATAACTCTGTCTGCCAGCCCTTAGTACGGATGGGCGAACAGAACAGAGTTCAGAAATTCGGTTCAATTCAGTTTGGAAATTCGGTTCGGTTTGGAAGTTTGGGGGCCAACAATTCCATCACCTTACCCACCCGTGGTCCTATGTTGAGGCTGTGAGGACGGCAAGGAAGGAGTTCCTTGCTGTCCTCATAGAGTCTGCGAAGTCACGCCCGGCGGAGCTGTTCCAGGTGGTGCGGGGGTTGGTTAGTCCAGCCTCCCTCCGCCTGGATGGGGACTTTTCCCAGGCCTTCTGTGAGGAGTTTGTCAACTACTTCACAGACAAAATTGCTGGGATTCAGACCGACTTTGACGCTGGATTGGGGGCAGTAGGGGAAGAGCACGAGGGGACGGACGCCCCATCCGGTCCAGCTTTGTGGGGGGAGTTTCAGGAAGTGACGCCGGCTGATGCGGCGGATGTCCTGGGGTCTGTGAGGGCCACGGGTTGTGAACTTGATCTGTGCCCATCCTGGTTAGTAAAAGCTTCCAGGGAGACATAAGGGACAGTGCTGGCGGAGGTAGTGAATGCGTCCTTGCAGCAGGGGAGGTTGTTGCCCTGCCTCAAGGAGGCTGTGGTGCACCCCCTGCTGAAAAAAATATCCTTGGACGTGGATGTGCTCGCCAGTTACCGACCTGTCTCTAACCTTCCCTTTGTAGGGAAGGTTATTGAGCGGGCGGTGGTACTCCAGCTCCAGGTGCATCTGGACGGCATCGGTTTCCTAGACCCTTTTCAATCTGGGTTCCGCCCCGGTTATGGCCCTGAGACGGCATTGGTGGCCTTGGTCGACAACCTCCGCCGGGAGATGGACGCAGGATGTTCAACATTTCTTATCCTGCTAGATCTCTC
>QEPC01002298.1:912004-935403 GCA_003113815.1 Sphenodon punctatus | reverse complement strand
ATGCAGATCTTCACCTGGAGCGGCAGGTGGAGGCAGTCGCTAAGGCTGCCTTCTGCCAGCTGTATCTGGTGCGTAGGCTGCGCCCGTTCATCTCCGGACCGGACCTGGCCTCCCTCATCCATGCCTTCGTCACCTCGAGGCTAGACTACTGTAACGCACTCTACGTGGGGCTTCCCTTGTTCCTGGTTCGGAGGCTGCAGCTGGGCAGAATGTGGTGTCTTGTCTCCTTACGGGGACGGGCCTTCGGGAGCATATTACACTTGTGCTCTGAGTTCTGCACTGGTTGCTGATAGCGTGCCGAGCCAGGTTCAAGGTTTTGGTGTTGATCTATAAAGCCCTACATGGTCTGGGCCCCTCATGCCTCAGGGACCGCCTCACCCTCCGTGCCCCAGAGCGGCTCCTTCGGGCTGCCGGGGGTGCCTTCTTGGAGGTCCCTCGTGTTAAGCGGGGGGCCACAATGGAGAGGGAATTCTCGGTGGCTGGGCCACGCCTTTGGAACTCCCTTCTGGAGGAAGCTCGCCTGGCCCCCAGCCTGTTGACATTCCAACAGAGTTGTAAAACCTGGCTGTTTGCCCAGGCCTTTGGGGAGGGTGGGGGGGAGGGGGAGGGGTTTTTAGCTCCCCCACCTGATTTGTGATATATTTTTATGATATTTAGCCCTGTTTTAATATTGGAATTTTATTATGAAATGTTTTAAATTGCTTTTATTGTATTTTAATTGTTGGAAGCTGCCCCGGGCTGCTTTGCAGGAGGGGTGGGGTATAAATTTATTAAATAAATACAATAAATAATAAATAAACATCACCTTCATCTTGTCAGGACTCAGCCACTGTCGATTAGCCCTCATCCAATCCCTCACAGCCTCCAGGCACCGAGTAATTATTATTAATCATTAATTATTATTATTATTATTATTATTATTATTATTATAAACATTTATATAGCACCAGCCTTGTGCCTGGTGCTATACAGAACATAGAAATAGATGTGGCCCCTGCCTGTGGCTTACAATGTAAAAGACAAGGAGGGGGAGACAGGGAGAGGGGACAGTGGGAGAGAGAGACAGGGGAGAAGACAGACAAGCACAGAGACTGCCGGGCTTGGGTCTGTTGAAAAAGAGAGGTACAGTTGGGTGTCATCATCATATTGATGATGACACCGTACATGGATTATAGATTAGGAATATTGATACCAAGAGGCCTCAATGTGGAGAATAAATGCCAAATGGGCTGTATATCTTCGTTAGTCTGCTATGGTCTGTTTTCTTTTCAGGGGTTCCTCAGCAGCTTTCTTACATTTATAATTGTTTTATTTTGATTTTTACTGCCAGGTTTATCTCTGTAGAGATTTTTTAGACTTTAAAGAATACATCGTGTATGGTATTTCCTATGCATTAGAGTAATAAATGTACATTGTCGTTTCCCCTATTCTTTTGTTGTTGTTGGTTCTAGTGGGTTTCCACTGGATAGATGGAATTGCTGCTGAGGACCCCTACATTTGTTTTTGTTAGGGTGCATCTGTACCCTCACCAACCTGACTCAGAGTAGGGGGTTGCCATGGCCACCTGCCATGACTCCCTGTTATTGGTAGCCATGGCTACACGTCATGGTGGGGGCCTAGTTCCTCTTCTGGGCCACTTTCCTAATTAGTACAAACTCTGTGGACTGGATAGGAGTTCATGTGGAGGTGCTTAAGGAATGTGCTCTGAATGGGAGCAAAGGATGAGGGTCCATATCAGAGATATATGCCACGGATCCATCCTCTGCCCTTGAGTACATGCCTACATCTCTGCTTCTTTCTCATTGAGCTCACTCTTTCAGTGAGTGATGGTAGGGACAGGGCCCAGGGGCAAGATCTAGGAACTAAAAAGATGCCAAATAGTAAACAGTCATAGAGTGGATGTGACTCATGGGCCAGAGTTTCCTTAGCACTCGTGTTTTTTCTCACAGAAAAAAAATTAATCAGCACTAGCATTTTTAATCAAAAATCACACACAAAAATATTCTGCCAGGATTTTCCATAAAATTGTCATTTTTTTTCCATAAAAAATTCCAGTTGTCAAAAGCGGGGTTTTCACTTTCCAGTACAGTTTGGTGGCTGAAAACCAAGTGTTTGAGCCTTTGACATCATTTTTCCACCACCCCCATCCCAAGTAGATAGTTTTTTTTAAAAAAAAAATTAAACAAAAAGAAAAATCAAACAAAGCAAATTGAGCAATGATGATATTAAAAATAGGATTTTGGAAAAATGCAAAGAAAATATATAAAATCAAGCATGTCTAGAAATATTCTCATTGTTCCCAGAATTCCAGTTTGGGAGCTGAAATGCTTAAATCAACCCCATATTCAGGGGTTGCCAAGTGCCTCCATATTTTAAGAGATGTCCCTAACTTTAAAGGAGCGTCCCTTTTGTCAGAGCTCCACAGTTCTCATAATGGATTTCCCTCAATTACATAATGGATGTCCCTTATTCTGAACACCACAGTTCCATGGAACATAATTGCCATCCCTTATTTCAACATCCCTCAGCTCTGTAGTGTCCCTTATTTTTAAATTTTGATCTGGCAACTCCACTCTGCACTGAGGCAGGATTAGCAAGACCTAATCCACTGGGGATGGGACATCCGGGGAAATACCTGGTACTGGATTTACCGGTTCCCGGATTTCAAAATACCAGCATACCGGATTAATACCGGTATACCGGTACCGGTTTTTCCTCCATTGATTTCAATTGGGAACTGTTCCCATTGAAATCAATGGAGGGAAAAAAAAAACCTGCCCCGTCCAGGCTGTGCGGGTGGAAGGGGGGACACCCCCCACCCACCCTGCCCAGCCTGGATTTTTTTAAAAAAATTCCCTAAGTCCCTGGGCTCCGGGCCGGAGCTGCCGCCAGCAACCCAGAGCCCGCACCGGCAGGTAAGTGTACCGGTCTTGTTGATCCTTGGGGTGGGGGTGGGGTTTAACACCCCCCCACCCCAGGGATCACCTTACCTCGCCCACCCAGGGATCACCCAGTACCTTAGCTTCAGCTCCGGGCAGCGGCGGCGGCGATCCGGCGGCCGGCTTCAGCTCTGCTGTGGCTGCCGGCTTCAGCATGTTAGTGACGCTCTAGGCCTTCCGGGGAACCCGGAAGTTCCCCAGAAGGCCTAGTACGTGTCACTAGCATGCTGAAGCTGGCAACCACAGCAGAGCTGAAGCCAGCCGCTGGATCACCGCCATCGCCCAGAACTGAAGCCAAGGTACACTGAGTGATCCCTGGGTGGGCAAGGTAGGGTGATCCCTGGGGTGGGGGGGTGTTAAATTACTCCCCCACCCCAGGGATCAATGGGACCAGTACACTTACCTGCCAGTGCGGGCTCTGGGTCACCGGCGGCGGCCCGGAGCCCAGGGACTTAGGGAATTTTTAAAAAAAAAATAAAAATCAGGCTAGGCAGCGTGGGTGGGGGGTGTCCCCCCTTCCACCCGCACAGCATGGATGGGAGAGGGAAAGTGTTTGGGGTTTTTTCTGTGTTTTTTTTTACATTGCGGCCATTCATTTGAATGGCCGCAATATAAAAAAAATCCAGCACAGGGGGAATCCGTTAATTCCCCCGGATTACTGGGGTAATCTGATACTGCCGGTACACGTAAAAACTGGCAGTATCGGATACCGGATCATCCGGTAGTCCCACCCCTATAGCCACGCACAACAAATATGGGTCCGGCCTCCTTCCTCCAGTAAAAGAAATTGCATGATCTCTCTTAACAACTTTTCCTTTTCATAACCCCTCCTATACTTAGGAAGTGCCTTATAATATTTAACCTAAATCTACATTTCAGCAATTTAAATTGTTGTCTTTCTTTCAGTGGTTATGGAGAATAATTGTTCTCTCCACCTTCTAATGACAACCTTTTTGAAATCTGCTACTGTGTGCTCCATAATCATCTTTTTTTTTCTAGACTAAATGTACCCAATTCCTTCAACTTTTCTTCCCGTTAAAGGCTGAACCAGCCATGTTGTTTCTGTAAGAGAACAAGAGTCCCAAAACACAGAACTGTCACACTTCTACTGTAGAAGTGGCAGTCACCTGAAAATGATAACCCCAGGTAAGGGAGAAGCTGCAAAGTCAGTATGTCAGAGTGCAGTGTATTGCTCTGTTCAGTGACAGAGAATGTGGGATGATGCCTTTGTAGAACAAATCAAGAGTTCCAAGTCTGGGAAGGAGTTTTATCAGCATTCCACCTCTGCTACTGCTTTCTTATAATGAGCCAGGTAACATAGAATCCAGACCTCAAGTGGGTAAAAAATGAGAGTTTGCTCATTTCCAATATACATTTTTTTCTAATGGGAAAAAGGGTCCAAACAACTTCATAATTTACAAGTTTTTCACAGCAAAGATTTTGGGTAAAAACAGATGAGATGATGGCCCACATTTTCACGCTTTGGCCCATGAGCCACCACAATGTCTGGCACAATGTCTGCCAGATGTTTGCCACAGATTGTTCCAGAGTGTGTTGGAGGTTAGCCCAGGCTATGATCCCAAAAACATGCGGGTTCACAGCCTGAGCTAGCCTCCACCTGATTGGGCCAAAGCTGTATTGAGACTGTGCACATTTGTTTCTGGGCCAGTCTGCTGGTCTGGCCTGAATCGACCATGACACGCAGCCATGATTGGCTGTCAATGGCCCCACATGGCTGCCCATCATGTTGGGAGGTGGGGCCCTAGGTGCTGCGCAGGGGCAGACGGCCACATGTTCTTCATTTTCCACCCCCCTCCCCAGACTGTGTAGCTGTTTGTTCTGTGTCCTGACCTGGCCAGAGTATGGTTGGGTGGCGACTGGCTAGTCGTCACATTTGTTTTTACTAGGGCTGAAATGAGAAGCAATTATTTTTTTTCTTGCAAAAATATTGTGAGAATCAAGAATTTTTACTGAGATCTCGGTACAATCTTGATAGACTGAGATCTCAGTCTAGAAATTTCTCTTGGAATACCGTTTACCATTGATCACTGTTTACCACAATTTACCATTTACCGTATACTGATTTACTGTGTAATGCTTACCATATACCACCTTCATCCCAGTAATGCACATGCACAAAATGCAAAATGCCACTTTGTGCATGCACATTACTGGGATGAACATGGTACACAGTAAACGGTACATGGTAAATCGGTATACAGTAAACGGTAAATTGCAGTAAACAGAAAAGGTAAACGGTATTTTGAGAGAAATTTCTCGACTGAGAAATATCGAAAATTGTTATTTTTCTCAGTTATTTTTTCTCACTTAAAGTGAGTTGAGAATAATGATTCTCGAGGATAACTGAGAAAAACTCGAGATTGAGTTTCAGCCCTAGTTTTTACCCTTTATTACAGCAATTCTAAGAGTTTTCCTTTCTATGCTGCGTAGATTCCAGAAGGAAATGGTTAATGGAATATATATCATGCATCAATTAAACTAGCAGATACAGCAAGAAGGTCCTCAAGACAGAGAGCATGGGAGGTTGCAGAGAATCATGCTGTTGACACTGCCCATAAGAAATTAGTGCCATTAATATGCACGCTTCTAGGTACATGCGGCATATATTAAAGACCAATAACAAGAACGAAGTCTAGTTTGGTTTAGGGAACTGGGGCAATTTTAACATTTTTTCATTAGCATTTAAAAGGTAGAAATTAGATAAGAATGAAACTGGTTTTCCCCTAAATCTTTATGATAGAGTTCATGGTATGAATTAGAGTCTTCAGTTTAGCATTCAAGGATGTGTGTTTGAAAGGAAGAAGAAATCTAAGTTGATCTTGTGTGAAGGACGGTAGCAGAGTCCTGTGGGCAAATCATCACAGGATGAGGCACACAGTGTGATGGCACCCTGCTTCTGCATTGGTACAATAGTGAAAGGATTAAGTTGGAGCCCAGTATAAGAGCAGGTGAGAAGAAGTAGAGTGTCACATGACCCTGTCTGAAGCAGTCATGATATGAATTAGAGTCTTCAGTCCTCAGAGGCTTACGTGGTAAAACAGAGACCCAGTCAGTGAGTACGTAGTGAACTTCATGATAGCAGGGTGAAGAGCTCCTGGAACTATCTCAGAGCCACCCTGGATGGGGAGAACCCTGACCCCATCCAAGGAAAGGACAAGGGTTTAGGGAGGGCCCTACCTAAGGGCAGGGCCTGAGACCTTAGGGGGGCCGGGCGCCGAATGAGCTGGCCACTCAGCAAGGGCCTGGGATAGCACAGGTTTGCAGGGGGGCAGATGAGCCGGCAGCAACCCTAGTCTATTGGAGGATGTGGTGTGTGTGTGTGTGTGTGTGTGTGTGTGTGCGTATGAGCCATCAACCACACTATAAACCTAGGGGGTAATAAGAGCAGAGCCACCTGTGAGCACCTAGGTTAGGACAGGGAAACCCCTAGGCCTGCATGAGAGACAAGCCAGGGAGATAAGAGCTGAGAGCCTGACATTAGCGACAGGGCTAAATACCAGTCAGGTCGCAGGGTGGCAATTGAGCCGGCAGCCACATGAGATCCTGATTCTGCCTAAGGAAAAGGCAGAGACTGGGCACAGGGAGGCTTAGACAACCAGATGTGAGAAAACTCCCACCTTGCCTAGGGAGAGTCAGAGGGGATGCAGGGAACGAATGCGCAAACCCCAGGGTAAGAGAGCTGCCTGGGAGCCCGGAATGAAAGGTGGAGCAACCCCTTGAACCTAAGGATGGGACAGGGGGAAAGGCCTTACTAAAACAAGGGGAGCAACTACCTGAGAGAGCTGCCTGGGAGCCTTAGCCTAAGGTGGGAATTAGCCTAAGGTGGGGTCTGGGTGAAAGACAGGCCAGGGCCAGGGTGAGAACAGCTGGTAGTCTGCTATAAGCTAGGGGGATGAACACCAGCTACAGGGGGGCAGCTGCACTGTTAGTTTAGGCATAGGAAGAGTGTAGAGTTGCAGGGGGGAAGCTGAGCCGGCAAGCACACTTAAAGCAATATGTGGAAATTATGGATAGATTCACCCCTCTGGTAGAGGGATAATGAACTTTGTGAGAGGCTCACTATGGTCAGAGGCCTATGGATGGGCCTCTCCTTTACTGGGAGATAATTCTCCAATGACACATCTGCACCAATGAAGGGGGATGTCCCTAAAGCAAGAAGCAAGCAAGTATGGATGAGGAACACCCTCTCTGAGATCTGGAAATGGCTTAGGATTAGGAAGTCAAGGTGGAGGTCAGCAAAAATGTGAGCGTTGCCTGATCAGAGAGGACTTACTGGGAAGGCTGGGCTACCAGCCTGCTACAAGGACATAGAGGGATGGGTGGAAATGGGGAAATCAAGCAACACACTTGGCAATGGAGAGAGAGGTGGAGACAGATGGTTCCTTGTGCGATCAACCTTCAAATTTAGGATGGTTGATGACAATGGGCTTGTTCTCAAACCATACGTGCCACGCAAACATCACATGTGCATCTTGCGTGCAACCCATGCGCAGATCACATGCATACCCATGTAGGTGGAACTATGGTCCATGCTCAAGCTGCGTGCAAGCCTCACATGCATAAACCATGCAGGCAGGGGGTTGAGATCGAGCCCACTGAGATTTTGACAGAGATATCTGCTCAACTGATAGCAAGTTAGTGGAGGGTGCGCTACTGACCGCCTAGAAGGTGGCCCCTGCATAAACCTTATAATCCACTGGCCCTGGGGTCTTACTATCTTTTTACTTGGCAAGATTCCAACAAACGCATAGCTTTTTTCAAAATGAGAACTAATGTGTTCCCCTTGGTGGTTTTGAAAGGCCGCTATAAGAGGATCCCGTGGGCCAAGCGGTTTTGTCCCCTGTGTCTTTTGGGTGACGTAGACACTCTAGATCATATGCCCTTTAGGTGCCCTTTATTTGCTGGCCCTAGATACAAATACCTCGGGGGGATATCTTTGAGCTCTGGTGCCCCCAGTTTAGATATCCAGAGATTACTTAGCCCGATCTATTCAGATTTACCTAGGGCAGTGGCCAGTTATTGCTTAGCGATCCTTAGTATTCGACAGTGACTTTTGGACCCTTCGTGAAGGACTGAGTAGCAAGCCTTGAATTTTGTTTGGAGTCAAAAGCCTTCCCCAGGTTTGGATTATAATTGCCCCCAGGCCTCCCTAGGTTAATAGCCAGTGCCTATTTGTTAGTCTGAGGCCCCAGCGACTCGCGGACTAGCCCCTGCAGTGGCGGGCCGGGCATTTGGGGAGCGGCTGGTTTTGTTTTTAAGTTTGTTTATTAATTGACATCCCTGGCTTCTAGCCGGGTCTTATTGCTATAACGTTGTACTTTTTGGTGTGTTTGTTGTTCCTTTTGTTTGCCCTTTGTGGGGTTTTTACTTAATGTTGGTATTTTGTTATTTTTGTTAAGGCTTCGGCTAAACAATAAAGCATTTTGATTTGATAGCAAGTTAGTGGAATTACACTAAAACTGAAGGAGCTATGCTGATGGCCATACCAGCGGACCAATAGGCCCTTCACCAGAGTGGGTCAGGATTTCAATTTAAATAAAAATTGATGTCCTGATACTTGGTTGCATCTTGCTCAGAGTTCTTACTGCACAGCTAGTGATAGATGTACAAACTGCAAAGAAGTGTTTTTCCTCCCCCCCCTCCCCTTTTTTTAATAAAGAGATTCTGGAAATAAAATTATCAGAAAGTGTAGCAAAATTGGCATGATTATTTTGGGCTATTTCTTTGAGGGAGGATGTTGAAACTGAATCCATCCTGATACCCAAAAGCTCCACTGCCAACATACAGATGTCCTGCCCCTGTCCCAGATGCCTCCAACACTAAAATAATTTGAAAAGTAAACTGAACTCTGAGATGTATGAACAGGGCTGGCCCCAGGGTTTGTGAGGCCATGTGCGAAGTCCTGGTGTGGGGCCTAATTTGCATAATTAGGCACCACCTAATTATGCAAATGTATAAATTTACATAAAACTTACTCCCTCTGGACAGGAGCAACCATGGAGAAGCATGGCCTCCTAATGTTTACCCCCCCTCCCCAGCCGAGTGTCTACCACCACTCCCCAGGAGTGATTCCACTGCAGGGGCAGCCAAGCAGGCAGTGACACAGGCACAGAGAGTCTGACTGCATCCACTGCCTTACTGGAGGAGGGGCCAGGGGGTGAGTTTAGCCAGTCTGGCCACAGGACCTGTTGCTTCTTGCTGCCAGTGCCGCCTGTGCCTTGTGCACACATGCGGTGTGACCAGTCCAGAGGTGCTGCTATCACACACACAAGACACCCAAAATGCAGCTAGCTTATTAAGAGCAAAAGTCACATATAACCAGTTCAGTTGTGCCCCCATAATCAGTTCATGCTGCCCCCACCCCATAATCAGTTCATTTCTGCCCCGCCCCCATATAATCTATTCACGCTGCCCCCACCCATAACCATTTAATTTGTGCCCACGGGGCAGCGTGAATTGATTATATGGGGGTACAAATGAACTGGTTATGGGGTGCGGGTTTAAAGACAGTATTCCTGTTAGCAATAACTTCATTAAGAAGAGTTAGTGAAATAGCAGCCATAATAATCTCAGAACCATATTTGCAGATTTATTTTCCAAGACAGAATAGATATTGCTTTACATCCTAAATTCCTACCTAAGATAGGAATTTGTAAGACAGTTGTGAGAATGTGGCCCTTTTTACACGGGTCTCTCCTCCCAGCCATGAACACGCAGATTTCTGTGTGTTCATGGGTGGGGGAACCGCATGTGAATGACATGCTGCACGTGCCCATAGTGAGTGGGGGTGTGTGCGCGCTCGCCTAACACGCATCCCCACTCACCCCCCCACTCATCCCCACGCACAGAGCAACTGGGGGAAATGGTGGTTACTATGTGGGTGTGGATGAGTGGTGGGTGAGTGGGGATGTGTGTGCAGCTGTGTGCATGCCCCATCCATGCACTGGCACGCCCACGGACTCCCCACCCGGTGGAGCCATGTCAAAATATCATGTGAGGAGCCACTGGAAGAACAGAAGGTTGCTACCTTGCAAACAAGGTTCTTTGAGATGGCTCCAAACATTCTCACAACACCCACCCTTCCATCCCAGCATGGAATTATTTTCTTATATTTCTAGAAAGGGTTGAAAGGAACTGTCATTCAGAGGGGGGGGTTCTTTCTATACTAGAGGAGCTCAAGACCATCATGTGGTCTATTATTTGAATAGGGTGAGCGCGCACAATCCAGTTGTGAGAATGTTGGGCGCCATCTCGAAGAACCTTCTTTACAAGGTAGCAACCTTCTGATCAGCACATGGGGAGGAGCTGTTTGTAAACAGCCTTATCTCCCAGCCCGATCCAGTGTCCCCGCTGCTGCAGCCGCTGCAGCTGCAGCACTACTAGAAGGCAGAAGCAGGTGAGGGATGGGGTCTGGAGCCAGGGAGGGAAGGAAGAATCATTTTCTGAGGGAGAAGCTGGATTCAGCCTGTTTCCCAGCCAGGCAAGTTCGGGGCCCCAGCTGGCTGCCATGTGCTGCCGCACATGTGGCACATGCCTGGGGCCAGCCCTGTGTATGAAACTGTAAAAGAAGTTTATTCCTTTGGAAGGAGTTATTATTCCAAAGTTTACATATTCCCTGTCTAGTCTATTTTCACTCTCTCTCTTCCAGCAGGAAAACACATTCCAGATAGGTATACACTACATATTTCCCCACTGCCTTCCTGAAGTCTTAATAAGAGAGGGGTTTTTTTCCCACTGCCAAACATTTGGCTTTCAAATTAAATCAATCAAGCTATAAGTGATAGCTGTTCTCCTCCTAGTCCCACTGACTCCTACATGAACCAGGGAGCTACCTAAAGTTCTTTGGGACTCAAAAGTTGGATGGGATATTGACATCCACTTTTTTTTGGACTGTTGTTGATATTGGAGGCAATAAATTCCCTCTGACCTTCATCCACCTTAATTATGGCCAATGTTTTATATCAGTCCATTTCCACAAAAGAAACAGGATTTCTTTGGGGAAAGTTATATTGCTTTCCCCAATCTCAAAAGTACATCCACCCACATTGGGTAGTCACCAAAACAGTCACAGCCTTTTCTGTTATTTTCTGTTTCTTCACCAGGAGGACCAGCTCTCATCACTCACTGGGTGTTTTCAGACAGACATGGAACAGCACGGAGCCCTGGAGCAGCTGCATGGGTACCCCAAGGAGGAGTCTCTTGCTCCCATGGGTTTAGCAACTTTCACAGACCAGCGCACAAGTGAATGGTGCTTGCAAGCAAAAAACACACATTACTCCTGCTCTGGGAAAGCCCCAGTCAAGAAGGCACAGACAAGCAGACCCCCCCCCCCCCACACACACACACACATACACCCCGGCTCAGCCCACTCTGTTCACTACCCCACACCTGCCCAGGAGCCCACCTCTTGCCAGAAGTCCAGTTCTGGTAACTGTGGCAACAGGACATGGCATCAGCTGTTAACCCTTTACTGTCCAAAAGCCCAAGAGCCAGGTCAGCTATTGCCCAGCTGCACACCCCAGGATGGCAAAGTAGTGGTGATGGGGGGATGACAAATAGCAGCATCCAACCAGCCCCAGGGACCCCATGACACCCACACAGTGCTGATGTCTGGGAGTAAAAGGCAGACTTTATTAAGTGGCCAGAATGAACATGAAAAGAAGAAGGGATGATGAAAAGGCATGGCCAAAAGGCCCAGAGAGCAGGCTGTTGCTCAGGTTGAGAGCTAAAGGGCACTGCTGCACCTCTGTTTCTCTCTAGGGCTTCTGCGAATGCTGACATCTCTTCTCTCTGTAGGGTTCTCATGTGGGACCAACATTTGTTTGTTGGGAATAGGCTCCCTGAATCCCAAAATATATGCACACACAGGCTTATACAGAAAAGTATAGGAAAGCAGCTGAAACTCAGCATTAGAAAGCAAAACAGTATTCTCAGCATTAGAAATCAGAACAGTATGTCCAGGCAACTCCCCAAGAAATGTATTCAATAAAGTACCTGTCTTCCAGATGTAGCAGGATAAAAGAGATGGAACAAGAAACAGATTAATAATTAGAAAGGAACAATTAGTCATTAGGGAACACCTGTATAGGCTGAATGCAGATAGGCGGGCAGCGTACACTAGAATGGAATAGAATGTAAAACTGTTTGGAGAACTGGGGGGTGGGTGGAATCAAAGGGGTTTCTGTTTGTGCCCTGTTTGTGCAGGGCATGATGAGATAATATTGTGCTATGCTGCAAAGTCCATTGCCAGTTTCAACCTTTACTCCCCTTACTATGTACAGTCAGAAGTCACCTCGGGGTAGGCCCAACACCTCTGTCTGCTTTAACTCCCAAATGACAACTGTCTATTGAATATATAAAGGTTATTAGTGATGGGGTGTCAATGATAACCTTTGTCACCTGCAACATATAGGGGCACTTTGGCCAGGCACCCTAGGGAATGAGTCCTGTCTTTTAGATAAGATGCCTTTTGATGCCACTGAATGCTTTACAGATGACTATAAAAGAGGGAGAAGTGCTGAAAGGGACATTGGCACAGTATATCCGTTGCATATAGAAAGCAATGGCACCTATATGTAGGCCAAAAGCATATGGAAAACAATGGCATGCACATGTAGGCCAAAAGCATATGGAGAACAATAGAACACTTCTGAGTTAGCATAAGTACAGCCATGCTAGTTACGTCAGCTCTTGGCAGAGGAGAATGGGAATGTCTCAGTATCAGTTCTTGGCAGAAGGAAATATGAACAACTGGTACCAGCACAAAGCAGGATGACAGTGTATTAATGAAGTGCATCCCAAAGTAGTATACACCTCATTGTAATATAAATGCAAGATGACAGTTAATAAATAAATAGTTATAAACTTAGTTCTTGACTAAGGGACGTAGGGAATCACTGGACCGGGAAGAGGATTTTGAGGTACACCAACATCGTCCTAACAATTTGATAGTTGATTGTATGGTACTGTCCCAGGACAGACATGATGTAAGGTTTAGGGCCTGGAGGTAGGTTGGTTTGGCAAGTTTGGATGCTTGCTAAGGGTTGCCAAATAGACTGTCTCTTCTTGGAGGTGGGATGACTTTGGTCAGCTCAAATGCTCGCTAAAGGTTGCCAACTGGGCTGCATTAATCAGTGACGTAGTAAACCTGTGCAATCAAGAACTGTATAAATAATGAAGACACAAAGAATTGGTAGCAACTGCAGCTCCACCGCACCCAAATCTCATACTCAAGCCTCACAACCCGTAGACAACTTCGTGACTGTACACCGTTGGGAACTCTTGCAGTGCCAGAGTGATGAGATACTTATTGCCCAGTTGGGGAAAAGGGGAATCACCCCTAGGTGTTGCTGCAACATGTTTGGATTTCATGTGCATTCCTTTAAGGGCTGAAGTGGGGTTCAAGATGGTTGAACTCACTCTGGGAGTTGCTGTGGCCATTTGGTCCACTGGCAACTATGATCCAGGCAGGATCATGTGAGGCCAGGGCTCTTGGGGGCCATTCAGACAGAGAAGAGCTCTGTGGTTACCCGTTGCTGCATGTTTGGCCAGCTTCCTCCATGAAGTGTGCTCCTAGATATTCTGGAGCACCCCATACGGGGCTGACCCCAAACAAGCGCAGCCTGCTTCATGTAGAACATCCGGTGGGTGTTCTTTAGACAGACAGGTAAACCTGGGGCTAATGGGGGCTTGTGTGGGGAAATGTGGAGCTGCTGTCCGACTGTTTAAACCCACTGTTTTGTGTTGCACTCACAGTGACCCCTTTAACTCTTCATTACTTTTCTTCATCTCCTCTCACTGCAAGATTTCATTCTAATTATCTCTTCTCATTGGTATATGGAGGATGTTATCAAGCAAGATTTGAAATGAGAGAAGAAAAGACCACATGATGATGGGCATCTGAAACTGGAAAAGGAGCTTAATAAAATCAGGTGCCATAAACAATATAGTGAAAACAAAACGGAGAATGATGATTTGGGGTTCAAGGAAGGCATTCATGTAAAGAAACAATCCCATCTTCTTCCTTTTTTTAAATGAAGAAAGCAAACAGATCTGTGGAGAAGTATTAACAGTCAGTCTACAGCATCTCAAAGGTATAAAAGCTACAGCTGAAATGGGCATATATTCATTATATTAGTTTCATTTTTGGTTAGACCTTCATCTACTCAGACAGTCTGTGGCCAAAACAGTATTTGCATATCCAATTTACTGAGAATTCCATTTCTTTTTGTTTGTTTATTTTTCAGTCATTTTTGTATTTCAGTTGTATTGTTTGGCAATTGAACATGTGCAATAGTGAAAATGGGTGTTAACAGATTATATGCCCCCACCCCCCTTTGCCCCAGATTTATTCCTCTGTGTGAAGGACAGATACCAGATGTTTGCCCCAGTTTGGACTAAGGCTGTTCTGCATGATGTCATTCCCAGAAAGGTAGAGCACACCATCCAGGGCAACCCAGCCCGAATTAGGGCAACGTGCTGCCCCGGGCCTGCCTCATGTTTCATGGAGGAGGCCACAGGGCAAGCTGCATTCACCACCATAGCATCATCACAGTCTAGAGAAATTACAGGAGCAACTGCAACGCTATGGTGGAGTGGGGGCAGTGTGCGGGTAAACCACAGCTGGGAGAACCACCAACCATCAACTGGAATCTTCTTGGGGCACACTTGACGCAGCTGAGGGAGGGGGCACAGAGTAGCTCTGAGGTCTGGTGGGCTCACAGCGTGTGTTAACACCCAATATTGCCAAAATGATGCAATCAAAATACCAAAATAACCAAACGGTCCACCGGCTCTCTCAAAACACCAACTCCCTCTCATGAAATAATTGATACCCAACGGAGCACAAATGGGTATCAGCTATTCTCCAAACTGCCATTTTTGTTTAGATAGTTATGGGTCAACAGGTTTTCCCATTTTTTTAGGGACTCTAAACTCTCATAAAACCCTGCCTAAAGTATAGGTTCTCTCTTTCAGAGATATATTAGGTCAAGGAAATCATTTACTTGGAGTTTGAGGATTTTGCAAATACTTTTCTGCAGCTTTTACATTTGTAGTAAAATCTTTAGTTTATATACTGGGTGCAATCCTGCGGTGGGGGGATAAAGTGTGCCTATGCTGGACAGAGTTTATGTGCACTGGTGCTCAGGCGTGAGTGTGCACCGCCAGCTCAGCAAGCTGTATGAAACACCCTGCTCCACACATGCCGCGCCTACGCACATGAGCACACACCATGGAGCTCCTTGTTGTGCCTTCTACCAGAATAAGTGCAGCACCGGATTGCACCTTATATGTATATACACTTGAGTTTGCCAAATGTACACTTTTTTGTGTTGGATAATGAGAGCATCCAGAAAATGAAAACTGTTTATACTGAAATAACTGAGCAACTTAAGGGTTTGTGTTTCAATCTAAAACAGGCTCATTTTTGTGGCTTTATTCATCCACACAACACCTCCAGTGTCTAATTTCAAAGAAAAAGGGTTCAAATCCATCAGCAGTTACAACTGGGGTTATAAACACTTGTTTCAACAATGTACCAGAAATGATTAAAAGCAAGTACAGACATTGCCTAACAGCAATTCTGCATTTTTATTAGACGCTCTAGCACTAGAGAGAATTTCATCTCAGATTACAGAATCATAAGGCTTAGAGATCAGCAGGCAGATGACCTTTGCAGTGCTTTTAGGCCCTGAGCATCTTGCGAAAGAAGCTATTAGCAACACAGGGAATATCACTTCTGGAAAACAAAGGCAGATATATTCAGCTCCACGAGCCAGAGAGCACTATTGCAGAGCAATACTGAAACATGTACTCTTGAACTAAAATCTGCATTCAAACACCTTTCCTATATATATTTTTTTTTTAAAAAAACAAATGTATTTCAATGTGGACTTGTAAAGGACACATATATAGCAGAGCATTTCTTTAAAATGCTGCATGGAAGTAACAAGCTGGCCTAGTTTAACAACACCTCAGATGAAATGAAATGACACAGAATATGAACCAACCTGAGTTCATAAAATTTTGAATTCCTGCGAGGTCACAGTCTATGAAGTAGAAATAGAAAGGTGTAAAAAATACCAGGCTGTTAGAAACAACTGGGACAATTGTATTGGCAGAATCACATAAAGCAAACTACTAGGGCATGTTCCTTTGAATGTATTTATTTATTTATTTATTTATTTGTTTGTTTGTTTGTTTATTCATTTATTTATATCCTGCCCCCTCCTGCTAAAGCAGCTTGGGGCGGCTTTCAAAGTACACATTTAAAATGTAAAATATATAAAATACAATAATATAAATAATTATAATAGACAATATTATAAAATACCAGTGGTGTATACAAAGGAAAACCAACAGCCCCCTCACATAACCCTCAACACCCTGCCCCATACCAATCTCCCTCACCAAAAGCCTGGTGGAACAGCCAGGTCCTACACTGTCATTGAAAGGAGAAGAGGTCCTCTGCCAGGAGGGAGTTCCACAGCCTAGGTGCGACCACCAAGAACACCCTCTCCATAGTCACCCCCAAATTACCTGGGGGACTTCTAGAAGGGTGCTCCCAGTCAACTGCAGGGTTCGATCTAGAGCCTGGGGAGTAAGGCAGTCCCTCAGATAGGTAGGGCCTAGGCCATATAGGGCTTTATAGGTAAACACCAACACCTTCAGTCGGGCCTGGAAGGCTATAGTTAGCCAGTGCGGAGGAGCACTGGTGTTATGTACTCATAGTGGCCCATCCCTGTAAGGAGGTGGGCTGCACATTCTGCATGAGCTGCAGCCTCCGAACTGTCACCATGGCTAGCCCCATGTAGAGTGCATTACAATAGTCCAGTCTTGAAGTAATGAAAGCATGGATGATGGTGGCCAGGTTGGAGTCAGAGATCTATGGCCAAAGCCGCTGTACCAGATGTAACTGGTGAAATGTGCTCGTCGCCACAGCCCCCACCTGGACATCCAGGTGGAGCTGGGAATTGAGGAGCACTCCTAGACTCCAAACCTGAGGGACCAGCAGGGGGCAAACCCCATCAATGATGGGGGATGCCACTCCCACCACTTTACCCACCAGCACCACCTCCGTCTTGTCGGAATTCAGCCTCAGTCGGCTTGCCTCATGCAATCCCCCCCAGCTACCAGACACTGAGCAAGCACCGAGACTACCAGGTCTGGGTCAGATGAAAAAGAAATGTAGAGTTGGGTGTCTTCAGCATATTGATGACATCAAACGCCAAACCCTCTCATGACCTCGCCTAGTGGCTGCATATACATTTTGAACAAGAGAGGGTACAGGATAGAACCTTGTGGGAGCCCACATGAGAAGTCCCGGGGAGATGATGTACAATCCCCGAGCACCACTCGCTGAGTTCTTCCAGCCAAGAAGGAGTGGAACCATTCAAGAACAATCCCGCCTACTCTGGCTCGGTCCTGCAAATATGTCACCAATATCTCATGGTCAATGGTATCAAAAGCAGTTGACAGATCTAACAGAATTAGCAGGGTCAATCGACCCCAGTCCAATTCACAGTGGATGTAATCGACTAAAGCCACAAGCGTAGTCTCAGTGCCATAATCTGGATGAGGGATCTAGAAAACTGATTTGGTCTAAATGCCCCTACAGCTGCTGAGTCACTACCTGTTCAATAACCTTCTCTAAAAAGGGAAGGTTAGAGACTGGCTGATAACTGGCAGGGGAGCCAATATCAAATGATGGCTTTTTGAGCAGAGGCCCACACCACTGTCTCTTGTCTCTTTGAGGCAGCTTGGTGATCTGTCCTCCTGAAGGGAGGCATTGACCACGACAGTCAGCAATGGCCCCAGTGTCTCCCGGCTGGCCTTAACCAGCCAGGATGGGCATCATAGGATTATGAATGCCCTATGCATTGCCAGAAAGATTATAACAAAAAAAATACAAACCAAAACACAGAACAAGGCTGTCTTGATAGTTCTCTCATATATCACTAGTTGTGAAATTTGCTTTCACAACCAAATGTTTATCTTGTTAAACCTGTAATGTTGCCTAAAATCAATACAGGGCATGTGATGGATCCTCCAGAAAGATAGTACTGGTGCTGTATGTGCTATCACTTAATATGGGCACAATAGGAATGGGCGAACAGATCACGGTTCAGGTTCGGCCGTTCGGTTCGGCCGTGTTCGGTTCGTGTGTTTGGGTTCAGCCATTCGGGTGGATCACCGAGTTTGCGTTCAGCCGTTCGGTTCGGCCGCGTTTGGTTCTTGTGTTCAGGTTTGGCCATTCGGGTGTTGGCCGTTCGGGTGGATCGGCAAGATCGTGTTCGGCATTCGGCATTTGGCGTTCGGCATTCGGCCTAAAAATATCGCGAGCATGCAGGAAGCCGGAAATCGTGCCGGAAACCAGAAATTCGTGTGCGTGTAGAGCTGTGAGGTGAGTGGGTGTGTGTTTGATTCAGTGGCTGCTTGGTTCGTGTGTTTTGGCTATGATTGTGTTGGGTTTGGCTGTGCTGTGTGTTTGGGTGGTTGGTGTGTGTTGTGGGTGACTGTTGGTGTGTGGGGGTTTTTTTGGGGGGGGGAAATGAAGAAGGCTCTTTGCATTCTCCGGCTGGGGGCACATTTGCTGGTGGAGGAGGAGGAGGAGGAACAGGTGGAGGCCGCTGCCCCTGCTACAACTCCTGTGGTATCAGTGGCACTGGCTTCCTCTTTGGACGAGGAGGAAGCGGTGGGCTCTACTGCCATTCCTGCCAGGTTTGTAAACCTTCTTTTTACTTTTAAGACAAGAAAGACTGTGTCAGTTAGAGTGAGCTCAGCTCACTGGCATGCAGGTGGATGCATGGGTGGTGGGCATCAGTCAGGCACAAACAGTGGTCAACAGCGGGTGGCAGCAGATGTCTGCCACAAAGAGAGAGGGTACTGTAGTGTGGGGGACTCTTCCAGCAGTCAGGCATGAGCAATCCCCAACCCAAACATGTGCCAGGCTACCAAGGGTCTCCACTCTCCAGTTGCCATTCCATTCCCTACGCACCCCCAAATAAGGGCAGTCTCATTCCTCCAGCCAGGATCACATCCCACATCGCCATCCCTAGCACCCTAAGGAGGGCAGCAGGATTTGCAAGTGCCAGCCAGGGGCTTTCTAGTTGCAATATCTAGCATCCCCTAGCACCCCTGGGAGGGCAGGATTTGCATGTGCTTTTCTTTATGTTTTTTTTTAGTTGCCATCCCTACTAGCACCCCAAGGAGGGAGGATTAGAGGCATCATCATAAATGCATGATATTTACTTGGTGTTCCTATGTATTCCCATTTCAGAGAGGAATCGCATTCTGGCCCTGGGCCCAGCCCAGATTCCAGGATCAGGCCTAGGAAGTCGACTCATCACCGGACCCCTAGGCTGAGTTCACCAGTCTCACCCCCAGACATTCAGTGCCAGTTGTCAGATGTCTGCCATTTTTACATCCAGGGCAACAGAACCGCCACATGCAAGGTATGTCACGGGGACTGGAACAACAGGGAATGAATTGCCCTCTGACCTGTCAGGAATGGAAGTCCCCTGCAGAGAGAGATTGGATGACTGGCGACCCAGTCCACCCACTCTGGAGACAGAATGCAGGCAGGGCTTGACAGACCATTGGTCTGACACAGTATGGCACTTCTAATGTTCCTTTCTTTTTCTGCTCTTTCTAGATCTGCAATAAAGTTTTCTGCCAGCAGAGGGAGGGGACAACATCGGGGCTTCTCACCCACATAGAGCGGAACCACAAAATGCAGGTGAGGCGGGCGGGTGAGGAGGACTCCTCTGCAACTGCGCCCGTGGATCCACAGCACATGCAAAAGAGGGGGAAGGCAGCCAGGAAAAGGAGGCATATAAGCCCTTCCCCTCCCCCCACCTCAAGCCTCACCGTGGAGACCCCCAGGATCCCGGAGGATGCCGCGATCAAGGCCCTTTGGGCCAGGTTGCATCACTGCACCCAGGGCCATGTGGAGGAGGTCCAGCGCTCCTCTGCTGACCTGGAGAAGTGCCTGGTGGCCGAGATGCAGGCGGTGCAGGTGGAGCAGCAGAGGGTGGTGGCATATGAACAGTACGTCACCGCCGAGCTGCGCCATGTGCAGGTCTACCACCAGGAAGTCTCCAGGTGGCATAATGAGCTGGCAGACGTTTTGGAGTACACCATGGACAACGGTGTGGTGAACCCCTCCATGGTGGCTGCCAGCCCTCCGGACTGTGAGCCGCCCCAAGGCCTGTTGCCTTTCCCCCAAATTCCGGGGGACAGGTCCAGTGGAAGAGACTGAGTCACTCTTAGCTTGTTTATAAGTTTCCTTTTCATGTTTGTTTTTGTTTTATTAAATGTTGTTGCTGTTGTTTTGTTGTTGTTGTTGTTTTGTTTTTCTTGTTTTGTAAATAGTTTTAAGTAAAGTTTTTTAATTTATTGTTGCGAGCTTCATTTTACATGTCCTCTCTTTTATGCCTGTGTGCTGAAGTTTTGGCTGGCAGGTGGCAGAATCTCATACAGCTACTACATCCCTTCCAGCAGCACATGCCACCTCAAGTAGCGTAGTAACCCAAAGATGTGCAGTGCCAGCAGCAGGGTCTCAACTAGCAAAAAGCCCCCAGGAGGTGCAGGGCTGGTGCTTGTGTGGGTGGGTGTGACAGAGAGAAAGAGAGACAGGCTCCTCAGCAGTGGGCAGCCAGGCAGGAGGTGGTGGGAGCTGGTGGTCAGAGGGGCTTTTAGTTTCAGCTGCCAGCTTCAGCGGGCATCCACAGGTGGGTGCAGAGGAGTAGACTTTTGGGGAGTGGGGCAGGCTGGCATGTGGGCACTGGGCTTCTGGATGCAATGGAATGGAATGGAGCCCCCAGTGACTGGAATGATGGTCCCATAATCTTGTTGATGGTCCCTGGGCTGGGTGGGTATCAGGGATAGTGGAATGACAGCCTAAAGCCTATGGGGCACACTTCATTAGTTCAGGCACGCTGCGCTAGGTGGTAGCAAAGCAGCAGGTATGTAGTAGTACAGGAACGCACACAGGCAGGCAGGCAGGCACATATAATATGTTGTGGGTTAATTCCATCTCATTACGGTAGGTTTGCTGCGTGCTGGATGAGGGCGATGGGTGTTAATGGGTGTAGCACAGATGGGAGTTCTTCCAGGTTCCGTCTGGTGGCAGATAGGATATACCTAGCTGAGCTCTCCCCCTCTAACTCCCATCTCCTTAGTTCTAGCTGGGAATGGGAATCTCTCTGTCGCTCTCTCTCTCAGAGCTAGGCAGGTGTTGTTGTGATTGTGAAGGGTCGGCTGGTGGCTAGTGCTTTGGAGGGGGAGGAGCAGGCAGAGCCCCTGGGGCTAGTCCTGGGGCAGAAGTGGCTACTTCTTGGAGCGGTGGAATGACATCGCAGTGTGAGATGAATGACGGCCCCAGACCCATTATGATGGGTCCCAGGGCTAGGGTGGCAACTTGTACATATTGGCCACAGTCCTCCCTGCCAGTAACTTGGCCCCAGCACCCAGGCGGCGGGTGCCGGGGCTGGAGTGGCTGCTTCTGAATGAGCGGTGGAATGACATCGCAGTGTGATATGAATGACGTCCCCAGACCTATCGTGGTGGGTCCTGGGGCTAGGGGGGCAGCTTGTATATCTTGGCCACAGGCCTCCCTGCCAGTAACTTGGCCCCGGCACCCAGGCGGCGGGTGCCGGGGCTGGAGTGGCTGCTTCTGATTGAGGTGGAATGACATCGGATTGTGAGATGAATGATGGCCCCAGACCCATCATGGTGGGTCCCAGGGCTAGGGTGGAAGCTTCCAGGCATCGGCCACAGTCCTCCCTGCCAGTAACTTGGCCCTGGTACCCAGGCGGCGGGTGCCGGGACTGGAGTGACTGCCTCTTGTCCTGCAATGGAATAACTAGCACCAGTGGCACTAACAGCAGCAGACATTGGTCTCCTGGGCAGGCAGTCAGGTGGCATGGCATGAGCGGCAATCAGGCAGATTGAGGTAGGGTTCAAGCTTCACAACCTGGGTAGGCAGACAGGATGTCATGAGAGGCAGTAGAGCTGGGCAGGCAGGCTTTGGCAGGCTTTTAGCTAGGCAACCTGGGAGGGAAGACAGGCACCTTGACATGGGAGGCAGGACTGATGCATGCTTTGAGCTTGGCAGCAAGCAGGGTGGGCAGACAGGCAGCGTTGCATGAGAGTCAGTAGGGCAGGCAGGCTGGAACATTGGCACCAGGGCAATCAGATAGGCTAGCAAAGATTGTGCAGCACGAGAGAGCGAGAGTCAGTCAGTGTCACATAGGCAGGATGAGATTGTATGGCTAGTCATAGGCCGGCCGGAAGGCTTACGGTTTGTTTCCCAATGCCACCCTGCATCCTGAAGTCAGTTAGATAAGGCGGCCGAGGCCATCTAGTATGAGAGAGGCAGAGAGAGAGAGAGGCAGAGACAGAGAGAGAGAGACAATGAGAGAGAGAGGCAGGGCAGGTGCCAGGCATTGGGAGGGAGGGACAGCACCTCAGCAGCACAGGAGCAGTAGCCCTAGCACAGATGGAGTAGGAGCCCTGTCCCAAGACTGCCCCAGGCATGGGATGGTGTGTGCCACTGCACCATCACTCCTTGTCCAGGGGAAGCTTGGGAAATCCGAGCAGTGGAAGGTTAACCTTCAGAAAGAGCAACTGCTCCACCAACTTGGCCCCCAGTCTCAGGCGGTGCGGGGCACATATGTCCCCTGCGATGGAGAACACTCTCTCGCTGGGGACACTGGTTGGTGGGCAAGACAGGATACCCTTGGCCACTTTGGACAGCACTGGCCACACGTTGGCCTTGCCGTCCCAGTAGGCCAAGGGATCGCTGCTGGGATCTATGTATGGCTCCTCCTCCAGATAGGTCTCCACTGCTGCTGAGGCACCATCATACTCCCTTGCGTAGCTCTGGGTGGGCACCACTTGCACCACTGCCCTCAGCCACGCTGCTTGCCCTTTTGTGCTGGCCCTGGGCCCCATGCTCCCTGGAGTGGACTGAACAGAGGCAGAGCTGCTGGCAGTAGGGGTCCTGGTGCTGCTGGTGCTGGTGCTGCTGCTACACCTAGGGCTTGAGGGAGGGATAGACACAGATGGCAGGAAGGGGTCTTCGAAGCGTGCGCTCAGGCCCGCCTTCAACTTCCGAGCTAGGTCTATAGCCTCAGCGCACATTCTCCTGCCCAGAGGGCCATGATCCCACCCACCCCCACCACCCCCAGAATCTCATCCAGGCTGCTGAGGAGACTATGCACCAGCGGGGTCACCTGGCTGAGGGTGGCAGTGGAGCTGCTCAATGTCTCCGTCACGCCCAGGAATGGTTTCAGGACAGACACAGTTTGGGAAATAATATCCCATTCCTCCCTGTTGTACCCTGGAGGTGACTCGATGTCTGTCTCCAGTTCCACCTGATGCAGGGCGGCTTTCTGTTCAAGAAGCCGCTCCAGCATCAGGAAGGTGGAGTTCCAC
>QEPC01002298.1:887869-910845 GCA_003113815.1 Sphenodon punctatus | reverse complement strand
CCTATCTATCTATCTATCTATCTATCTATCTATCTATCTATCTATCTATCTATCTATCTATCTATCTATGGGATGGGGGTTAGGGGGTAATCACAAAAGGTACAAGGAGGGGTACAAAACTGAATTGAAACCTAAATCAATCTAATAATAATCCTACTCTAAATGAATAAAAAAACAGGGGAAGGGAATCAGGGATGGAATATATAGGGAAAGGATTCAACAATGGAGGGGGGAGGGAGGATGGAAGATTGAACACAGGAAAGGATAAAAACAAAAAATAACAACTAAATCTATCTAAGCTAAGCTAAATAAATGAGAATTGAAGGTAGATGGGTTGGATGAGTGAAATAGGAGGATGGTAATGGATTTGGGAGCTGGAAAATGCTAGGAGCGAGGGAGCCTTCTGAAACGCCTGCTGTTCAAGAACAGTGACTAGCTCAGAAGGTGTTGGGAAGGGGGGAGGCCGACAGTTTTGTTTCTTGCTGCACCCGCCTCACCTCAAGCCCCATTGGCCCCATGCAGCCTAGCCCATGGCCAATCGCAGACTGCCATGCCGGTGGTCTGAGGCGAAAAGGGATGGTGATTTGGCAGGCTGGCTGCTACTCCAAGCCATTCTCCACCCCTGGTGCCTGGAAGTCTGCTCCTAGCTGAGTCAGATGACTTCCCCCTCCCTGCTACATTTGGCCTTCCAGAAACCTGTCAGTAGACCATGTTTTAGCCACCCGAACTCAACCAAATGTGATCCGAACTGACTGAACTGTTCGGCCATTTCGGCGTTCAGCGTTCGGTTTGGTGTGTTCATGTTCGTGTTCGTGTTTGATCATCCAAACAGGCTGAGTTCGGGCTGAACACTGAACTTCTGAACCACTTTTGCCCATCCCTAGGCACAAGTTCCATTAAAATGAATGGGGCTCATGTCCAAACTAAGTGTTAGAGGCAGCACTATCCACTTGGAGTACTGGGTCAATATTCTTCACATAGGCCATAATCCAGTCGATTTTCCACACAAGTGACAGCACACATAAACTGCCCAATAGGAGTCAATGGGACTCCAGGAGCTTGGGAAAAGCCACACCCCTTTATGACAGACGCACAGGTGGAGTAGACTACCAGGATAGTGACAGCTTTCTCAGAGACCATATTTATCCCTCAAGGACCCTGTTCTCGCCACGCCATGCCACTAATAGGTCCCTTGTACTGAAAGTTCAGTGAATCGCAGCTACTAACAAAAGCATTCTTATTTTCTTTAATTTACACTCCAGGAACCACATACAGTTTCATATCAGGACCCCATTGTGCTAAGTACAAAAACAAACACACAAACACTGTTAGGTCGAGTTTGGGGAAAGGACACCAGGCAGGCAACCCACTCGCCCCCACGTTCCGCTGGCGACAAGGGTGCCTGGAAACAAACCCTCAGGATAGAATTGGGCTGCTGGATTAGCAATCCGCTGCCTATTTCATCATAGGGTATTCGAGGATCGCGCACACCTTGAGCCCGCCTCCGTATGTCTCCATACACACAGGGTTCCAGGGTGGGGTAGTGGGGCAAGACGTGGGGTACAGGGATGGTGCCGGACCCCTCCCCAGGGAAGGAAGGAAGGGATAGATCTCGCACCCATAGAAGGTCCCAGGGTCGTGTCCTAAGAGCCCTAGGGAAGCAGACTTACCAAGTAGAATCCTAGCACTCACTCTCTCTCTCTCACTCAGATGAACCATGCACTCAGCAGCACTCACGCTAACAAGCTTCAAACAGCAACACAGACAACTCAGAGACAATAGGGGCCGGGGCGGTATCACAGGCATTAAGCACTGATCACCAGTGTTGAGGCTTTGTATCAGAGCTGCTTTTATCCCCGCTGTGCTGCTGGCGTTGTAGCCGCGCCGAGTGACGTGGTGCCGGAAGCGGGGCTGGGGGCGTGGCCCACATGCGCTGCAGCGCTGGTGCGGGTTGGTCAAAGGCGGGTTGGTCCAAGGCTGTTGGTCCAAGGCTGTTGGTTGGTCCAAGGCTGTTGATTGCACTGGGGGCGTGGCTGCTGACTGCGGCTGCAGCAGGGGAGCTACTGGGACCTGTGGGTTTTCCCTGCCTGAGTCTCTTCTGGGAATCTCCCCTTGTGCTGTGGCGAGCTTCATTGGGATTTCCGGCTGCCTTGGAGGGCTACAGGTGGGGTGCTTCCTTGTTCGGGACCTGACAAACACACACAGCAGCAGAGACAATCTTGAAGACTTTACAGAATCAAATAAGTCCAAACAGTTGTGGAAAGCAGAATAAGTTTTCTCATTGGGTGTGATGGACAGGCTGCTGTGGTGCTGGCTGCGCCAGACTGCTTCATCCCCAGGTGACCCATCCATCTAAAGTTGGCCTGCCAGATGCGCAGGTGAAGTAGGCTGTGCCAGTGTGCCTGCTTTGGTACAGCCCCACCAGTGGCGTTCTGAAACATCCTGGAGTGCTCCTGGCAGAGTGGGCCAGACAAACCTGTGGCACTGGCCTGAAGCAGAGCAGCTTTCTGTCTGATGTGTGGACTGACGCTGCAGCTTCGCTTCCAGCTGACCATCACCCTGGGTAACACCATAGAGTTGTGGGTGCCAGCCTAGAGCATCAGGCGATCGTCTGCAACTCTGTGGTGTGGGAGGAGCATTGCATGGGTGGCCCATGGCCCGGGGAACACACTGGATCCGCATGAAGTAGACCCAGGTAAGGCTCGGAATGGGAGGATGCGGGGTATCACCCCCAGAGCAGCTCCATGGCGAGCAGCCCCACATCTGTCTAGAAACACCCAATATGGGGTGGAAACAGGGGGTAGCACTATGGTACACAGTCATAGGGTGTTTTTACACACACATTTCTCCTGCATGTTTGCTCTTACATCCCGAACTTTCTCTGTGTCTAAATCACTCACCCAGATCTTAAACATCTGGCTCTTTGAACTTCTGCGTAGAATTTCTCCCAGACCTTTTGTGTGTAAAACGTTCTCCTAGTAAAATGCTTTGCTCCAGGCAGTTTTGGTCACTTGGTTTCCATGGCAGCCCCTCACATCTACAGCTGTTACTACTTTAGGCTGCCTCAGGGCAGTGTGTATGTGAAGAATGCATCCAGGAATTGCCTCAGGGCAGTGTGTGTGTGAAGAATGCATCCAGGAATTGCCTCAGGGCAGTGTGTGTGTGAAGAATGCATCCAGGAATTGCCTCAGGGCAGTGTGTGTGTGAAGAATGTATCCAGAACTTACTTGTGGATTTGTAAACCCAGAAGATTGAAAGAGCAGTACTTTAAGCTGTGTGTAAAAATGCCCAGAGTGTAAATTTTCAAAAGCAAAAACAGCACTTTGGTACCTAACTCTCAAACTGTATTCAATGGTGGATCCAGGGAAGTTAGGGACCTATTTCTTTTTATATAATATACATGGATATGTTTTTATACTATTGTAACATGTCCTGAGCATGCTTTTTGTTGTATGGGTGGGATAGAATTAAAAAAAAATAGAAGAAGAATAAGAATTTTTATTGCGCGGTCATCGACCATGGCATAAAATAAAAACATGAAAACTCCAAGGCACCCAGCACAACACAAAGGCATCCATAGATATACAGATAAAACTATAAAACAACAATATTCATAATATTCATAATATAATGGGTTGGCAATCAAAGTATAACAGGAGTCGGGGACCCAGCCAATCAGGAGGCAGCTTGCCCATATCTCCCCCCTATCCAAGGATGTGGCAGTAAAAATACAAGACCAGGCTCACACCATAATCCAAGGAGTAATGGTACTGGGAGGTACTTTTAGCATTGGCCATGCCAAAACTCAAGAATTTTTTTTCCATCTGTGGGAGGCTTGCAGAAGAAAGGAGGCAGTGTGGGTAATCACCTGTCCATCTGCACTACCTAATAGTAAACCCAAAAGTGTTAACTCAGATCTACCAGGGAATGCTTTAAGTAAAGGTTCCAAGAGTTCCATTCTAAGCAAATTGTATAGGTGGCAGTATAGAATAATATTCCCAATCAATTTGGCAGTGAGATTTTCGAAAGGGCACAAACGCTCCGCAAAAGGGATGCCCTAGAAGCACCCCTCTAGGATCTGCGACGGAAAAGCATTTGTACGGGCTCAGAAAAAACGGTGCTCAGCTCTGGTGGAAATTGGGGCTGACAAATATTTGGCCATCTGTCCCAGACTAGGAACCCAGGCAAGATACATAACCAAATGAGGAGAGGCAGCGATTCTGCTCAAGTCATTTTGCCGCTCAATGTCACTCATTCTGAGGAAGACCTCCTTTACCACAGTGTCAGGGAGTTTATGTAATAGGTAGCTCTTTGACACGCCCATTTGGGACATGAAAAAATCCTTGCTGCCAGCCCAAGGGTTGATGAAAGAGTCTTCCTCGACCTCTCTAAGTAGCCTGGAACAACGATTCAGCAGCAATTTGCACCAAAACTTTGCGGCCAATTCCATGGTGGATAAGCGACAGGAATTTTGGCTCAGTTCTGGCGACCACAGATGGAACACTTTTTGGGTCTCCCATAAGTTTCATCAGAAATTTAGATTGGATCGGGTTGGCCCTGTGAGCCAAATCGGGTGCCAAAGTTCTTCCCCATACAATAATTGCTGTTTCACCTTTTTGCTAAAAACCTAGACCGCCAGCTCTATAGCTCTTTGACCCTGATGCCTGAATAGAGCTAAAAAATAAATATGTAATTGTGGTTTGGGATCCTCCTATCACAGGAGATGTTTGATGGACACACACTGACTAGCATGGCCAGGAATGCAAATTTTAGAGGACACATGAGAATTACAGTTGGTTGCACTGGAGTTAATGCTGTCCTGCAACCTGTATTTCTCATGTGTCCTCTAAAATTTGCAGATTTGGCCACCCTAACACTGACTCACTCATTAGAAAAAGAAAATTGCTACCGTAAATATCTTTTATGCTCAGGTAAACATGCCATTGAATGGACCTGGGGCTCTGTGCATTGCAACCCCCGTGGCCCCGTATGTTATGCATATGTTTTTACTTCTAGTTTACTTATTATCCCATGTATTGGGGGTCCCTTCCTGAATTGCTGCAGACTCCATAGACAGGGTTTCCCTGTGACTGAGGCCCCATGGGCCTGTATTTTATGTCAGCACTTCTCACACTCATGTTGTCATTTTAAGTTTGTTTATTGATCTCAGGTACTGGGGAGGGTCCCTGAAGGGACCCTACAACACATTGGGCCTCATGTGTTTCCACAGTTTGCTCAAGTCTGGATCCAGCTGCAACTGTCACCAGGTTTAAGACCCCTTTTGCCTTTGAAAAATCGATTGCTTAATAGATTGCCTAATATCAGAAGTAGCCTCTGCTAGGACTAAGAACTGAATCCAATTCTCCAGAATCCTAGACTTGTGTATTAGCCATAATTTTCTTTTTGTGCTATGCCACAGAAAGCACCAACATCCACTCCATTTTTGGGAAGAAATGCATATTAACAAATAAACAAACAAAAATCTCTAACTCCAAAACCTGAAACTAATTTTCAATAGCAGAGCCCAAATTTCAGCTAGCTTTTTTAATTTAGAGAGGCAGATTGTTCTGTGGGGGAGTGTCTGTTCTGAGGGAGTCAGAAGATGATGCTGAAAATACAGAGACCTGGCTGGACAATGAATAAGGCCTTATGTTGGCCAATCTAGTTCCAGCTGGGTTCTTTGAGCAGCATCAGCCTTGGATGGAGGGATGGGTGTGGTGGTGGGGGTGGTGTAGCCATTGTTATCAAGAATGCATTGTCTTTTAGGAGATATCCGGTGCAGGCTCCACCAGGTGTTGAGTGCCTCCATCTTGTGTTAGATTTGGCTGGGGGCAGATTAGGGGTGCTGCTGGTGTACCGTACACTCAACTGCCCAGCGGCATCCCTACATGCTCTTGCTGATCTGGAGTCAGATGTAATCCTCCGGACCCCTAGATTAGTGGTCCTGGGGGACTTTAATATCCACACTTACACTGATCTTGGAGGAGCAAGGCATGAGTTCATGGCCTCCATGACAACCATGGGCCTGTCCCAAATCATCTGTGGCCCCACACATGAGGAGGGACATACACTGGATTTGGTTTTCTGCACTGGCCTTGAGGCGGGGGGGCAAGTTAGTAGGAGTTAAGGGGGCAGAGCTTTTGTCATGGTCAGACCAATACCTCCTTAAGGCGTGCATCCTGGCACATGTTAGCCCCCAGCAGGGTGAAGGACTTATTAGATCGGTCTGCCCCCGGAGACTTTTGGAACCGCATCGGTTCCGGAATGCTCTGGGGGAATTTCCCCTGGACCTTGACACCCGCTCTGTCGATGATCTCGTAGCCTTCTGGAACACCTTGTTGGCCGAGACCATAGACAGGGTGGCTCCCAGGCGTCCGCTGCCCTCTCGAGTCTCCCGCAGGTCTCCTTGGTTTACTGAGGGTCTGCGGTGTTTGAAGCGGGAGAGCAGGCGGTTAGAGCGACGGTGGCGCCGGACTCGCGACCAGTATGATCGATCGCAGCATAAGAGCAGTTTAAAGGCTTATGCTGTGGCGGTGCAGGCAGCAAAGAAGCAGTTCTTTGCTGCTCTTATTGCATCTGCAAAGTCACGTCCAGCAGAGCTTTTCCGGGTGGTGAAAGGCTTGGTCAGTCCTGCCTGCCTCCGCCTGGACCTGGAGCAATCCAGTGACCGCTGTGACCGGTTTATCGAGTACTTTGTAGATAAGATCGCTCGCATCCGCCACGATTTCGGCACCACAGTTATTGCAGAGGATCATCTTGGGGCTATGGATGCCCCGTCCTGTCCTGTTTTGTGGGATCGGTTTCAGATGGTGTCGCCTGCCGATGTGGACTCCTTGTTGGGATCTGTTCGTGCCACTACCTGTGAGCAAGATCCATGCCCGTCCTGGCTGGTGAAAGCCAGCCAGGAGACGTTACGGCCGTTGTTGGCTGGGGTGGTTGGTGCCTCCCTTCGGGAGGGCAGGGTGCCTGACTGCCTAAAAGAGGCTGTGGTTAGACCCCTGCTCAAGAAACCATCTCTTGACGCTGATGCTCCTGCCAGTTATCGGCCGGTCTCTAACCTTCCCTTTTTAGGGAAGATTATTGAACGGGCTGTGGCACGACAGCTCCAGGAGCATCTGGACCACATCGGTTTCCTTGATCCCTCCCAGTCTGGGTTTCGGCCTGGGTATGGTACGGAGACGGCATTGGTGGCCTTGGTTGACGATCTCCGTCTGGCGTTGGACCAGGGTCGTCAGACCTTACTGGTCCTGCTAGACCTTTCGGCTGCATTCGACACAGTCGATCATGAGGTGTTGGTGACTCGCCTGCGGGACCGTGCTGGAATTGGCGGAACGGTCTTGGACTGGTTTCGTTCATTCCTGGCCGGGAGAACTCACCGGGTGGTCTTGGGGGAGTGTACGTCTTCCCCCCGGGACCTCGCGTGTGGAGTCCCGCAGGGTGCCATTCTGTCCCCCCTCTTGTTTAACATCTATATGCAGCTGTTAGGGGATATTGTGAGGGGGTTTCAGGGTAACGTGGTGGCCCGATATGTTTCAGAGAAACGGGGCACGTATCATCATTGGGCGTGGAGCACAAAACTAGGCCTGGGCTGAGGTTGCCCCTTACAGGCCGCCGCCCCACACTCACTCCAGGAAGGGTTCGGGGTATGGATATAGAGCGGGCAAATGTGGCGGGGAAGGTGAGGGCCCAGTCGAGAAGGGGAAGCTGGAGAGGGGAGACTCGCACACTGGGAAGGGGGGAGGGGCACGCCCAGGACAGGGGTAGACAGGAATCACACACTGCACTCGCACTCTCAATCACACACACACGCACCCAAGTAAGGTCAGGGAAAATGAGGGATGGACAAACACAAGCAATTTCCCCCAGCCACACCACCCACGTCACACAAGCACCTCCACACATGCTTCAATTCCCAACTCCAACAATCACTTTGCTTTGTGTAGTGGCCAGTTTCAAGCTCCAATTACCTGCAGCGGGGATTCTCCCCCTACCGGCTAAATAAGTGTCAGCCACGCCCCTTTGGCATGCCTGGAGCCGCGCAGAGTGGCGCACGGGCTCAGGACGCTGTCCCGCCCCTCTGGGCATCCCCTGGAGCCGCACAGTCCTGCGCATGCCCAAATTGGTTGCCTGGGCAACTGAAGAAGCGTGTGGTGCCGGGGATGAGCTCCGCTGCGGGGGAGGCCCCGAGCCGGAAGTGGTGCCGGCGTGGGCCGTGGGCACCCCCACCGCCTCCTTTCCCTTGCCTTGCCCCCCAACCCTGACAGTACCCCCCCAACGAGCCCCCCGGGGAACAGTCCAAGAAGGTTGGGGCTTGCCATGATGCTGCAGGTGGAACAAACGCACCAGCTGGGGGGCCGAGATCAACGAGGCGGGCTCCCATGAGCGGTCCTCAGGCCCATAGTCCCACCAATCCACAAGGTAGTGGAGGCGGCCGTGGATGTGCTGAGAGTCTAGAAGGGCCTGCACTTCATATGCCCACTCAGTGTCCATAGGGGTCAGGCTCTCTGTGGAGGGGTGAGTTGGAGGGGTGCCTATGAAGGGTTTGAGAAGGGAGACATGAAAGGTAGGGTGGATCTTCCAGTGAGCAGGTAGTTGCAGGGTATAGGTGACTTCGTTCACCTTTCGTTGAATGGGGAATGGGCCAATAAATTGATTATCTAATTTCCGAGACGGGCGTGTTGAAGGGTAATGCCTTCTGTCCAACCATACATAATCCCCAGGGTTCAAGGAGGGTGCGGGGCGGCAACGTTTGTCAGTATATTGCTTATATTTCTGTTGTGCTTGGATTAGAGTACGTTAGGCCATGCGTTGAGCTTCCTGAATACGCAGGGCTAAGGCTCCCGCAGCGGGTACTTGGGTCGTAGCTACATCGACGTTGTTCATTAGGGGGTGAATCTCATAAGTTACGTAAAACGGAGAGGTTCCCAGGGAGGCATTTGCCACATTATTATAAGCAAATTCTGCCAACGGGAGCCAGGCATACCAATCGTCCTGAAGGTAGTTGGTATACAAGCGCAAATATTGTTCAAGACTCTGATTAGCGCGTTCCACCTGTCCGTTAGTCTGTGGGTGGTATGCTGTAGAAGGTTTCAAAGCAACTTGCACGGCCTTCCACAAGGCCTTCCAGAAATGAGACACGAACTGGGCTTCCTGGTCACTGATAATTTCTTTGGGCCACCCATGCAGGCGTACTATGTGCCAAATAAAGAGGCGGGCGGTGCGTTGAGCAGTAGGGAGCCCCTTACAGGCTACAAAATGTTGAAGCAGGACTTCCCCGATGGCCACCCGAGAGGCATCCACCTCTACAAAAAAGGGTAGGGTGACATCGGGATGTTGCAGAAGCGGAGCTGCCTGGAAGGCCTTTTTCAGGTGCGCAAAGCTGTGTGCTTGTTCGGGCCCCCACTGGTATTCTTGATTCTTTTTAAGGAGCATAGTAAGGGGCTTGGTAATCTCGGCATAATTGGGGATGTACTGCCGATAGTAATTGGCGCTTCCCAGAAAGCGCTGGAGGGGTTTTACTGCCGCCGGAGCGGGCCATTGTTGAATGGCCTCCACCTTTCGGTTGTCCATTGCTATGCCTTCAGGGCTCACTATGAATCCTAAAAACTCGATGGTAGTAAGATGAAATGCACACTTCTCTTGTTTGCAGTACAACTTCTGTTGTCTGAGTCGTTGCAAGACTACTCGAACGTGGTGAATGTGTTGCGGCAGCGAGGTCGAGTAAATTAAGATGTCGTCCAGGTAGGCGATCATGAACAAGTCTAGGATATCATGAAAGATGTCGTTTATGAAATGCTGAAACGTTGCCGGGGTGTTGGCTAGTCCAAATGGCATTACCAGATACTCAAAATGCCCGTAGCACGTGCGAAAGGCCGTCTTCCATTCATCTCCTTCTCGGACTTGCACCAAGTTATAGGCGCCTCTAAGATCCAGCTTGGTGAAGATGCAGGCCCCCTGTAGTTGGTTCATAAGTTCCGGGATTAAGGGAAGGGGATAATGATTTTTGACTGTCACTGCATTCAGCCCTCTGTAGTCGATGCAGGGGCAAAGTCCTCCATCTTTTTTGGGGATGAAGAAGATGGGGCCCCCTGCTGGGGAGGTAGAAGGTAGAATAAAGCCATTCTGGAGGCTCTCGTTGAGGTAGGTACGAAGGGCTTCGAGCTCTGGGCCTGCAAGTGCGTTTATCCTCCCGAAAGGTGGTTCTATTCCAGGGAGAAGGTCAATGGGACAGTCATAGGTGCAGTGGGGTGGTAACTAGGCTGCTTGGGTAGGGCTAAAGACATCAGTATAATCTTGATAATCTATGGGGAGTTCTTTCTCCGGGGGGGCAGGGTGCCCACAAGGATGGCGGGCTTCCCTGGAAGGGGAACTAAACATCCTTGTTTGCACTGGGGTGAAGAAAAGGAAAGGGTCTTTGGATTCCATGTTATCTGGGGGTCATGCTGGTGTAACCAGGGTAATCCCAGCACTACGGGAAAGATTGGGGTACATACTACATTGAATGTGGCCCATTCTTGGTGATTTCCGATGGTACATGGAAGTCTGAAGGGTGATGGGGCCTGAGACGAGCGGGAACCTGTCAATGGCATGCACCATTTCAGGGCGATCCTTTGTTTCAACAGGGATGCCATGGGTGCGAATGAAGAACTGGTCCATGAAGTTCCCCGAGACCCCTGAATCAATCAGAGCCCAGACTACCCGGGACTGCTGGGCATGGATGCGGATAGTAACGGGCACCTGGAGGTAGGGACTCTTGGCCTTTGCCTGATGAGGGTCTTGGTCTAGGGCCGGGATGCTCCCTGCACATCCTGGCCCCGGGTGTTTCCCCGTCCTCTGCATTGGGGGGGTAACGCGGGACACTCCTGAATGAAGTGTCCAGCTTCTCCACAGTAGAAACAGGCCCTCGATTGTCGTCATCGTTCTCGCTCCTCTACCGACAGGGGTCCCCGTGAGGCCCCTAATTGCATGGGTTCAGGGTCAGGAAGAGCTGTGCCCCCTGAAAATCCTGTAGGAAGAGGAACGAATCGGGGTGTGAACCCTCGGGAATCTTGGCGCCATTCTCATAGTCATTCATCCAGGCGATCCTGGATCTGAAGAGACAAGGAAACAAGCTCTTTACAGGTACCCGGAAGGGTCGTGTACGCCAGCTGGTCTTTTAACTCATCACTCAATCCTTTCCGGAACAGCATGATCAAAACTTCATTTGGCCAGTGGAGGTCTACCACCAGTTGCTGGAACCGAGTCACGTAATCTAACAACGTGCCCTTGCCTTGTTTGAGGGACATCATGGCAGCCTCGCCATCCCTTTGTCGATGCGGGTGGTCAAACAGTGCCGTAAATTCCTGGAGGAACCCTGCGTAATTGGTGAGGAGAGGGCTTTTCTTTTTCAAGAGAGTGGTGGCCCAATCAAGCACCACACCCCCCAGGTTCCCTATAATGAACGCCACCTTCAACCCATCCGTAGCGTATGTAGCGGGTTGCATTGTGAAGGTGAGTTTGCACAGGGAGAGGAACCCTTGAAATAGGCGCCTATCCCCCAGGAATTTCTCTACCCGAGGCCCCTTGGGTTCACGGGGAATCACAGGAGCCCCAGGCTGGGCAACCTCCCCAGCAGCAGCAAGAGGGGCCGCTGCTGCGGCCTGTCCCCTGCCCCCGGCCTGTCCGACTGCGTGGGCCAATTCAGCATGTTTTGCATGGAGATCCTTGACCTCCATGGGAATGGACTGGACAGTCCGTACCAAATTACCAATCTCGGTTGTGATATTCATAAGAGGGGACTTCCCTACCATGAGGCGGGGTAGGAATTGCTGCCGGTAATTTTTTTCAGGGGGTAAGGGGAAAAAGGGATGGGCTAGCCCTCATGGGAATTGGGTTTACAGGCACCCACACTCGCACTCCTGTGCTCCACCCCCCTTGTGCAGGGGAAATAAGTCCATCAGGTTAACGTGGTGGCCTGATATGTTACAGAGAAATGGGGCATGTATCATCATTGGGCATGGAGCACAAAACTAGGCCTGGGCCGAGGTTGTCCCCTACAGGGCGGCGCCCCACACTCACTCCAGGAAGGGTTCAGGGTATGGATTTAGTGGGGGCAAATGTGGCAGGGAAGGTGAGGGCCCAGTCGAGAAGGGGAAGCTGGAGAGGGGAGACTCGCACACTGGGAAGGGGGGAGGGGCACGCCCAGGACAGGGGTAGGCAGGAATCACACACTGCACTCGCTCTCTCAATCACACACACACACGCACCCAAGTAAGGTCAGGGAAAATCAGGGAAGGACAAACACAAGCAATTTCCCCCAACCACACCACCCACGTCACACAAGCACCTCCACACACGCTTCAGTTCCCAACTCCAACAATGACTTAGCTTTGTGTAGTGGCCAGTTTCAAGCTCCAATTACCGGCAGCAGGGATTCTCCCCCTGCTGGCTTAAGAAGTGTCAGCCACAGCCCCTTGGTGTGCCTGGAGCCGCACAGAGAGGAGCACGGGCTCAGGACACGGTCCCGCCCCTCTGGGCATCCCCTGGAGCTGCACAGTCCTGCGCATGCCCAAATTGGTTGCCTGGGCAACTGAAGAAGCGTGTGGTTCCAGGGATGAGCTCTGCTGCGGGGGAGGTCCTGAGCCAGAAGCGGTGCCGGCGTGGGCCGCGGGCACCCCCACCACCTCCTTTCCCTTGCCTTGCCCCCCAACCCTGACAGCAGTGTCATCAGTATGCTGATGACACGCAGCTCTACCTCTCCTTTTTCATAAGCCCAGGCCATGCAGTCTCCTTATTTTCCCAGTGCCTATCAGCTGTGGGGGCTTGGATGAGGTCGAGCCATCTGCAATTGAATTCTGACAAGATGGAGGTGATGTTGGTGGGCAAGGGCTTGGGGGACATCGGGGTCATTGAATCTCCTCTTGTTGGGGGCGTTCTCCCTCCCATGGTCTCTCAAGTGTGGAGTCTGGGTGTGCTCCTCAATTTTCAGCTCAGTCTGGAATCTCCTGTTGTGACCATGGTTTGGAGTGCGTTTAAGCAGTTACATCTTGTCCGGCAGCTTCGGCCGTATCTCTCAGACTCCGACCTCACCACTGTCATCCATTACTTCATCATCTCGAGGCTGGATTACTGTAACGCGCTCTACATGGGGCTTCCTGAGAAGCTGACCCGAAGGCTTCAGCTGGTGCAGACTGCTGCGGCCCGTCTCCTTACAGGGGCGGGTCCCAGGGAGCGCATGACACCAGTACTCCGGGCTCTGCACTGGCTACCTATAAAGTACCAGGCCAGGTTCAAGGTGCTGGTTTTAACCTTTAAAGTCCTTCAAGGCCTGGGCCCTGTTTATCTGCGGGACCACCTCACTCCCCATGTGCCCGTGTGACTCTTGAGGTCATCCGTGGGAGCCTTTTTGGAGGTTCCCAGGGTGAGGTGGGTGGCCACCGATGTTAGATCTTCTTTGGTGGCTGCCCCTCTGCTGTGGAATTCGCTCCCAGAGGAGGCTCGGTTGGCTCCCACTCTTCTGTTGTTTTGGCGTGTATGTAAGATCTGGCTGTTCCATCAGGCTTTTGTCGAGGGGTAGGGGTGGGGTGGGGGTTTCCCCACATACTGTATTTTAAAATTGTTTTTTAAAATGTTATATTGTTTTTATTGAATGTTGTTCACCACCCCAGGCTGCCCTGATGGCAGGAGGGGCGGGATATAAATTTTAAATAAATAAATCCCAGCTTTCCCACTGACCTGTTGTGAAGTGTTAGACACAGTGGCAGCCCTAGCCTGAGGGCACCTGGGGCAGTGCCCTGCCCCTGCTCTCCCACATCCCTCCGGTGCCACTGACACAGAGCACTCACTGACTGAGAACTCTGTCTCTGCGGGCAGCTGAAATTGACATCAGAGCGCTGTGCTGCTCTAACTGCTGTAGCGTGGCTTGCAGTCAGAGCAGCACGGTGCTCCGATGTCAATTTCAGCCTCCCGGCAGAGACAGAGCGCTCAGTCAGTGAGCACTAGCCTCTGTCTGGACTCCTCCTGGGACTCCAGCATCTGGAGTCACAGAAGGGACAAACTTGGACTAATCGTGCGCTGGGCGACTGAGCATTTAGTCCAAGCTCACCACTGGAAAATGAAATTTCCCTGAGCGGCAGCTTTGCATTGAGCCCTATGGGCTCAATGCAAAGTCTCACCTGGGCATTCATTGGAGGCGCTTGGCAACGAGATGTGCTGCAGCGCGCATGCTTGAACTGATTCAGTTAGTTGAGCATGTGCACCACAGCACATCTTGCTGCCGAGTGCCTCCATTGAACGCAGTGAACTGCCTGGTGCCAGTCCCTGTGCGCCGACGGTGAGTAAATGTGCGGGGAGGGAGTAGGGGAGCAGAGGCACTGGGGGAGGGGGGGCGTGGTGGTGGGACTTGGGGAGCAGAGGCTGGGGGCCTGAGATGGAGGGGGGAGGGTGTGTGAGACTGGGGAATGGGGGGGCGAGGGTGGGTGCACACCCCCACACCCCAGTCTCGCACACCCTCCACCCCTTCCATCCCAGGCCCCCAGCCTGGGGAGACGAGACACTGGGGAAGGGGGGGTGAGTAAACATGGGGGGGGAGGGACTGAGGGAGCAAAGGCTGGGGGCCTGGGGTGCTTTACAAGGATGGGTCCCTGTGTTTTGCGCATGTAGACTGTGTTTTCTTCCATCTGATGTTAACCCTGGGAGCTCCTTGCTGCTGTGTTTTGCCAGTGTTTCCCTGTGTTTTGGGTTTATAAATTATTATTTTTAAGCTTGATGTGCATGTAGACTGTGGGGTTTTTCAAACGTTCATTTAAAAAAAAAATTAAATCATAATTTGAATGTATCATGCACGTCTGAAATCCCTAATGTGAATTATTGTGGTCAATATCGCACTAAAGAAATCCGAATGTCAAAGCTACTCAAACCTACCTTTTTGGTGTCCGGTTTCAATAAATCCGCACTTTACAGCAGTGTGAAAGCAACATCGTAGTGGTTTTAACTGGTGCTAAATATTTTCTGCATGTGAATGCAACCGTGCTTCCAAGTGNTGGGGATGATGCTGGTTGGACTCGGGGCCTGCTTTGGTGGGAATGCAGCCCTGAAAGGGGCCAAACTGTTTTTTAAAAGGGGGTCCATGTTCTTGAACAGGCAATTTGTTGGTGAAGCTACTAGGGATGCTGGTCTTGATGTGTCTGATTTGGTGGCAATGCATTCCTGAAACTGGGCAATTTTTTTTTTAAAGGCCTATGTGCTTGCACAGGTGTTTGGCTGCCAGGGATGCCTTTGGGGGCTTGTGGGAATGGTTTGTTTGTTGATGTGTGGTTTTCTGGTTTTTATATGGATTTTGTTCACTGGATGATGTGGAGTATTAAATACTACCCCTCCCCCCCAACACACACACAGCAGAGGGTGAGGGGAAATTAGTATTTAATGCCCCGTGATTCAATTGAGGTTTTGAAATCATGAGATGTAACTGTTAGTCTGGTGATCTGCCTGCTTTTAAACCTGGCAGAGGAGGTGAATATTAGGGTTGGGACATCAGGGCAAATACCGGGTACCAGTTTTACTGGGTACCGGATTTAAAAAACCTGGTTTACCGGATTAATACCGGTTTACCGGTACCGGATCTTTTACACTGATTTCAATGGGAAACTGTCCCCATTGAAATCAATGGAAAAAAACAAAAACCTGCCCCCTCCCAGACTGTGCGGGTGGAAGGGGGGACAGCACCCTGCCCAGCCTGGATTTTTTTAAAAATAAAAATTTCCCCTAAGTCCCTAGTGGGGGCACCGGGCCGCTGCCGGCGACCCAGAGCCAGCACCAGCACCAGCACCAGCAGGTAAGTACCGGTACTGTACTGATCCCTGGGGTGGGGAGTGGTTGGTTTAACACACGATGGCAGCAGTCTGGTGGCTTCAGCGCTGGCTGAAGTTCCCCGGAAGGCCTAGTAGAGTGCTGAAGCTGGCAGCCACAGCCAGCGCTTAAGCCTCCAGACCGCCGCCGTCGCCCGGAGCTCAAAGTAGGCGATCCCTGGGTGGGGAGATAGGGTGATCATGGGGTGGTGTGTGTGTTAAACCAACCACCCCCCACCCCAAGGATCAGTACAGTACTGGTACTTACCTGCTGCTGCTGCTGCTGGCTCTGGGTTGCCGACGGCGGCCCGGAGCCTGCACTAGGGACTTAAGGGAAATTTGTATATTTTTTTTAATCCAGGCTGGGCAGGGTGGGTGGGGGGTGTTCCCCCTTCCACCCGCGCAGCCTGGACTTAGGGAGGGAAAGTGTTTGGGGTTTTTTGTGTTTTTTTTTACATTGCGGCCATTCATTTGAATGGCCGCAATATAAAAAAATCCGACACGGGGGGATCCGGTACTGGACCCAATATACCGGAATAATGCACTACTTCCGGTACACCAAAATACCGGCAGAATCAGGTACCGGATGATCTGGTAGTCCCACCCCTAGTGAATATAACCTGACTAACTGAAATTGCTGGATTAAGTAACGTAATGTCCCTCCAATGTTAACCCTGGGAACTCCTTGCTTCTGGCTGGGTTATGCTCTGGCTCCGCCTACCATATCCCTGGCTCCGCCCCTAGGATAGGCTCTTCCCCTAGGCCCGCCAGCCCAGCCTTACTACCCCAGTGCCCCTCCAACATCAAAACCCACCAGCCGCCTCTGGTTAGACAAATCACTTACAGTTAGGGTTGTCATCTCTCATGATTTGCCACCGAGACTGCCATAGACTAAAATGGGAGTCTCAGAGTCAAACTGCATGAAGTGGCACAACCGTACTTGTGGTTGCCTGCCCTCCTACAATCTTCCTTTGCTTCAGAGATGCATAGTCTGGTGGTAAGGCCCCAGTTTACCTAATTAAGACACACAGACACAAACACATGGGGCATAATCCTATAGCCCATGTACACCACCCCCTATGCATGCACAACCCATGGCCAGAAGGCACATGCTCAGACATGCACGTGTGCAATGCATGCAGCACCGTCGTGTGGGGCAAAGGCACAACCTGGGCCAATGCGACCTCCCAAGCCCACACATCCCACAGACCAGGGAATGGAGCAGGAGACATGCCGGCTCCATTCCCCGGGCCACAGGTAATGTGGGCTCAGGGGGTTGCATTGGTCTGGGTTGTGCCTTTGCCCCATGCGTCTGTGCTGCATGCATTGCACACATGTGTCTAAGTGTGTACCTTCTGGCCTGAGCACTGTGCCTGTGGGCGGCGCATGCAGGCTATAGGTTTGCACCCATGTTCATTAAGTCCACTGGATGGTTGGCTTTGTTTACTCAATACATAACAAAATTGCACCCCACCTCCTTTCACAGGGTATCCCCATTGTCCACAAGTGTTTTATTAAATGAATAGTCATGGATTGCCTATAATCCAGTTCCACACTGGCTTATTTCTTGTATATTTCATCAGTCCATGTAGCTATTAAATCAGGCATCTCTCACAGCCTTGGAATCCAAGATAGTCTTAGCCATCACCTGCCTAAGGATCCCTACTGCCAGGCACCTTCCTGGCCATTCCTTCCAGGCTGTTTCTGCTCCAGCTGGTCTTGTTTTTCTTAGTTAATAAATGCCTACCTCTGATTTACTCAGCTTCCTCAGATGGTGCTTCTCTAACTTCTTCTAGCTCCTCTAGTCTTTTCCTTTACTACTACAATCCTCTGATAATTTTATCCCTTCCCCTCCTCATCAGACACAATGCAGGGTAGTCGACCAAGTTCATCAAGGCAAAGAAACATCCTTTGACTCAGCTACAGTTATCCCCAGAGAGTTGCCTTGCAATTTCCCGTTTAGCCTCTCAAGGATGGGCAAGACTAGCGAACTCAAAACATGGGCAGCTATGGCCTCTGAAAGCCAACTCCCCTGTTACATCTTTTTATTGGGGTATAACTATAAGAAGAACCAGGGCCCATGAGCCTGGGGAGCCCATACTCCCTGATGCAGTTGTGTCCTCTTCTGCTGGGTGAGGAGAGCAGGGACCCCATTCCATCTCCTGCACCAGGGCCCTTCTGAATCTAGATACCCCTCTGCCCTTTGAAAGTGTGCCTCTGTTTCCCTTTCAACATTTGTGTTTCTTAGACAATGATCTTCAAGTGCTCTTTTTACAACATAATTACTAGTAATCTACTGGATGCACTGGATTTAATTACTTGCAATTAACAACCTACTGGCAGCAAACTCCTCTAATCAGGTAATGCCAACATTAACACATACCACAGACATGAAAACTATTCACTAAAAAGGGGCTTGTGTCCATACAAAGCACTCAAATGAGCACTATATGGCTTGGAGGATCACATTCTACATCAGCCACTGCTACAACCACTAGCAATATTCCTGTAAACTCTGGTCTAGATTCTGATATTCCTGCACTAAAAATAGCATCCCTGACTAACCTGAAGCTCCTTTATTCAGTGTGAACAAAGGAACCTCAATCCTGCCCTACAGAATTCTCCTGGAGTTGGGAATTATTTTATGATACATGAGCATATGTGTTTTAGAGCAAGATAAAATATATGCTCATGCTTCAGAGGATGAAATCATTATTAATGAGGCATCTGTATAGATAGGGGATTTTGGTAGCTCAGCTAAGTGCTAATGAGAGACCTCAAAATGTCTTGTTCATTTTTTTTTTTTTAAATAGAGTAACCGTGCTAGTACATAGCACAGGCACAACTCCCATTCACTTATATTGTACTTCTTTCCACACTATGGGTGTTTTCAAATGAGATGTGACCCCACACAGTCACCTAGGCACCACGAAGCCAGGCACCTGTCTGAAGGTGGAGCGGCCGGATGCACGCTCCCATGAGACATGGAGCACCCACTCATGGCCATGCTCGGAGCACTGCCAGGAAATCCAGAGTGCTCCATGAGGGGACAGACAAATATACGGTAGCTGCTTCCGTGGCTGGAGTAGCCATGATGGGAACTGCCCATTGGAAGCACTTCCCAGTCACTCCACCTGTGTGGGCGCTCTGCTGCAGTGCCACCCAGCGGCCACAGACACACCCACCCATTGCCTTGCTCATGTAAAAACACCCAATGTGCCCATATTAGCACTATCCACTCTGAAGAATATGCCCCAAATCATTGGCATCAGAGACTGCACTGGAACCTGGGATTGCCAGAAGATGGGAGGGAGTGACAGGAAATGTCAGGCTCACTCATTAAGTGAGCTGTTTCTTTTACTCTTCTCTGAAGCATCCAGTACTAAGCATTTTCAGGTTGCAATCCTGAATCCTCCACTATTGAAATCAATGGCTTTGACTTCAGTAGATGGAGGATTTCCTCAGAGACAAGATACTGCATTTGTCTGACCTAGCACAGCTGGTTTGTGTTCTTAGCAAGACATTTTAAAAATGCAGGTCATTTTAGGACATAATCCTTAATTTGGAATACAGATGTATAAATAATAATAATTAATAATTAATAATTAATAATTAATAATTAATAATTAATCATTAATTTAATTACTAAAAACAACAACAACAACAAAACTCTGGTAATAATTTCCTGAAGCTATTCTTGAGTTATTTTGGTAACATTTATGAATCATGTCAGAAATGTTGAGAAGGGAAATATCTGAAGAGAAGGACAATTAAATTGTACAAACTGATTTGCTATGGTGATTATGACTACACATATAAATTATGGCTACAAGTTATATTTTCCATTTAACACAACTGAACAGTTTTAAGATATTTGAATGCCATCTTTTTTCCATAGAAGTCAATAGGAGTTTTATCAGGAGAGTTGCCACCTCTTGTGATTTTGACCCTTACACTCCCATAGGCCAAAACGGGAGTGTCAGGGGCAAAGATGTGAGAGATGACAACCTTATTTTTCATAGACCTTAACAGATTCTAGATTGCAAACTACTACTTCTTAATAAGCCATACAACTTACTGGCATTGTTGTCTACTGTAAGGGTCTGGTCCCTCAAACACTTATGCTATCTCATTTCTTGACCCTACACACTTAAGTTGTGGGATAACTGACTAAGGTATGTGTGGCAGAGTGGAGCCGCATTAGGGCACTGGCCCTTTAAAACTTAGAGCGGACTTGATGCCATGCCCACTCCTGGGTGTATATGAAAGAGAAAGAATGGAAGAGAAGTCAGTAGCAAGGAGGCTGCTAAAGGGAGCAGACCTTTTCAAGGAGCCTAACAAGAACAAGGTCAAGGTCCAGTCCAGAGAAGACTGAGGAAGCCCAGTACTTGAAGTACTAGAGTGGGAGGCTAGTGAGACTGATTAGGCTGGACCCAGAATTGAGAGCACCCGGACTAAGGTGGGGTTGTTTCTATTTATATGGAGTTTGTGTGTGTGTGTGTGTGTGTGTGTGTATGTGAGTGAGAGAGAGAGAGAGAGAGAGAGAGAGAGAGAGAGAGAGAGAGAGAGAGAAATTGTCTGTTGAATGTGTGGAGGCCAGCTATTAAATAGGGGTTATCCTGTGTTTATATTGAGGAGCAGCAGGCACTTCAAGTTTGTGTTGCAGGGGTGAACTACATTCCTATAATCCAAGTGACTCTTGAGGCTCCCCTGAAACATAACGTGATGAACCCCAAAAGGATTGTGCATCCCCCAAATGGTTGGGAGGAACAAAAAGTATATGAACCCAAAAGCAACAGTACTCTGTGGGGTAGAAATAAAGTGAATTGTCGTCGCACCAGTTTCCCCCCCCCCTCAAAACAAGACAGGACACAATGTTGGATTTACATGGACGCACCCTTTATTATCCAATTACAAACAGCCGAATAGGTGAAGGGGTGACATCGCCTATTGCGATACGGGTCCAGCATCAACCATAACTAGCAACTTCAACATAAGGGGCTGCGAAATACCTTCACCAGCCTCTTCAACAGTAAAAAATGTCTCCCCTTCGTCCAGCCTTGAGGACGCGGCCAAAGGGGACATTGTCCGTCCGGACATGAGTAAAGATTGAGGTGCCTGTCAGTAAGAGGCCTTACAATGCCCTGCCACTTTCACTGACACCCTTCTCCCAGGGAAACCAACACCCCACCTGGCATACCCTGCACCGCGGTACATGTGGCTTCCCCATCCCTTAAGGAGATGACTCCTAATTTTCCTTATCCTACTTAAACGATACTGGACCCCCGCCACCCTGGGTCCAATGAAACTCCGGCGGATCCAGGCCCCCACACCTATCGCAAAACTAATTCTAAACCTGCCTTGAGAGCTCCGAGATAAATAGCATTCCCAGATGGGGACAAATGTACCCCATCTGCCCTAAAGTAACCCACTTCCTTATATGTAATTTGTGTTGACTGATTGTCCCAAATCCAATTGAAGCTAACCATTTCTTAATCTCCCTATTAATTGTTTTACGTGTCTTATCTATTCTTTTGGTCAAATCACCCTCCCCCCAGCGTAATCTGGTCACTAACTGTGTCCAAATTATCCTAACTCCCTGAAAATATCGCTACATCTCCAACAAATCGTTCTTAATAACCCGTATCAACTGTACCCCTTTTAGTCCCGGTAAATCGTTCTCCCCAAGGTGAATAACTAAAATATCTGGTCTGTGCCATTTTCCCAGCTCCCTTAATATCGGCAGCAGTTGGCGCCACCTCATACCACTCCTCCCATGCCAGTTGATTATAGCCAGTTCTGAGAGCCCCATCTGGGCACCAACTGGGGATTCTCATGCCACCTTCGCTGCCCAGCGCACCAAGCTGTGCCCGCATATCCAAATCCTAGCCCGTCTGGACACCATCCGATCTGTCAATGGAAGGGGATGGCAGGGTTAAGTCAACATATCCATGTTATTCAACACACATAGGCGAGGTATGCTGCTGAACGCCAATGGCCAACAGCCTGAATCTCAGGGCCCGACATTTCCATTTGCACCGCAAATGTGGCTGTGCCTATGCGAAACGAATGGGAACCATAATCCCGGGGTGGGATGTTCATTTTTACCAGTGCGGCCCTAAGTACGGACATGAATTGGTATCTGGTAACCGGTTTACCATTCAGATGGCAAAACAGGGGGTCCCCCACCGGGGGGCGAATGGCCAAATAAGCTTGGACTGCCAAAACCCGGCACAATCCAGGATCCCCTGCCCAGGCTAGTGTAATCATCTTCCCTTTTCCCCACTGGTCAGTCTTGGATACCCTTAATCTAATTTTCACCTGCCTACTGTCCCACTGGATATCAAGATACCCTATTGCCCTACCTGACCTATCCCCAGCTGACTCTGATACCATCTCGCTTACTCTAAAGGCTCCAAAGAATGCCACTTTAAAGTGTGGCAAATAAAATTTCTTCAAATCTATCAAAACACTGTGCTGTGCTCAATGTGTTTACTATTCTGACCAGTAGGGGGGGAGTAATAGGTAACCTGGTATGCCCAGGAACTGGGCTTTCCCATGCCCACGACTCCAGCAACTTGCGTGTCAAAAATCCTCCACCAGGGGGCAGGTGACCAGCCAATTGACTCATAAACCCCAGGGCAGCCAATTTTCCCAAAATAGTACTGGCAGCAAGCCCATCATTCCTTAATGACATGGTGAACTGCAATACTTCAGCCTCGGCGATGGGGAAACCCATTCCCCATCCCTGCTCAGACTGGAACAACTGAAAAGCCTGAAAGGCTGCCTGGTATGCAGCCCTGGTATGCCCCGCCAATGAGGCCTGAACCAAGGAACTTAACTCCAGGATCCAAGGTTCCACAGGTCGGACGGCATGGGTTCTGGGTTCTCTCTGGCCTCCGGAGCGAGCACGCGAAAACGCTCCATCTGGAAATGAGAGAGAGCATCTGCAATCTCATTCTCGAGTCCAGGGACGTGCCTCGCTCGGAATAGAATGTTGTGCTGAAGGCACAGCAGCACCAAGTGCCTAACCAAACCCATGACCCTCTGGGAACGAGATGTCAAGAAATTAATTATTTGAACCACTGCCTGATTATCACACCAAAAGAGCACTACTTTGTTGGCCAATTTACTGTGCCATAATCTGACAGC
>QEPC01002298.1:842650-885326 GCA_003113815.1 Sphenodon punctatus | reverse complement strand
CCATGACCCTCTGGGAATGAGATGTCAAGGAATTAATTATTTGAACCACTGCCTGATTATCACACCAAAAGAGCACTACTTTGTTGGCCAATTTACTGTGCCGTAATCTGACAGCAACTACAATGGGGAACAATTCAAGGAATGTAAGATCTCTGGTGATGCCAGCCTGGGCCCACTCAGCCAGCCAGGCAGCCGCACACCACTGCTGCTGGAAAAAAAAACCAAATCCGAATGCACCGGCGGCATCAGAGTGGACCTGCAGCTCCGCATCCAACATAACATGTCCTCTCCAAACCGATACCCCATTGTACTGCTCCAGAAATGATAGCCATACCCTCAAATCCTCCTTAATTTCTTTGGTTACCCTGATGTGATAATGAGGCGATAAGTCCCCAGCTAACCGCCCGTACAAACGGGACAAAAATGCCCTACCTGGTGCAACTACCCTGCATGCGAAGTTTAAGATCCTGATGAGTGACTGAAGCTGCCTAACCGTGACCTTGTTAGCTAAGACACATTCCCCGATCTTCTGCCTCATTACCTTATCCTTGGGCAGACGGGAAACTCCGAGGGTCGAGTCTAACTCGATCCATAAATAAGTGAGTAACAAGGAAGGCCCCTCTGTCTTTTCAGGAGATAATGGGATACCCAAATGTACAGTTATGCGTTCAAATAGGGTGACCAATTCCCGACAGTCAGGCCCGTCACAGTGGCCGACGAAGAGGAAGTCATCGAGGTATTTGGTAATACCTCCCCACTTGCCTCCCGACGTACAATCCATGCCAGCAGGGAGCTGAAGCGCTCAAATGCCGAGCACGATATAGAGCACCACATTGGCATGGCCTTGTCGTAGTAATATTTTCCCTGAAATTGGAAGCCTAATAGGTGATAACTGTCCAGGTGGACTGGCAAAAGACGGAAGGCTGACTTAACGTCGCATTTTGCCATCAACGCCCCAGTACCATACTGCTTGATCAGTTCCACAGCCGCGTCAAATGACGCATAGTGTACTGTTGTCAGGTCTTTGGGTATCCCGTCATTCACTGAGCGGCCTCGAGGATATGAAAGGTGATGGATTAGAGAGAACTGCCCTGGGGCTTTCTTAGGTACTACTCCCAACGGGGAGAAGACCATTCCCTTCAACAGTGGCACATCAAAAGGGACAGCCACTCGACCGTCCATCACTTCCTTCCGTATCTTCTCTGCCACCACCTCCTCCATGCCCACTACTGACTGCAGATTGTGAGGCACTCTACCTAATGGCACCTTCCCTACTGGAATCCTAAAACTCTCTTTGAACCCTCTCACAACATAGCTCACCTCGTCCTTTTCCGGGTGCGTGAGCAAGGCTACTGCCAGCCTATCTACTCTCACTGGCGTTGGTGGGTTTTCCTGTTTCCCCACCCCCGTGGTTCCCTTGCACCCCTTTCGAAGTGCCCACAGCTCCCAACTTCCCTTTTGCCCAAGGCTTGGGCCAGGGGCAGGAAGCCGCCGGGTGGAACCCTCCACAGGAGGGGCAGGTATGCCGAAACCTGCGCGTACGATGCATGCACGCCCCCGACTGGGAAAATTCCCAGCATTGTCCCACGCTGCCCGGATTCCCTTGCCTGCCCCCTGCCCTGCCCAGGTCATTCAGTGGGGCCACACTCCCTTTAGCCAAGAGGTGGCCACTATCCATCTTAGGTGCCCCTTTGGAGTCATTCATGCACGTCAACCACAAGTCTTGTGCATGGATGTCCCATCGGAGCCCCGGCTTAAATGACGCCCAGTGTCTGAATGCCTCATCATACTGGAGCCACGCGCCCGATGGCCCGGTTTTATATGCCCATCGAATGATCTCGGCATATTTGAGGAGTACTGCCCCTTTCTCTGGGAACTTTTCCAACTGCACGCCATGGTATATGGCGTAGGCAGCCATCCAGTTGGCCCAGTTTCTATCTGCTTTTGGGCACTTGTACCGCTCCTTCTCCTTTTTTTCCTCCGCCTCCCCAGGTTCAACTATTGGGTTGCTAAAGAGGTGGGCGAAAATATCGACATATTCTCCCCTCCAAATCTTCTCCCTTGTGGCCGGTAATAGATATGGGATCTGAAAATTCCACGAAACTTCCCCCCACAGGTGGGAGCTGGCGTGGCAACCCAGGACCTGTGTATTGTGGAGCCCACTGCCCCGGGAGTGCCTGCCCTGGGGCCACCCCCCCTTGAGTGGCTGTAGCTGGCCACCCCTGTGTCGTGTATATTCCTTGCACCTGGCCCCCGTGTTGGTAATCAGTCCCATTGCCCCGCTCCTGCTGTGACCTGATCATGCCCCTGTATTGGTTAAGGGGGCCCCACTGCCCACCATCAGGTACTGTCACCCTGCCGATCCCACTGGGCTGCCCAGCTGTCATGGCGGTCGGCCCATGAGAGGCGGTACCCCAAACCTGGAGGGCCTGTTGTGCCTGGGTTTGCCTGACAACAGAGGCTGGCCCCCCCATAGCTCCAACTCTCTTGTGCCACTGCCTGAGCGGTCATCTGTTGTGGGACGGGGGATGAGACCTGGACCCACCCCCCGTTCCACCACAAATATTGCGGGTGCTTTCTTCCAGGGGGAGGGGGGCAGCCTAAACCAGTGTTCTGGGCACCCAGCCATCCTTCTCCCATCATCTCCGGGCTGTTGGTGCCATAAAATCCTGAACCTGCTACTGGAGGGGGGTTACTACCCTGGACTGTGGATCCCCTTGCCCCCCATGTCTGCATACCTTCCACCGGTACCGCGTAGTGTTGCATCCCCTGACCATCTCAGTCCCTCTCTGCAATCGCCCGCTCCAGGGTCTCGATCCGCGCTAGGAAACGTGGGTCGTCTCTGCTGCCTCGAGCGTCCTGCTGGCACCTGTAAGAGCTCAGCTCGGGGCTCCCTTTGAGGTGCCCTTTGCCACCTCCCTGCCTCCTCCCCCGCCAACCAGATGGGGAGGCCTGCCTGGCGGACACTTCTTCTAAGCCCCCTTTCAGCCACTTGGGTTGGGTGATCCACCCCCTCATGTTGTTGAGCCCTAGCATGAGCTTCTGGGCCAGGGCCCTTTTCAAGGCTTCGACTACAGGTCTGGGGACACCTACCCTGGATGGCCCTGGCCTGATGTCCAGGCTTCTTTGGCTCCATGAGGCCTCACTTGGTCCAGCTGCAGGGGGAGGTATCTCTCCCCCAAACACTGCCGCCTCACAAGCAGCCAGGCATTCCCATGCCAACCCCCTGGCCACAGGGGGCTGCTGATTCAGCTCCATGGGAAGGGGCAGCCCTCCCTGTCCTTTCTTGCCCCTTGTGGCCCCTTTTTTGCATGGGGCACTGCCAGTTGTTGTCCCCTTTTTACTGCCCCCTTTCTGCACCCCTTTTGGGGCTGCCTTAATCTTCTTTGCCTTTTGGGCCCAGTCTGCAGCCCCTTTCCTGGGGCCCCGCTTGCGCCCATGAGCCATGTCCACTTGCCTTTTCCCCACTGCTGATCTCCAATCCCTCTCCCAATGCTGCTCCCTCCTTCAGGGATCCTCGTCTCCCAGGCCACACATGAGTCTGCCTCCCTGCTCCTGGCACTCGCGCGGCCTGCTTCTTCTTTCCCTGTTCCTCCTAGAGTGAGCAGGGAGAGCCTCCGATGCCGCTGACTGCCCCACGTGACTGCAGGGGCCAATCACCGGCTCTAATCCTTTTGCACAGTTTGTAAGGGTTGCCAGGCAAACCCCTTGCAAACCGGCCACAGTGCAGCCAAGTCTCCTTGCAGTGGCTGCAAGCAGTGGCTGCACCATGCAGCCCCCTTCGCTCAGCAGGAGAGGGTGAGGGAGGAGATGGGGCGAGACAACCCCCCACTGCCTGGATTTGCAGTGGAGGGTATTGTCAGTGCTGAACTGATTGACAGGAACTGGAGGATTGTCTCCCCGGGAGCAACAAGCAAGAGCTGATGAGTGTGCTGAAAGGATGTTTACCAGGACAAGGGTTTAAGCTGGGCTGGAACCAGGGGGTTTCCAGTTTGCCCACTGGTGGCAGGGTGTGCCTGAGTGACAGAGGAGAGAGATGGTGGCTGGAGGAGTACACCCTAGATGGAGGCAAGCTGTCAGCCTGTGGAACTGAGTGGAGCCTGAGCTGCGGCCGCACAGCATTGGACAGGGAGAATAGCACACCTCATGAATTTGGAAGACCCCACTGCACAGACAGACAGTGTTGGAAAACAGGTACTGAATAGGGAACCCTAAGGCAATGTTATTTCTGTGGACAATGGGGAAACACGTAAATGGTGTCCTTATGTGGCTGGAATAGGTACCTGGACTCCGGAAAGCCAGAGAGGGGCAATGTGTGGGGCCAGAGGCCAATATTTTAGAAAGGCCAGAGCATGTTGGACCTGTGAAGGAAACGGTCAGGTACTTTTTGTGGGTCATTGAAAAGCAAATTTGCTCTACAAAGGGACCTGGTTACAATAAAAACCAATCCAGGGTATGGTGCAGGCAAAAGAGTCAGCCTTGTGGAAAACGTTCTGAGACTGTAATAGGACAGGGCACCTGCAGAGGCAATGCCTGAAAAGAAATCATCCAGCTAACACCCGTATTGAGGGGAAAAGGTGCTTGAAGTGCCATCAAGAAGGGCACCTAAAAAACAAGTGCCCAGTCTGGAGATCTCAGAAAGAGACAGGGTCCCAGAGAGAGACAGAGTACCCTACTGAAAGGGAAATAGTAAAGTTAAAAAGGCAGACCAAGAAGAAGGAACCCAGACAGGTTAAAAGTAAGAGAACTGACCTGGGATCTGAAGTAGAAAGAGAGTTAGAGATGAACGGGTAAATGAAGAAATAATTGAATTGTTTGAGACTGTGTAAAAGTGAAATGATGTAAACTCTTCCCTGTATGTTGTAAAAGCTGGGACTGACCTGCAGAAATCCAATCTTGAAGGGGGAGGAGTGTGGCAGAGTGGAGCCACTAGGGGTGCTGGCCTTTTAAGACTTAAATTGACCATGAAGCTGCACCCACTCCTGGCTGTATATAAAAGAGAGAGAACGGAAGAGAAATCAGTAGCAAGGAGGCTGTTGAAGGGAGCAGACCTTCCCAAGGAGCCTAACAAGGTCAAGTCCAGAGAAGGCTGAGGAAGTCAGGTACTGGAATACTAGAGTGGGAGGCTTATAAAACTGACTAGACTGGACACAGGACTGAGTACACCAGGGTTAAGGTGGGGTTGCTTCTGTGTATATGGTCTTTGAGCGAGACATTATGTTGAATGTGTGGAGGCCAGCTATAAAACTGGGTTTGCCTTGTGTTTATATCGAGGAGCAGCAGACACCCTGTTGTGTTACAGGGGTGAGCTACATTCCCTATAACTCTGAGTGAATCTCGGGGGTCCCCTGTGACAGTATGTCCATATGATTATGGCCGTTTTTACATGGATTCCCCTCCCACCTCTCCCACTGGGTGTGTGGGCGGGTGTGCGGTGGGGGAGGGAGAGGCATCTGTGTAAACACCATGGTGCTGAGTAAGGGGATGGGTGTGCGCCTCTGGGAACACCATGGGCAGTGGGTGGGGGTGCATGCATGCTCCTGTGCAACACCTATCACTAGGGGTGGGACACCAGGAAGAATACCGGTATCGGATCTCCCCAGTATCGGATCGCCCTAGTATCGGATTTCCCCAGTATCGGATTTACAGGTATCAGCATACCGTTTTTTTAACATTGGCCACTTTACCATTTTTTAAAAATTGCGGCCATTTATTTCAATGGCTGCGATGTAAAATAACCGGCAAAGCAGCCAATGTTAAAAGAATGGTACGCCGATACTGGTGATTATCGGATTAATCCGATACACGTGATTATCAGGTGTATCAGATTAATCCGATACTGATATTCTCACCCCTATCCATCACCCACCACCCACAGAGCCATCTGACAAACCAGAGGAGGCTCTGTGGGTGGAGATCGGTGGAGGTGGCTATGTGCCTGTGGGAAAGGCTGCACACCCATCCCCCCACTCACATGGTCCGTTTTAAAAAGGGCCTATGTCCCATAAATCAACATAGGGTGTTTACATTAGCCCACACCATTTATTAGGTGTTCAGCCTCACTGGACATAGAGCCACCACCCATAGGGTCTGCAGCCCCCATTCATGGCATGGTCATGGAGAATGCAGAGACCACTGTGTAGGCAAATTCAGCCTAATATGTGCCCACGTGTCCATGTTCCATCAATTAGGCTGCATGCAGTGTGTCTGCATGTACAGGTCCATCAGCACCATAGAGTCACAGGCAGAAATCCTAGCGTGTCCAAGGCATGATTCTGTCTGGCTCCTCTCTCCTCTTTCTCTCTCTCACTGGCACTGCCAGTTCATGCTGGCCACCACTGCATGAAAAACACATTGGGTGCTTTTACACAGAACAGAGAATGGGTGTTTAAAGGGGGTTTTATGAACACTGGGTCAACACCCTTTACATATTTACACGTACAGGGTGTGATCTTCAACACCTTTGAACACCTTTTCTTCTGTTGTGTCCTGTGTTTAAGCAGATTACCTTAGTACTGTCTCCCTCTGCCTCTCTGAGCTGTATCTCTGCACTGGCTACTTAAAAAAGGATGCAGGTCTGCCGATACTGCCAGTGATGCTTGCTCTTACCACTTCTGGGTAGCCTTTACTCTGGTCAGCTGATGCAACACACTGCAGTCATGTTTAGATGAGCAATGATACCGGTGTTCACCCTGAACACAGGAAATGAACCTGCCATCAACCGGTGAGTACAAAGCGGGTTCATCCTGTGTTCAGTGGGTGTTCAAATAGGTGTTGAAAATTTTTGCGCTGTATACAAGTAACACAGGATGGGTGTTAAATGTGTGTTCGATCCCCTCAACACCCATTCTGTGTTGCGTGTAAAAGGGTCCATTGTGGGTTGCCCATTTATTAGACTGGACATGCAATATATGTGAGTACGGGCTACATGCAGCTAATCTGGACTGCAGTGGGCTAACATTAGGGATGTACGAACACGGTTCGGATGTTCGGAGTTCGGACTGAACTCGATCTGTTTGAATGTCCGAACTGACCGTCCAAACCGAACTCAAAAATGGCCGAACAGTTCGGTCATGTTCGGATGATTTCGGGGTGGGAAAAACATGACTGGAAGGGGGAGACAGCTGAGGAGCAGACTTCCTGGCACCAGGGGTGGAGACTAGGGGTGATCTCAGGACCAAATGATACTGATACCAAAAAAAAATCAATATCGGTACCGAAAGCGCTATTTCGAATGTTCGGCAATGCTTGGCCGACCCGAACTCCACCAAACCAAACAACCGAACTCGAACTCGGTTTTCAAACCAAACAACCAAACGGCCAAACATCCAAACCGCATTGTGTTCGCACATCCCTAGCTAACATCTAGTTAGTTATTTGACACCGATACTTGGAAGCATAAGGATTTGCAAGATTCAGATCTAAATAGGTGTATGTGACATCCACTAAGCACAAATATTTAGACAGATATTGGATCTGACTGGCCTATCTAATCCAATATCCAATCGAAGAATGGCCAACACTAAGTTATTCAGAGGATGTGTAAGATTCATTCACTTATGTGGAGAAGTCTATCTCCTGAAGATGTCCTTTTAACACCTAATATTTAAAAATCGGCTTTAAGTGTGAAAAATGGGAGTTTCCAGAAAGACAGTATATAATTGATGACTCTCCAAAGCAGGGAATTTGATCAGTTTAGAAAAACATAAGTTACCTTTGCACAACACCTGATCTATTATTTTAGAATTTTAAACCAATGTTTGTGTTCAGAACAGGGAGTTGCACTGATAGAAGTATACAGGTTCTTAAGATGATTTAGAGTATAATCTTAACCAATAAATAATGCCATCAACAGTAGCACTTATCACGAGGGCAAGTTCCACTGAAGTTGCAGAGGCTTATGTTGATGGTTTTAATCTGTATGTAGACTAAACCTTAATAAGTGTAAACCACCAAACCAGCTCTTTTCGTAGTGATGTTTATTTCTCTAGAAAATCTGCATCATGGTATCCTGACAAAAGGTGCAGTGCTATTTTACTAAGATAAGAAGTATTCATCTGACATTACAAGCAGCTGGAACACGTCCACCGTTTTCATTATTATGATAATGAACATGAACATTTACATTTTCTTTTTTGATATTTTAATATTTTAATAATGAAAATGACAAATAATAATTAGTATTTGAAATAATGGGATAAATCAGAAAAACATATTTCCGTTTATAACGTTTTGATTATTACTTAATTCTGGTGAAACTTGGGGAGATTGTATCCCCTATGGAGGGCACCATGTGCACAACATTTTGGAAATTTTGGATAAAGGTAACTGATTTTAAAAGCAATTGAATGTTGTGATTTTAAGAAAAGTTGCATACACATTCCTGACTACTTCTTTATATTCTGCCCAATTTACATGAAACCTGGGAATGTTACATCCCTTCCCAAGATTACTAACCCTACCAAATTTAAGAAAGATTGACAAAGGGTCCTGATGTTATAAGACATTAACTTGAAAATGCATTTTCAGGAGTAACATTTTTATATTCCATCCTGTTTACAAGACATTTGGCAGGAACGTATCCCACACCTTTCCTGTCACCTCTGCGCTTGGTGGCTTCCACCCCTACTTGGCCAGGCATTTCAGGCTGGCAGGCCTCCAGTTCTCCTCACTCTATGCTGGGTTCTCCATTTCTAGTCACCATCACGGCAGGCGGTGGCTGGCTGACCACGTGAATCAAGGCGGTGGCTGGCCGGCCACATAAATCAGCACCAGGCAAGGCTTACGGATGGGCGAACAGAACCGAGTTTGGAAATTCAGTTTGGTTCAGTTCGGAAATTCGGTTTGGTTCAGAAGTTTGGTTTGGTCAACCGAACTATTCGAGTTCAGTCCGAACTTTCGAACAAAGTTTGGAAATTCAAACCGCATTGAACTAAATGGTATATTATCTTTTAGGGATTGGCGAACAGAGCCGAGTTCGGAAATTCAGTTCTGTTCCAAAATCGAGTTCGGTTCGGAAGTTCGGTTCGGTCAACCGAACTAGTCGAGTTCGGTCCCAACTCCGAAAGTACGAACCACGTTCGCCCATCCCTAGCAAGGGTACTTGACCAATTTGAAGAAGAGTTGTTTGAAATCTGGTAAGTAGGATGCCAGCCTGCAATGCCCGGCCCCGTATGGGTGCCAGCCACCACCAAGCCCGGGCTGGGCCTCTGCTGTGGCTCCACTGATGCCTGGAAGCCTGCAATGACTTGAAGGGTACCATCAAGGGTACCATCCTCAAGTGGTCTTAGTAACAGAGCAGGTAAATGAAGGTTTGTTACAAAATATTCAGCATGAGGCCACTTCCCTGGGTGCTTTGGCACATGAGAAGTGGTCATGCACAGTGCTGGGTAATACTGGTTCTGGTCCTTCAGGATTATGTCCAGTTAAGATGTATCCTTTGCCTACACCACCTCTCCCTCCCTCAATATTGGGGATGGAGAAATTTGATCTCCCCTCAAACCAATTGGGTTTTGCAACCACAGATGAAGTGGAGGAATGTTGGGCAGGCCCTCTAAGGAAGACTCTTATCTCTATAGTTTCTCGGAACATTTTGGGTTGGAAAACCAATGGATGATGATTTTGGTTGTTTCATTAGATCCTTTGACATTATTTTGCTCCAAGAAACGTGGCATGCGGGGCAATTGGACTTGGACGGGTATGTGTCCTTTGTTGTGGACATTGCCCCATCTGAAGTGAAGGGTAGGCATAGAGGGGGTTTGGACTGTTTAATATCATAAACAGACACACTGGCAGGCCTCCAGTTCTGCTCGCTCTATGCTGGATTCTCCACTAGTTCTAATCACCATCACAGCCGGGCGTTGCAGGCTGGCTGGCATCGGTGGAGCATTTACAGGCAATGAAGTAGAATGATGGTCCTCCCTGCCTGTAACGTAGGCCCAAGAACCCTAATGGTGGGTCCTGGGGGTGGAGTGGCTGGCTATTTCTTGATGCGGTGGAATGATGGCTCCCCTTGAGTGGAATGATGGCCCCAGAACCCTGGCTGTGGGTCCTGGGACTAGAATGGCAGATTCTGGATGAAGTGGAATGACAGTACTCCCTGCCTGGAACGTAGGCCACACAACACTGAGGGTGGGTCCTGGGGCTGGAGTGGCTGCTTCTTAATGCGGTGGAATGATGGCTCCCGTGAGCGTAATGTCGGCCTCAGAACCCTGATGGAGTGGCCAGCAGCAACCGCCCAAATTGAAGATTCCACTCCAGCTCCAGCTACATCTGGATAGCATCGGTTTTCCAGACCCTTTTCAATTGGGGTTCCGTCCTGGCTATGGCACTGAGACAGCGTTGGTGGCCTTGGTAGATGACCTCTGCCGGGAGATGGATGCAGGATGTTCAACATTTCTCATCCTGCTAGATTTCTCGGCCGCCTTTGATACCATGGACCACGGGCTGCTATTGAGACGGCTGTGTGGGACTGGACGGGACTGTTCTTGAATGGTTCCATTCATTCCTCTCGGGGAGAAGCCAGCGGGTTATGTTGGGGGATGAGACATCGCGCCCCCACGCCTTTTCATGCGGCGTTCTGCAGGGTTCTATTCTGTCTCCATTATTATTTAATGTATATATGCAGCCCTTGGGGGAGGTCATGAGAGGGGTAGGGGTGCGGTGTCACCAGTATGCTGATGATACTCATCTGTACCTCTCTTTTTCAACTGACCCAGACCCGGCTGTCTTGTTGCTATCCCAATGTTTGGAGGCCATGGCGGAATGGATGCGGCTGAGCAGACTGAAGCTCAACCCCGATAAGATGTAGGTGATGTTGGTGGGAAGAGAGAGGGAGGTAGTGGCCCCCCTGGTTGGGGGGGTTCACCCTCCTATAGCTCAGCAGGTCTGGAGTCTGGGGGTGATACTGTATGCAGACCTCCACCTGGAGTGGCAGGTGGAGGCAGTTGCTTAGGCTGCCTTCCGCCAGCTGTATCTGGTGTGTAGGCTACATCCGTTCGTCTCTGGCCCGGACCTGGCCTCCCTCATCCATGCTTTCATCACCTCGAGACTGGACTACTGTAACGCGCTCTACGTGGGGCTTCCCTTGTTCCTGGTTCGGAGGCTGCAGCTAGTGCAGAATGGGCGGCTCGGTTCCTTACAGGGACGGGCCGTCGGGAGCATATTACACCTGTGCTCCGAGTTCTGCACTGGTTGCCGATAGCGTGCCGAGCCAGGTTCAAGGTTTTGGTGTTGATCTATAAAGCCCTTCACGGTCTGGGCCCCTCGTACCTCAGGGACTGCCTCTCCCTCTGCACCCCAGAACAGCTCCTTCGGTCTGCCAGGGGTGCCTTCTTGGAGGTTCCCCGTGTTAAGCGGGGGCCCACAATGGAGAGGGCATTCTCGGTGGCTGGGCCGTGGCTTTGGAACTCCCTTCTGGAGGAAGCTCGCCTGGACCCCAGCCTGTTGACATTCCGGTGAAGTTGTAAAACCTGGCTGTTTGCCCAGGCCTTTGGGGAGGGTGGGAGGGTGGGGTGAGGGTTTTTTTTATCTCCCCCACCTGATTTATTATTTATTATGTATTATTGTTTTGAATCTGAACCCTGTTTTAATAATTTATATTATTATTGATGATTTTAAATTGTATTTGATTGTATTTTAGTGTTGGAAGCTGCCCCGGGCTGTTCGCAGGAGGGGTGGGGTATAAATAAATAAATAAATAAATAGGAGCCCTGTCCCAAGACTGCCCCTGGCATGGGATGGCGTATGCCACTGCACCATCAATACATGTCCTTGTCCAGGGGCAGCTTGGGGAATAAAACAAAAAATAAAAAAAGAGGGGAGTCTACTACAACTTATATGCAAAAAGGTATTTATATGTATTAAAAAAAAACAAATACAAGTCTATCAAAACACATCCAACTGGACAATACAATTTGTACGAATGTCAATCGCCAAACGCGTTTTCCTCAAAAGTATTTTCATAGAAATAAGAAATAGCAACAAATACAGGCTTGACTACACCTTTATTGAAAAATCATTCTGAGTGATAGCGAGTATATGCGTCCATTTAGAACTGAATGTCAACGCATGAGAATTGCTATCCTCAAGGAGGTTGTGGTAATCATAAAGCAAAGACCTGTTTTACAATGTATCATGAGGAGGATAGCGAGTATATGCATCCGTGTTAGAACTGAATGTCAACACATGAGAATTGTTATCCTCAAGAAAGCTGTGGTAATCATAAAGCAAAGACCTGTTTTACAATGTATAATGAGGAGTTCGTTTTTTATTACCAGACAAGCCACTGAAAAAGCAGGGTATTCCCCCCAAAACACGTTTGGCAATTGATATTTGTGGACAGACCTTCTACATGCCAGATCAGCGATCATAGACTGGACGCTTCATTTACCCCTCCGGGGGTCTGTCATTTTATATTGCCATTTATTGTCAATTCGTTTCCAGTTCGAGTTCCGTATTTGTACAAATTGTATTGTCCAATTGGATGTGTTTTGATAGACTTGTATTTGGGATTTTTTAATACATATAAATACCCTTTTGCATATAAGTTGTGGTAGTCTCCACATCACTCTTGTCCCCTCTTTTTTGTTTTGAGCATATAGGGAGTTTTCCTTTGGGGCAAGTGTCCTTGCCTTTTTACCTTTGTTTCTTGGGGCAGCTTGGGGAATCCCAGCAGCAGAAGGTTGACCTTTACAAAAAGCAACTGCTCCACCAACTTGACCCCGAGTCTCAGGTGGTCCGGCGAGCAAATGTCCCCCGCCATAGAGAACACCTGCGCACTGGGGACACTCGTTGGTGGGCAGGACAACAGAACCTTGATCACTTTGGATAGGGCCAGCCACACATTGGTCTTGCTGGCCCAGTAGACCGAAGGATCACTGCTGGGTTCAATGTACAGCTCCTCCTCCAAGTAGCTCTCCACTGCTCCTGAGGCACTGTCGTACTCCCTAATGTAACTCTGCCTTGGGCACCACCTTCACCACTGCCCTCATCCACACTGCCTGCCCTGATGTGCACAAGCACATGCTCCCAAGAGTGCCCTGCACATAGGAGTTACTGCTGCTGGCAATAGGGGTGCTGCTGCTGCTCAGCCTGCTGGTGGTGCTGCTACTGCTAGGTTTGGAGGCAGGGATAGACCCTGTCAACTGAAAGGGGTGGCTGCTCCCACTTCCACCATCCTGAGGGGGGGTGTCCTGCTGCTGCTGCTGCACACCCTCAAGAGCCCGCTCTGCCTGATGGACCCTCTCCGCCAGGTCACCCTTCCAGTGCCCATAGAGCACTGTCTGGCATGCCACTCTGCCCTTGACCCTGGGGTCCAGCATGGTTGCTAAAATGTATTCTTCCCACTTCAGGAGCTCATCGAACCATGCCTTCAGCCCTGCCTTCAGTTGCCGCACCAGGTCAACCACCTCATCCACCAGCTTCCTGCCCTGAGGGCCAGAATCCCACCCCTGGAGAATCTCCTCCAGCCTCCTGAGGAGACTCTGTAACAGAGGGGTCACCTGGCTGATGGTGACCATGGAGGAGCTGATGGTCTCTGTCATGACCAGGAACGGTCTCAGAACAAAGATGGTGTGAACCAGGAACTCCCATTCTGCCCCTGGAGTCCCCTCCATACCCTGGAGGTGTCCTGCTGTCTGTCACCAGTTGAACCTGATGTAAGGGAGATTTCTGCTCAAGAAGCTGCTTGAGCATCAGGAACGCGGAATTCCACTTGGTGGACAAATCCTTCACCAGCTGGTGCACTGGGGAGCCTTGCTCTGCCTGCTTCTCCCGGAGGAGTTCGCTGCCCTTCATGATCCAGTTAAAGAAACTGTCCAGCTTCCTCCCCCACTTGATCAGGGAGCTAAGTGTGCTGGCCCCAATCCCTTTCACTCCCTAGCCCAGAGCATCCCTGACCACCAGGTGTAGTGTGTGTGTGGCGCAAGCGATGTTGGTGAAACCCCCCTCATGGACTGCCCTCATTATGTTGGCCACGTTGTCTGTCACCACACACCCCTTTGTGAAGGGCCCACCTGGCGTGACCCACACCCTCACCATGGTGGTCAGGGATGACTCGATATTCCGAGCGGTGTGGGGGCTGTCCATGACTTCCGTCTGAAGCAGGGCCCACCTATACCCTGCTTCTGGACCCCTCCTGCCACTGCCAAATTCTGCCTCCAGGTCCTGACAGCAGTGCACCATCACTGCCAGGCAGGCATGCTGCACATTCCTGCTCGACAACAGGTCTATGGTGAAGTGGACAGTGGCACCCCCAGTCCCTTCCAGATGCTCCCTCACCCACTCCTTTAAAGCCTGGCAGGATGCTCTGTGTGGGAGCAGAAGTGGGCATGTGTGATTGGTGCACACCCAGTCTGGCCTGTTTAAATCCCCCCCCACTCACCAGATGTGCATCGCACTCTATGTGGTGCAGCTGCACACCACCACCACCACCCCAGCTGTTCCAGTTTTAAAATGGCCATTGTGATTGGGAAGATTTCCTGTGGGCAACTTACCCTTTAAGGAGATGCATTCCAGGCTGTAGGCAAGATGCATCTCTGGAGTAATTTGATCAGCTGTGCTAAGGGAGTGGCAGAGCCAGACCAGATAGGGAAGAGCCAGAGGAGGACTCAGTCCTGGGATGGATACAGAAGAAGCAAGAGCTGAGAGGGAGTCTTGCCTCAGAGAGCAAGTGCTGCTGGAGAGCAGCAGGAGGTTGCTGGAGACTGTTAAGGAGACAGGAGTTGTTGGGCTTTGATTCCCCAGAATGTAGCTCAGAGGGGCACGCCTGAGCTAAAGGGTTTGGATGGGTTGCAGAAGGAGTTTGGCTGGCTGGCCCAGAGAACCCATAGAACAAGGGTAAGTGTGCAGAAGGAACCTCATTCATTTTTGTTTTCCCTTTCGTATTTGTTTTTAAACGTTCATTTGTTTTTGTTTTCCCTTTTGTTCCCATTTCCAACAATTAATTCATTTTAATTTCCAAACATTAATTTGTGGTTTTGTGTTTTCTTTTTTTTTCATTTAAAACCTATTCGTTTTCATTTTACATTTATTTCCCATTGATATCAATGGGAATCACTTGGGAAGGCTTCCATAACTTTAAATAGTGGTTTGCTTTAGTGTCCTTCTATGACAATTTCACTTCCCAAAAACTTGCACAGACTGCCTCAGGGGAGCAGAAATATCAGACAGACTGGCATTCAGCAGACAGACAGAGGACAGAGCAGATACTGGTAGGCCGTGGGAACCAGGCACTCAAGCTGCATGTGCCAACATAGGAGGAGACGGTGGTGCCCCAATTCTGACAAGGATTCAAGTAGCACAAAATGCTTCCAGGCAGGATATCAGATACAGACCGGCAGGCGGCAGGCAGGCACTGAGAGGCAGCAAGGACTAGCAGATGAGATATGCTGTCAAAAGTATTTTGACAGCATATTTCAGCAGCTTTCAGAGAATTCCCTGGGGTGAGGGGTGGAGAACAGGGATGAGTGAACGCGGTTCGGAAGTTTGGAGTTCGACCCGAACTCGGCCTGTTCAGATGACCGAACCCGAACCCGAATCCGAACACAAGCTGACTGAACAGAACTAGATCCGAACGTTGAAATAACCGAACACTTTGGTCAGTTCGGATCACATTTGGGTGAGTTAGGGTGGCAAAAATGTGTCACTGGAAGGAAAAACATGACAGGGAGGAGCAGACTTCCAGGCACCAGGGGTGGAGAGGCTTGGAGTAGCAGCCAACCTGCCCAATCACCATCCCTTTTCACCTCAGACCACTGGCTTCGCAGTCTGTGAATGGCCACGGGTTAGGCTGCACAGAGCCAATGGGGCTTGCGGTGAGGCGGGTGCAGCAAGAAACAAAACTGATTGCCTCCCTCCTTCCCAACACCTTCTGAGCTAGTCACTGTTCCTGAATAGCAGGCATTTCAGAAGGGTCCCTCTCTCCCAGCAGTTTTTGTTCCTTCCTATTATTCATCCATTGCCATCCTCCTCCTATTTCACCCATCCAACCCATTTACCACCATATTCTCATTTATTTAGATTATATTAGATAGATTTAGGTGTTTTTTGTTTTTACCACTCCCTGTGTTCCCTTTGTTCAATGTTCCTTCCTCCCTCCTCCCTCCATTGAACCATTTTCCTCTCCCTCTTATTCCATCCCTGATTCCCTTCCCTTATTTTAAGTTTTGGGTTTATTTAGAGTAGGATTATTATTAGATTGATTTTCATTTCAGTTTTGTATCCCTCCCTGTGTTCTTTGTGTTTCCCCCTGTGTAATATTGTATATATATAGATAGATAGATAGATAGATAGATAGATAGATAGATAGATAGTTATTAGATAGATAGATAGTTACTAGATAGATATACATAGTAGTTAGCTTAGGTATACAGATAGATAGATATACAGTGTGTTTGTAGGACAAGGCCTTTGTAGTTAATTATTAAGATATTCCATTTAGTTCAATAAGTTTTAGAATAGATAATAGCAGTTAGATTTAGTGTAGATATATATATATATATACAAAGAAACAGCCACTCCAGCCCCAGGACCCACCATCAGGGTTCTGGGGCCAAGTTACAGGCAGGGAGGACTGTGACCAATATGTATCTATAAGCTGTCACTCTAGCCCCAGCACCTACAATCATGGGTCTCGGGCCATTATTTCTTGCACAGAGAGTCTTTTTCTGAACGCCTGAACCGAACCAAACACGACCGAACTGCATGGACAAACCCGAATGCGGCGACCGGACTGAACGGCTGAACTGAACTGGTGAACAGGATCGGAACAAACAGCCAAACTTGAACCGCGATCTGTTCGCCCATCCCTAGGGAAGAAGGTATGAGAGAGGGAGAGACTGACTCACACCATCGTCACACAGACTGGCAGCAGCAGAAGGGCATTGGAGCAGCAGGCACTGGCATTGGGTTCACATAGGCAGACACCCTGAAGTGTGGCAGAGCATCAACTTGTAGAGATCACCCTAGGGGGACAGGAGATATATATGAGCAAGAGACACACACACATTCGTGTAGCAACAAGAGATGGGCAGAGGAGCAGCAGGCATGTGCAGATGGGACCTTATTCATTTTTGTTGCCCATTTTGTCGTCATTTTTAAAAGTGCATTTGTTTTCATTAGGGATGGGTGAACAGAACGCCGTTCGGATTTTCGGACGCTCGGTTGTTTGGTTCGAAACCCGTGTTCGGGTTCGGCTATTAGGTTCGGCAGAGTTTGGTTTGGCCAAATTCGGCCAAACATTCAAAAAAGTGCTATCGGTACCGAAACCAAAAATGTTTCGGTATCGGTATTTTTGTCTCTGAAACCACCCCTTTTGTTCACCTCTGGTGCCAGGAAGTCTGCTCCTCAGCTGCCTCCCCTTTTCAGTCACGTTTTTACCACCCATAGTCACATTTTCCCACCTCCAAACTAATCTGAACTTTTCCAAACTGTTCGGAAGTTCGAGAGTTCGGTTTGGAAGTTTGGTTCGATCATCCCAACAGGCTGTTTGGGCTGAACTCCAAACTTCCAAACCGTGTTCGCCTATCCCTAGTTTTCATTTTCTTTTCCCCCCCTAATTCATTTGTTTCTGTTTCCTAATTACTAAAAAGAAGGGGCCTTCATTTATTTTAGTAAATGAACAATTGCACACCCCTACCAGATAATTGCTGGATAATGGACAAGGGGTCTCTGGCCTAAGAAAAGGTGCATGCTGGGCCCTTTGTATAGTGAAACTGTATTCATATAGCGGCTGGGCTTACCCCAGAGGACCCTGTCCGAGCCATAGTCATATTGTCTTTTTCATCAACTACTAGTACACCAGATGGCATTGCCATCTTGGAAACCATCATCACAGGAAGTAGAGTCTTCTTTATCCCCACAAAGTAGAATTTCTGGACTTTGATGAAAAAATACTTAAGCCAATAAAATAGATCCAGTGCCACCACGAATTCCTGAAAGATCAGGAGCTGATCTTGGGAGCTGCCTCCCACCCCCATCCTGATGATATTGGGCATCTTTAGACATAACAAAGATCGGGTGTCAAAACCCCTAAGCATGTGTTTGGCCGTTGCGTGTAAACACCGGACATCTTTAGACATAACAAAGATCGGGTGTCAAAACCCCATAGCACATGTTTGGCCCTTCTGTGTAAGCACCATAACAATCCCAACACCAATTTGACCACCCATTGAACGCACAACGTGAACACTTTTGTATCACAAGAACAATTTGTGTGTTCCAGCTGAACATGTGCCCAACATTGTGCTGAATGATATCGCGTGGCATGTTAGCAGGTACAACACGGGGAATGAGGCAGCAGCGCTTTGTGTGCTTAGATTGGGGGGTGAGCAAAGTACCAATTTGCCCCAAGATGGGTTGTGTGTCTAAACAGCGCCACATGGTGAACACAGGGCCAAACTGTGTTCATACCACGGTCAAACCACACATTCAGATACCCGTTGACGTTATGTCTAAAGACACCCAATGTCTCTATAACTGCTGAACACTTGAACGCTCTTACAGGGTGGAGCCATCACAGGGCCAGAGTCCCTGGTTAGTAAATTGATACTCCTCCATTAGTTCTGGTCAATGATATCTGAAGTGAATTTGGGCTGCAAATCCTATTTCCAAAAGCAGGGATGATATGAAGAGTAAAAAGTGGAGAAAAGAAGCCAAGCCACTGATTCATGGGCTCTGAATACAGGGAGGATACAGGGCTTCAGCCTCCACCAGGGAATTCCAGGACCCTGAAGTGCCTAACTCAAGGTTGTCCTTGAGACACATCTGCAGAAAGACCACATCCCCTCTTTGTTCTTGACTTCCATGGGGAGATAAAAATGAAACACTCACTCAAGCCTTTGTTCTGCTAATTAGATGGTGGGGGCTTGCTGATTGGGGCCATTCACTCTTGCATTGGTGACAGACCATTAATTGCCAGGCCATTAACTCTTGCTTGGTGAGAGTGATCACACCTTAACACTGCTCCCTGCCTGAATCTAATTAGCAAAACAGAGTTGAGTGAGTTTTTCTTTGTTACATCCCTTGGAATTCAAGAAGGAAGGGGGAATGTGCTCTGAGGGTTTTGCTGGGTCCCTGCTAAGAAATAGTAGGGACAATTTTGTGTTTTCCAAGAGCTGGTTACTCGTTCACTCTCTTCCTCCCTGCCCCCATTGCCCAATTTTCATTCCCTCCTGAGCCACTGGCCTGAGCCCCATACAGAGTTTTCCCCTGCAGAGGATGTGCTGTGCCCACTGCTTCTGGGATCTCCAGGGGTGCTCGTCAGCTCTGAAGATTCAGAGACTGAGTTGAGTAGATTCATACATATCGCTGATTAAATCTGATGTCTGTGGTGCCTCAGAACATATATAATGAGCCCTGGATTACTGTTACATGTGAGGGAGGCAATGGGAATTCCAGCCCCCTGCTTTAAATGTGGATTGGGAGTTCAGATCAAATCTAAACTCCCAATCCTCATTTAAAGCCGGGAGTGGGGGAAGGGGGATGGAACTCCCATTGACTCCCTCACACATTCCCTCCCTCAAACATTGTACATGTCCCTGTGGGACTAAGCACACATGCCCCTGATCTCTGCTTGTACCAGTTGTCATTCAGGCTTGCTGTGAAGCAAAGGCGGGGACTAGGAAGGTTCCTGCAGGAGGTTGTGATGCCAGGGTGCAGAACAGAAGGAGAACAGAGGTAGCAAGGATTTCCCTACTTCTGCAGTGCCAAATGCAACAACACCTGCTCTCTGGTTCTGTTGTAGTGTATTAAAAGACTGATTGAAGCCTAACCAAGATAATATTGTATACATCTGTAACTATTGAAAGGATACTATGAATGTCCTATATGCTTTATTTGCTTGCTATATGCTTCATAGTAACTTTTAGTTTAGGAATATTGAAAATGCATATTAGGAGGAAAACAGGCTGGCAGGAGGAGAGAGAAATATGCTGACAGGGATATATTCTTGAACAGAACTAGAAAAAACTATACGTGCCCAGAACATGGCTGTACATAAAAATGAGAGAAGGTTACAGGAACAGATAAGAACTAAGCGATGCAATGAGAAGAGATGGCCTAGTCAGACCGTGAGACGCCTCAGAGAAAAAGGGGCATTGGCAGCCATGGCCAAGGATCAGGCCTCCCATCTGGAGGGAGGGGTAGGCAGGATCTAACTGGTCAGGATATCCCATAATAACAATGACTAAGCAGAAGGTACCCCAAATCTGGATAGCCAATGGGAGAACTTTCAAGGCTTAGCACTGACAACCCCACATTCTGGATAATCAAAAGGCAATCACTGGATAAAAAGGCCAGTCTTAGACAGGGAAGGTGCCTTGCATGATACCCTCTAACCAGCTACTCAGGTGGCTTCCGGTGGATCAGTGCTTGGCCCCTTTCCAACGCTCTCAAAGGCTGTGAAAAGCCAAGACTCCAGCAGCTAGGTTCCTAGATAGACCTCGATTGAGCCCCTGCCCTGCCTCTCCTCTCAAGGCCAGACCTGAGACCTCTGACGTGTAAGAACTCATATGTATGTACTTATGTGTGTGTGCTTTCTGTTAGAGTAGGTGAAGGCTATTGCTAGATGCAAGTATATTGGTGCTGTGTTCTCAGTCATTTCTATAATAAACACATGTTTATTTAAGTGACTTGTGATCTGTTTCATAGTGCCTCTGCCAAGATCCCAGAACTGGGAACTGCCTACTAGGGGTTTAAGTCCTGCTCCTAGTCAGGAAAAGTAGAGAACAGTTCCAGTTCATTACACTGTTCTCGACTTTTTCCAGTCGAGCTGAACTGCAACAAAAGCATAAAGCAACTGTCTGGAAACTGTCTGTGCATGGTGCCTCAGTCTGACACTCTCTCTGTGTGAATGCTACTGGGAGCTCACTTGCACTGTTTGCTTCTCTTTCCTAACGTGCAGTTCAGGGTAGCCTTTCTCTCAAGGTGCCTACATTCTTTTTCCATTTGTTACTCAGAACTCAATCAATCAATATCATTTATTACGTGATCAATGATCATTGTACAACATCTATCAACCACAACACAAAACGAACATAATACAAGTTATTTAAGCATTATACAGTAGAAATCCAAGTGCCCCCTTCTGAAAAATAATGTCCAGTAATTAAGGTAACCTACTCAATGGTTACTGATAAACTGGGATCTAAGATGGACAGCCCCCAGCAAGAAGAGGGCAACCCTTCAAATGATATCTGAATCCAGACTGTTCAACAGTACGGCCAGAATCACAGAGTCATCCCTACCAGGGTACTGATCCCTTATTGGGTCATGGAGGTCATAACTCTGAATATCTTATTTGTTTCTGCCCATTTGCCCTGCCTGTTTACTTCTTCCCCCAGCTTCGAAGTCTCCTAGAATTGAAGATATTCAACAGTCCAGAAGGATAGGCCTTTACAAGTTCTGTTCACTTCAGTAGGACTTGCACCTTTAAAGCCCTTCACGGCCTGGGCCCTACTTACCTGCGGGACCGCCTCACTCCCCATGTGCCTGTGTGGCACTTGAGATCATCCATGGGAGCCTTTTTGGAGGCTCCCCGGGTGAGGTGGGTGGCCACCGATGTTACATCTTTCTCGGTGGTTGTCCCTGTGCTGTGGAATTTGCTCCTGGAGGAGGCTTGGTTGGCTACCACTCTCCTGCTGTTTTGGCGTTCATGTAAGACCTGGCTGTTCCACGAGGCTTTCGGCGAGGGGTGGGTGGGTAGTAGGGTCTTTCCCCCCATAATTATTGTGTTTTTAATTGTTTTAAACTGTTTTATTGTTTTATTCATTGTTGCTGTTCACCAACCCGGGCTGCCCTATGGACAGGAGGGGTGGGATACAAATTTTTAATAAAATAAATAAGAAATTATCTGCTAGCAGGCATATTATCCTGTTGGAGCTTTGTGCTTCAATAGGAGGTGAGCTTAAATGAGGACAGGATTGCATTCTAAATCTCTAAGATACTTCTGTGAGCAATCCTGGAGGGAAAAAAAGCATAGGGAATTTTCAAAAAGCTTATATGAGGTGAATTGGGTAAAAAATCTTCAAACCTGCCAGATCTTGTGTTCTGGCATTCCCTGCTCTGCCTGTCCAACTTTATTCCCTCCACCTCCTGCACAAGGTCACCTCTTTCCTCCCACAACTCTGTTCCCATTATGTATGCAGTCTTGCCCTCTGGGAAATGGAAAACTCTGCCCATGCATTAATCCATCTAATGGAATTATGCAGATAAATCCATACCTCATAGAACAAGTCATGAGGCTGAATAAATGCACCAGAAAAAGGAGAGAACCCTTCTAAGGCTTAACTGGGGAAACATTGAAACAGTAGCTCAATGATGGAGCAGGCTCTCACCAGTTGATCATGCCGAAGAGTTTTTCTAAAGCAATTGTTATATGTGGACCACTGCATGTTGCAGAACTCCAAGTCAGCTCTGTTCCTCCCTGTATTGCAGCTGGACTATTTATTTTCCTTTTCACAGCCTGCCAAATCTCTTCCTTTGACTTGCTGTGGAATCAACACACACAACAGAAGATCTCTGGCTTGAATCACATTCTGCTGAGTCATGGATAGTTTATTGCCATTACATGTCTTTTAACAGATAACGCATGCACTAATATTCAATAGGGGTGGGGATCACGGTTTCAGATAGAACTGAAGCTGCCTGAAAAGTGGCCGTTTTGTTTTTAAAATCGTAAACCAAAATTGCGGTTCATTTTCAGTGTTGGCGTTTTGTTGGAGAAAATCCATTGAAGTCAATGAGGGTTTTAAAAAATAAATAAATAAATAAAATAAATGCAACCCCCCCCCAAAAAAAACCCCCAAGATCTAAAAAAAAACCAAAACCAAAATTTATTTCACCTGGAGTTCCATCTCTAATAATCAGTGTGCATATAAGCGCCTTTTACTTCAGTGGGGTTTATGTGAGTGTGCTGACTGCTTGTATGCTGACCAGTGCTTTGCTGTTGCTACCCTGGTTAAGCAATTAATGGGACAGCTTGATCTTGATGACAGATCTTGATTAGTTCTGATCCTTTTGAGCTAATAAGGGATCTTTATTAGCTCAAAAGGATCGGATTCGGCTTCTTGCTGATTCTTTTAGGGAACTCAAGATCTCATTCTCATCACAGCCTTATAGGGCTTGGAGTCCTCTATTATTCTTGCATTGTTGTACTCAAACATCTTTAGCCTGGAGTAGGCAGTTGGTGAATGCATGGGGCAAAAAAATCCTAATTCAAATGCTGGGAGTGCTCCGTGCACCAAGTTGTCTCAGTCCCTGTCACTAGATCGACATACTGTGGCTTTTACAGTATTTTCTCTGCCATTTGTATTTTCCCCATGAGAGACTTTGGCAAAAACTTGCAGCTACCAGCATTGACAGACACCTATTGTATCTTATAAGATCACTTTATAGGGATACAGTACTGCGAGTAAGGCTAGACTTTAGGGGCCATCTCTCGGATCTAGTTAAGATCACTACTAGTGTAAGGAAGGGGTGCATTCTGGCCCCCTCCTTGTTCAGTCTTTAAATCAGTGATCTAATACCTGCCATTCAAACTCTTGAAAATCATCCACAAAAGCTTGACTATAAACAACCATATGCTGATGACACGGCTTTAATGTCCCAGTCTCTAGTAGGTATCAAAAGAACCCTTAGTAAGCTTGCAGATTATTGCCAAATTGAGGGGTGAACCATTAACTATGGCAAGACCAAAGTTAGGGTCTTTTCCAAAAGGCGGTTCCAACATAGGTGGGTTCTGGATGATAATGTAATCGAGCAGGTCAGTTCGTTTAGGTACCTCAGCATTGTGTTTCAATCCTCTGGTGCTTGGGCTGTTGCTAGTAGTCAGCTATTGAGCAGGCCAATAAAACTGCGGCAGCCATCTCTTGCTTTGCTAGAGCAAAGGGGGTTCCTTGGTCATGCCGGCCCTTTGGGTGTTCACGGCCAAATCACTTGTCCAGTTCCTACATTGAGCCCAATTATGGGCCATTGGGAAATGCAAGGAAATTTAGGTGGTGCAAACCAAATTCCTTAGAGCGCTCCTTGTGGTGCCTATGGGGACTCCTAATTCTGCTTTAAGACTCAAAGCTGAATGGCTTCTATTGTCATTTTTGGTATTGAAGACTGCCTTTAAATTTTGACTATGGCTGAGTTTTTTTAATCTCCACGCAGATTGTTTTCTCTAGTCATTGATGATAGCCCTAATCAGTGGGTAAGATGTGTCCATTGGAAGGTGAACCTCCTGGGCTTTTCTCTAACTTATTTGGCTGCACAGGGATATCTCAAGGCTAAGTTTGAATTAATGCAGAGGTTATCCGATGTTGAATGTCAGGAACAGCTGGTTAATTTTAACGCAGTGGAATTATTTCAGTGCATTTTACTCTTCTTCCCCCAAAGGACTCTGCCGTGCTATATTTGACTGACCTTACTGCTAATAAGAATCGAAACTTGTTGCTTCAAGCTCGACTGAAAGCCCTTCCTACCATGGTTCTAGAGGGGAGATACAGAGCAGTTCCCTATGCCGAACGCACTTGCCCTTGCAACAGGGGGGGAGGTAGAATCAGTCTAGCATGTGCTTGTGTACTGTAAGTTCTATGTCCATGTCAGAGAGGAACTTATTTGCCCATTGCTGAAGGCTCTTCCCGGGAGAGTACCTACATTTTTTTTCTGGGAGATCACAACAAACACAGGACATTGTCCATTGCCAAATATTTGGTCCAGGCAATGAATATTAGATCTCTATGGTTAGTAGAACATGCTACCAGATTTTAGGGAGCATATTTTTGAACTCATTGCTTTGGGCTGGGATCACTGTTTACTGAATGCTGTTTCATTATAATTGAGTTTTTAGAGTACTGTATTTATTTTATATTGTACATCCTACATTGACCCCTTCTTGTAGATTTATTTGTCTTTGTGTTGTTAGATGTCTTTTTTAATGTTTGTTTTGTCTTTGCCAAGGTCGCTGGCCAAGTAATAAGCTTTATTCATTCACTGAAGAAATGGGGAAAAAAATCAATGTAAAACCCCCCCAAAAAACCAAAACCGAAATGAGATTAGAAAATCATGAAGAATCAAAACCAAACTTTCACCCCGAGTTCCAATTCCAATAGTCAATGTGCATGTGCGTACCTTTTACTTTAGTGGGGTTTATGTGGGTGCGCTGACTGCTAGTGTGTGCATTATCTGCCAGGGGATCATGCTGTGAATATTGTCTGAGTGCATCTCTATGTACTGCAAATAGCTTACATTTGGAAAATAAGAACATTTTCCTCTGGCTGCAGGAGAGATTGATGTCAGCTCTTTAGTGCTTATTTGCACCTGTCATTCAGTAGTTTACAGCAGGTAACAAGAAGCTGCTAGGACTTCACTCGAATGAAAGCACAGATCTTACCCTCTGTTATATTTGTGGGATTTTTTGCTTGTTTGTTTGCTATCTTAAGCAATGCGAAGTCAATCAATTCCCCCTGACTTGAATGAGGCTACTGGATGCTTATGTATTAAACTACCTTGCTAAATTGGAGCCATAACTGTAGAACATCTCTTTCCTCCATCCATGCACCAGTGGAGGATTTCTTCTTAGTTTTCCTGTGACAGCTAGGAGTAGTAGCTTGTTTTTTGTGTTGATCAGTAGAACCAGAACTGAGTCATGTAGGGATGTGCATTTCAGTTTCAGAAATATAATTCCGAAACCAAAATTTCCAGTTTTGGAATTTGGAATTAATTTCAAAATCAGAAATGTCAGAATTATTTTGGAATTGTCTGCAGAAGGACTCTCAGGCAATCTTTTGGGCAGGAAAAACATGGTAAACAAGTCCTGGGAGAGGAGGGGGGAAGCAGAGAGCACTGAGCTCGACAACGAACATCAAATATTCTCCACTGACACTCACATGGCACCCTGTGCTGTGATTGCTTAAGGCACCAGCTTCTAAGATCCAATCATGAGGGTTGAGGGAGGGCACTGTGAAGTTTTCTATTGTCACAGACAAACTTTTTCCTCTTGTTCTGGCTTAGTCTCTGACCTGTCAGGTGGTGTATTCAGAACTTTTGTGTTCTATAGCAAATTATCCTAGGCTTCAGTGTTTCCTGATTCCTTCCTCAAACCTTCATACCTCAACACCCATCCCCACTCATTACAAAACCCTTTCCCCCCATCCAACCTGCAATCCTTCCCAATCCACTCCCTAGTCCCTACCCCCCATTATTCCTAACCCTTTTCTGTCTGCGTTATTGTCTGTTTCCCCCGCACCCGCGTGTGCATGTGTTGTACACACACACACACACACACACAGAATATAGTTTTAGATACTTAGTTATATAGCATATTTCATATATAGGATATTAGTTGTACTGTAGTTATAGATGTAGGTTTGTATAGGGATATAGATCATAGTATATAGTCTGCGATAGATAGATCATAGAAAGTAAGTTACATATTTCATCAATATATATAATTAATTAGGTACATACATATTATTGTTAGTATAGTAGGTAGGTATATATAACTGTGTGTGAGATGGCAAAGGGAAAGAGGGGGAATGCTGCTGCCCATTGGTCAGCTAAGCCAGGGGCAGCTGGGCCCTCTGGGTATGGCAGAGGGGGACGTGTTGACAGCACTCCTGCCTCTGGCAGTCCACCCCTGAAAATAAAAAGAACATGCTTCCCCTCCCTGCAGCAGTGGTGCTTTCCAGGGGAAGACGCAGCAATGATGCGGGGCTCAGGAAGATCCAGGGAAGGCAGGGAGTCTCAGGCTTCCAGCAGTGGTGGCACTGGAGAGGGGGCCAGAGGGTACATGCAGTGTGCTCATCTTGAAGCAGAAGCACCCATAATTTGCACTGGCAGCAGCATTGATGTGGGGGCAGATGAGGGCAGCCCTGATGTTGTTGATTCAGTGGGTGATGAGGGTGACGGAGGGGCAACACCCACTTGACCTTATGGACAGACTTCAACACACAAAAATACATTTTTGCCTGTAAACTTTTTATTATTTTTATTTTTGGCTGCAAATTAGAGGGATTGTACCTCCAATGGAAGGCATTAAGTTTACCTAACTCCAAAAAGATTGGATAAAGGAATCCAATTTTATAAGCAATTGAATTATATTATTTTGCAAAACTCTTCATATTCATTCATAGCTGTAACTTCTTTGCCTCCCATTTAATGTAGATGAAACTTAGAACATTTACACTCCTTCCCATATTTACTATCTCTGCCTACTTTCATAAGGATTGGATAAAGGATCCTTGTGGTATAAGCAATTAATGTATAAATGTTTGTCTGACTGTAACATCTTTGTAGTCCAACTAGTGTACATGGAATTTGGCAGGGCTGTATATCTCACTTTCACGATCATCTCTACCAAATATCAGAAAGATGTTATAAAAGGTCCCAATTTTATATGCCTGCACAGCATATGCAGAGAATGAGCCTCTGTCAGGGATTCTCTTGTGTGTCACTGTGGTATAAGATCGGTTTGTGATGCCAATTGGCCAGCAGAAATGTCAACCAAATATCCTCATTCTGTGCTGTGACCATCCCAACATCTCTCCCCACTTGTTACTGGGAAGTCAGAAGCATCTGTTTAGGAAAGAGTCAATAGAGATTCTCTGATGTCCTCTGTCACAGTGCTGCAGGGTGTGATTGTGATGATGATTGGCCAGCCTGGATGTGTAAACTATGTCTCCTGATTTCTGGAATGCTATCCCCAAAGTCCCAGTAATGTCCTTTCTATGCCCGCCTGAGGGCCGTCCCCTGTGCCCGACTCGAAGCCACTACCAATTGGTCCTCTAAAGCTGGAAGCATGCAGTAATTGGCCAGTGAATGTGTCTGTCAGTCTTTTGGGTTGATCCACATCCTCCTTCCTACAGCCTACCTCCCCCTGCCATGCCAGGTGCCTGCCTCTGACTAGCACTGCATGTGCTGCTATTTGTGCCTGCACTACCCACAAGAACAGACACCAACATGCTTTGGGATAAGGAGGCACTGGCCACAACTTTATTACATCATATACATAAACAATCGGTAAAACCATACAATAAATCCTGAACTGGTGTGTATAGTGGAGGGGAACCATGCCGTATAAAGCAAGCAGGAGGGCTGATCTAATCCTCGCCCACCTGCCCAAGTGATTCAACCACTCGAATTCACCCCCTCAGGTCAGGGTGGGGTGAAGTCCCCTACCAGCCGTTGTGTGCCTGGACTGGGGTCCATGCCCATAAGACCCCCCTGCTCCCCAAGTGGTGATGGGGTGCATCCGCACCCCCTTAGCTCTTAGGAAGCCTCACCACAGCATGGTTCCTAAACTGCTAAATGCCATGAAAAGGGGGAGGAAACTTCACTCACCCCTTTCACTCACCCCACAGGTATACATAAATATTGATGCATAACATCCCTCAATTCTTCCAGCCATATTGTGTTTCCTCGCTTGGACAAGTACACCCCATCCTGCAGAAAAAGTCCCAGGTCCTGGCACACAATACACTTGTGATACACTGCTTGGCCCCTGACGTGCTCGATGAATGCCCAGATTTCTCAATTGATCTTGCGCTTGGCGTACTCGATTTTGTCTGGCTTAGTGGCGTAATGCCAAACCCAGCGCTCCAGCAGATCTGACCATCATAAGGAGGACTGCGGCCACTCAGCTACCAAATGGGAGATGCCATCCTTCATCTCACCGGTGATCCCTCATGCACTGTGCAGGCCAAGGTCATTCTTGCCCAAGTGGATGACTAGGACGTCCGGTGGTCCAAAGTGTGCCACCCTGCAAAACAATGAGGACATCAACTGCTCCCATCGCTTCCCACTATGCCCAAATCAATAAAGTCAGGCACGCAAGTTGCAACCAAGCTGGGAACCAAAATCAGAATCGACTGCATGCCATTTGGCCCAATGCACAATGCTGTGCCCTCATATCCAGATGGTGAGCAGCCGTACCATGCCTGTGGATGACAAAACAGAGGGGGTTACAGACTCTCACCACCCCTTACTGAGAAGGGCCCAGTGGCTGTACGTAAGTGCGGTAAGCGCCTGACCTCCATCTACCTATTGCCCTGATCTGGGAACCGGATAGTTCCCCAGCAGCCGCCGTGGATGCAGCCCCAATCCAAAATGAGTTTGACCCATAGTCGGATGGTTGAAGACCAGCATAGCAATGCCCTTCTTAAAAATTGCCCTAAACTGGAATTTGGTTAAAAATGCGCTGGCCAAATGCATAAAAAAGGGGCCCTGGGCATGTGGATGGACTTCCAAATATGTTTCAATGGCAGAGACTGGGCACACACCCCAGCTGGTGATCTATGTAAAGTTATTAGCTGCCCTTTCCCCATCTGATCACCTTTGGATTGACAAATACTGATGGTGATGGAGTCAGGCCACGGTACCATATCCCTTAACTCCAGAGCAGTGCCCGACCGATCCCGTTGGGAAGAGGGGACTAGCTCACTGATCCACAGGGCCATAAAGAATGCTGTAGAAACAATGGCTTGGAAAAGTAACACCTTATAGGCAGAGGAACAGATCTTGGGCAATGCAATGACTAGACGAGCCAGTACAGTGTCAGGTATTGGCCTGCGAGTGTCCCTCCTAGGCCCTCCTACTCTGGCCCATCCCTCAGCAGCCTTCTGGAGCCTGTAGTTTGCGTAAGGGTCAGGCACCCCGTAAGCCTTGCATAAAAAGGTGATAGCTGTTAAGCAACATTTTATAATGTGTGGTGCCAATCCGTGGCCACTTAGGTGTGCTGCAAACTACTCCACATGACAAGTAAGGATGCGCCATTCCTCCAGGATACCATGGTTGGCCAAATAATTGCGGAAATCCCTAAACGAGTTCACGTAAGCATGCCAGGTTGAGCATGTTATGGTAGATCTAATGTTAATGTCTAACTTCCTCTTCCAAGCATCCACAAGGCCTTATGGCATCACCTCTGGGTTGATGTTGGTGCCCAGCACCAGGGAATGGAACCGCTCCATCTGGAAATGAGAGAGGGCATCAGCAATTTCATTTTGCATGCCTGGCATGGGCTTGGCCAAGAAATATATATTTTAGGAAAGGCAATTAAGCACAAACCAGTGGACCAAAACCATGAATCTGTCAGATTTGCTGGACTGTCGATTGACTACCTGCACCACCACCTGATTATCCAACCGGAAGCATACATGAAAATTCTGGAATCACTGACCCCATAGCTCCAAAGCCACCAGTAGAGGAAAGAGTTCCAAAAATGTTATATCTCCAAGCAGCCCATTAGTAGTTCAAACTTCAGACCACTGCTGGGTGAACCAGCTTCTCTGGAAGAAAACCCCAAAGCTGGTACCCCCTGCCATGTTGGATGCCACTTGAAGGTCGGTCTCAAGCAGTCGCACCTCCCTCCATAATGAAAACCCATTGTAGCTTTCAAGAAAGGTTAGCCAGACCCGAAGGTCCCCTCCAATCCCCTTGGCTATCAGTAAGCGGTGGGGTGTGTATGTGGTGTGTGTGACAATTCCATATGTGGCCCGTCCTAGCCTTGCACAGAAAGCCCTACCGAGGGTTATGACTCTGCAAGCAAAGTTTAAGTGGCCAAGCAAAGCCTGCATAGCCCTGAGTGTTCACCTTGCGGACGCCCACAGTGTCCTTTATCAGCATCCACAGGGAGGACAGTTTATCAGGAGAAAGGCTCGACGTGCCAGCAACTGTGTCAATCATGATGCCTAAGAAGGAAAGCTGGGTCGCTGGACCCTCAGTCTTGTCGTCTGCCGACAGGACGCCCAGCTCGGCCGCCACCGTTACAAATGTAAACACTAGCTTGGCACACTCCTGAGAGCCCACCCGCCCCGAGAAGAGGTAATCATCGAGATATTGAGATATGGATGGTAAGCCGGCCCTGTCCTTCACTATCCACTCAAGCAAGGCACTGAATCGTTCAAAAGCAGAGCAAGAAATGGAGCAGCCCATGGGCATGGCCTTATTGTAGAAAAATAATCCTCTAAAGGCGAAGGCAAAAAGATCAAAGTTGTGCAGGGAGACTGGCAACAGACGGAAGGCTGATTTTATGTCGCACTTCCCCATGAGCGCCCCATGGCCCCCTGACCGAACGATATGCACCGCAGCATCAAACGATGCATACTGCACTGAGCACAGCCCAGGATCAATCCCATAATTGACAGAACACCACATATCATAACCCAGTGGTAGTATCAATCTATACTCTGCCAGGGCCTTTTTTGGCACCAGTCCCAGTGGGGAGCACCTCAAGACACTAAAAGGTGGAGAGTCAAATGGACCCACCACCCGTCCAGCCTCTATCTCCTTATTAATTTTTTTTCCAGACTACCCCCTCCATTCCTCAAATCAATTTCAAATTGCAAACCCTTTGGCAGACCCTGGGACCCTTGTAAGGAATCTTAAATCCCTCAGAAAAACCTAGCCATAAGTAATCAGTGTCAACCCTGCTTGGGTACCGCTGTAAGAGGGACCCTAGCACATCTAGCTTAATTGGTGTGGAGTCCAAAACCTTGACCCCCATGTGCATGCTGACCCCCAATGCACCTGCTGATCTGGTTTTGGGCCTCCGTTTCCAAATTTTGGCTTGCCAGACTCGTAACATCCTTTGAAGCAGGACGAGGACCGGGTGGCCACCCCCACAGATCAAACAGGTGTGGGCGTACTTACATCGGGCACGAAACCATCCTTTCTCATTGAAAGCCCAGCAAACTGACTTTCCTGGAGCCTGCTTTGAAGGTCCCGGGAGAACTACCCCACTCCCAGTCCGGATGCCAGCAATAGGGAGGTGTGGGGCCATGATCTGTGAATGCATATTATAGTCAATGATATTCCAGCATGTGTAGAGGTTGGATGAAGCCTTACACCAAAACATTTCATTGTATTCAAACCAAGCTGTCCCCACAAAATCAGCATATGCCTTCTGTATAATCGCAGCATATTGGATTAATTGCTTGGGAACCTACAAGCCACCCCCCCCATGTAAATATAAAAACAGGCTTAACATTTCTCCCATTTTTTAGGGACTAGGGGCCTCTTATGCTTCACTTACCCTTGCTTCCTTTCTCGGTTTCCGAGTTTTCATCACCTGGCTCCTCCCCATTAAGTAACATAAACATTTCTATAAATTCCCCCTTTCAAATTTTTTCCTTGGTAGCTTGGGCCAGGTGATCCCCGGAAAGGAGATGGGGATAGCATAGGTATGTAAGCCTGGGGTAAAGCCCGACCACCCGTAACTGGCCTGCATCTCCAAGCGAGTCCCAGTTGTATCCCACAAAGGGATTGCGGTAGTGGCATCCAAAGTTAGGCCAGTTACGGGCAGTTGGAGCTCTAGGCCCCCCTTTCCAATATTCAAAAGTGCTGCCACGCTGAAGCATGCGGCGGTGCTTGGAGCTGCGGATCCCCTCCCCCCAGAGGATGCAAAGAGGATGCTGCAATGAAGCAAGCGGCGGCGCTTAGAAACTGTGCCCTCCCCTTTTTCCAATTCAAAAGCGCCGCTGCGCCGAAGCATGCGGCGGTGTTCTGGAGCTGTGGGCCCCCTCCCCGCAGAGGATTTAAAGCACCACTGCTCTGAAGCAGGCAGCAGCGCTCAGGAACTATGACCCCCTTTCCCAAATTCAAAAGTTAATGTCTTATAGCATCAGGACCCTTTATCTAATCTTTCTGAAAATTGTCAGATGTATTAAGCTTGTGGTGTGACATAAAATCCATAGTTTCATGCAAATTGAATGGAAGATAAAGAAGATGTAGCCATGAATGTGTATGGAGCTTTTCTTAAAATTACAACAGTCAAGTGCTTCTAAAACGGGTTCCTTTTATCTAATCTTTTCAATAATTGGTACACTTAGTGCCCTCCAAAGTGGGTACAATGTCCCCAAGTTTCATCAGAATTTAATAAGAAACAAAATGTTATAGCCAGAAATACATTTTTCCATATTTCCCATTTATTTAAAAAACAAAATGTTGTTTTTATTATTATTATTATTATTATTATTATTATTATTATTATTATTATTTGTTACGAATAACAATAATGAAAATGACAATTGTCATTATCATTATTGTAATAACAAAACCAACATGCACGCCCCTACTCACAGTCCTCCCCATTATGGGCATCTGCAGAAGCCCATTGTCAGGGCCCCGAGGGATCCGCGGGTCTGCGAATCGCAGATTTCCCGCGGAATTCCCCTCCCCCCGCGGAATCTCCTGCCCCGCTTACCCCAGCACAGAATTTCCAGCCTGCGCTGCGGGGACGCGAGGCAGGAGATTCTACGGGGGAAGGGGAATGAACAAACCGTCGGGGCTTCCCCTCCCCAGCCTCCCCAGCAGCCCAGGGCCCTTTAATTTGCTTACCAGGGATGGCTGCAGCAGCTGCTCCGTCCAGCACGCTCTTTTCCTGCTCGCACTTCCTGGCCCCTCCCGACGGGGCTCTCAGGGCGACGCAGCCAGATGACGTCATCCGGCTGCGTCGCCCTGAGAGCCCCGTCGGGAGGGGCCAGGAAGTGCGAGCAGGAAAAGAGCACGCTGGACGGAGCAGCTGCTGCTGCCATCCCTGGTAAGCAAATCCTTTGGGGGTTGTGTGGGGTGGGAGTCAAGCACGCCCCAGCAGCTGGGGAGGGCAAGCCCCGGCAGCTGGGGAGTGGAGGCCCTGAGGGTTTACCAGTGCGGGGGGAGGAGGAGGCAAACCAAGCCCCCCCCCCGCATGGTAAATCGCGCCGAGGCGCAGAATTGGCCCCTGACTCCCGTGGAACTTTTTAAAAAATTCCGCGGAAGAATCGGGGCCCTGCCCATTGTTCACACCCACTTCACCTGAAAACAGTAAGGCATGCTCTCCTGTCACCCACACTGAGGAGAAGCAGCAGTAGCAGGACCAGCAACAACAATGGGAACATCAGCAATAGGACTCATAACAGGGGTATGGGGTTGGGCTCTCTCTCTCCCCCTTCAGTCAATGATATGGGGAGTGAGGAGGATGAGGAGACCCTTGAAATTCCTGTAGAGCCCCTTATATGTTATCTACCTGTGCCCCCCTCTGGATCAAGTTCAGCAGTACCCAGCTGCAGAGTCAGTAGGGTGGAAGCAACCAAAAAGGCAGGTGCATCCCAGAGGTCGGGTATGTGGGCTCATTTTAAACAGTTGAGGGCTGATGATGCACGAGGGGTGGCATGCAGTTACTGTTCAAAGGTAGTAAAGTGTGGACAGAACAGGGACAAGTTGAGCAACTATTAGCCGCATGAAGGCTTAACACCATGCTGTGCTATTACAAGGGCAGGCAGGCAGGGTAGACAGTAGTGGGTTTCTTGCTGCAGTGGCCAGACCTTCCTTATCTGCTCAGGCCTATAGCGATGAGGCACAGAGACCACAACTATCTCAAGTTTGCCATGTGCAGCAGCAGCAGCAGCACCACCACCATGGAAGAGCTGGGGTGGGGGAAATTCTCAAGCCATGGAAGACACCATCCAGTGGCTATATGGATCACTAGGCGGGTGGGTGAGATGATTGCACTAGATTACCAACCCTTCTCCATGGTTGATAGCATCGGCTTCTGCAGGATGATGGCACTTCTAATCCCTCAGTACAAGCTGCCCTGGCGGACCACCTTCAACAGGTGGGTGGTGCCCTCCTTGTATCAGGCTGAGAGGGAGAAGCTGACCAGGTCAGGGAGGGAGGTAAAATGCACAGAAGCCCCACCTGACCCATGTGAGGAAGTCGGTGACTGCGTGAGGTGGGGCTTCTGTGCATTTTACCAGTGATATATGGAGCAGCAGGAATGCACAGCATGCCTACCTGGTCCTGACTGCGCATGGGTGGCAGAAGAAGGATTAGTTGGTGGCAGGGGTGAGAAGACAGAATACAGGTGGGCCCTGCTTCACGCCCAGGTGATGGACGTAAGCCACACTGCAGGTAACATCATTGAAGCACTGAACTCCATGGTAAAGGGGTGGCTAACGGCAGGAGCACCCTCCACCAGGGGGTTCATTGTAACTGATAATGGGGCAAACATGAGGAAGGCCTCACCTATCTGCAGAACCACCTCACCCTCCGGATTCAGCGGTCAGCCAGGGGCGTCCTCCTTGAGGTGCCCCAGGTTTCCCAGGTGTCGACCATGAGATGAGTGTTTTCAGTGGCCGCTCCATGGCTACATAACTCCCTCCTGTTGGAGGTCCACCTGACTGTAGACCTCCTCTCTTTCTAGACAGTGTAAGACCTGGCTGTTCCGTTGGGCTTTTGCTGAGGGAGACGGGTGAGTTGGGTTAGAATGGGGGTTGTTGATGTTGGTTTATTTTAATATTAATCTTAATATTTATTGTTTTGATATTTTATGGTATTATTTGTTTGTATAATGTTGTTAGCCATCTCGAGTTGCTCATGCAGGAGGGGGCAGCATAAAGACACAATAGATAAATAAAATAAATAAATTCTACAAAATAAATGCAGTGTGGGATGGAGGGTTTGTGGGCATTCCCTGTGCTGCCCACACCCTTCACCTCATGGTGAGGGATGCTCTTGGAATAGGGGAGAAAGGAGCTGGTACCAGGCCCCTTAGTACATTAATAGAAACTGGCAGGAAGATCATGGGCTATTTCAATAGGAGTGTGAAGGGCAGTCACCTCCTGAGACAGACGCAGGCAGAACTGGGGGCACTAAAACACTGACTGATGCAGGATGTAAGCACGCGGTGGAATTCCACCTACCTTATGCTTGAGCTGGTAGCAGAGCAGCAGCACGTCTTGCATGGGATAGCCCTTGAGGGTGAAATCTGGATGTCAAGGCCTCTGCTGTGAGAAGAGTGGGTCATGATGGCTCAGACTGTGCACATCCTAAAGCCATTTTAGGATGTCACAGAGATATTAAGCATGTCAGCGGCCACCCTAAGACAGGTCATCCCTCTGGTCTGGAGTCTGGGCAGGAGATTCACATGCTTTCTGAGGGACCAAGAGGGGGGACCGCAGATGCTTCAGCTTGTGCCAGAGGTTGTAATCCTGGTTAAAAAGTTGCAGGAGGGACTGAAGTCACGCTTTGACCCACTCTTAGGGAAGGAGGAGTACATCTTCGCCACCATGCTGGACCTCAGGGTGAAGGTGAGTGTGGAATCTCGTATGGCGGACTTCACCCTGAGGAAACATGCTTTGGTAGAGAGGGTGAGGGTGGTGGAGAGGGTTATGCAGCAGCAACAACAGCAGGAGGAAGACCCTGTGGATGGGGGAAGAATCACGAGGGAGGAGAGGCATGGCATTCCCAGCAGCAGCGGTGGCAACATGGCCAGCAGCAGCGTAGTTGCTACTGCCACCACCCACTGGTGTGCTACAGAGCAGGCAGTATGGTTGAATGCCATTGGGGAGGAGGTCAGCAGCAGAAGCTATACTAGCAGGGAGCCCGATAGTGTGGAGAGGTCTGTTCACAAATATCTTAAGTAACCCATTGATTTTTGCCTTCCCTTTTTATTGTATTTTATGGTTTTATTGATTTATGTGTTTTAATATTGTAAGCCGCCCTGGGCTGCTTGGAGTGGGAGGGGCGGGGTATTAAGATGATTTTATAAATAAATAAATATAACACCAATTTTCTGTTCTCTGCACTGGGTGCCTACAGTTTTCTGGGCCCGATTCAAGGTGTTGGTTCTTACCTATAAATTCCTACATGGTCTGTGTGACCGCCTCACCCCTTAGATTCTGGATTGGCCCCTGCAGTTGACTGAGAGGGCCCTTCTTGAGGTTTCTGGAGTCTCTCGGGTGGTGACCATGGGGCAGATGTTCTCAGTGGTCATGCCAAGGCTATGGACCTCCCTCCCAGTAGTGGCCATTTGCTCCTGGATCTTCCCTCCTTCCAACAACAGAGACCTGGCTGTTCTACCAGGCTTTTGGTGGGGGAGACATGTGTGTGTGTGGGGGGGGGGTTGGTTGGGCAGAGGAGTGTTTTTAGCTCTATCAATTGCGTTTTATACTGTTTTGGTTTTATGTATCGTATTTTATGGTTTTAAAGGGGCTATTTGTAGAGGTGTGCACCAAGGACCCATGTCGTTTTGCATTTTTGCTTTTGTTTTTTGTTATTAAAAATGCTCATTTTCTTTCTTGTTGTTAAAGAAACGTCCGGGTCCAACCGTGCCCACACCGGGAGGGAATTCCACAGGCACGACGTGGCCACTGAGAACACCCTATCCTGTGTGGCCTCCAACAAGGCACCCCCGAATGACCGCAAGGGCCAATCTAGAACCCAGGGGGTGAGGCGATCTTGCAAATAAGCAGGACCCAGACTATGTAGGGCTTTATAGGTTAACACCGACACTTTGAATCGGGCCTGGAAGACTATTGGCAGCCAGTGCAGAGAATGGAGCACTGGTGTAATGTGCTCCTGGTGGCCCGACCCCACGAGGAGCCGAGCCACCGCATTCTGCACCAGCTGCAGCTTCTGAGCCATCACCATAGGTAGCCCCACGTAGAGCGCGTTGCAGTAGTCTAACCTAGAGGTAATAAAAGCATGGATGATCATGGCCAGGTCCGGAAATGAAACCAGCATTTGAAGCCGCTGCACCAGATGTTATTGGCAGAAGGCATTCCTCGCCACAGCCGCCACCTGGAGATCCAGGCAGAGCTGCAGATTGAGGAGCACCCCCATGTTATGCACCTGGGATGTCAGTGAATGGCAGACTCTATCAATTGATGGAGTCATCAATTCCACCGACCTACCCACTAGCATCACCTCCATCTTGTCAGGATTCAGTCGCAGTCGGTTACCCCTCATCCAGTCCCCCACAGCTGCCAGACACCGGGTAAACACCGAGACAACCGGGCCTGGGTCAGTTGAAAATGAGAGGTACAGTTGGGTGTTATCAGCATATTGATGACACCTCACCCAGAACTCTCTGATCACCTCGCCGAGCAGCTGCATATGCACGTTGAACAGGAGAGGGGACAAAACTTAACCCTGAGAGACCCCACACAGGAGGTCTCAGCATGGTGAAAAGGAATCACCGAGCACCACCCGCTGAGTTCTTCTGGTCAGGAATGAGCGGAACCATTCAAGAACGATCCCGCCCACCCCCACACTGTCCTGCAGCGTGTCACCAACATCTCGTGGTCAATGGTATCAAATGCTGCTGATAGATTGAATAGTATCAATAGGGTCGATCGACCCCGGTCCTTTTCTCGGCGAGGGTCATCTACCAAGGCCACAAGTGCTGTCTCAGTGCCATGACCCAGAGGAAAGTCAGACTGCGAAGGATCAAGATAACTGACGTGGTCAAGAGGCCCCTGCAGCTGCTGAGCCACTACCCATTCAATAACCTTCCCTAAAAAGGGAAGTTTAGAGACAGGATGATAGCTGGAAGGGGAGTTAGCGTCAAGTGATGGTTTCTTGAGGAGAGACCGTATCATTGCCTCTTTGAGACAGCGCGGCACTCTGACCTCCCGCAGGGAGGCATTGACCACCCCAACCAGCAATGGTCCCAATGTCTCCTGCTGTTAATCAGCCAGCATGGGCATGGATCTAATTCAAAAGTGGTGACTCAAACAGCCCCAAGCACCCCCACCACATCAGCAGGTGTCACCAACTGAAAGTGATTCCACAAAATTGGACAAGTCAGGGCTTTTACACCCTCTCCCTCCTCCATGGCACTAAGTGAGGTACAGAGGTCACGGTGAATCCGAGCGATTTTTTCCCTTTAAATAATCTGCAAAAAGGTCACAGCAGGTGGAAGATGACTCAACCCCTGGGTTGAGGGAGGGTGGACTGGCCAGCCCCCGCACCACCCAGAACAACTCTGCTGGATGGGATTTCACGGATGCTATTAGGGCAGTAAAGTACTTCATCTTTGCTATCCGTGTAGCCACGGCATAGGCTTGTAAACTAGCTCTATGTTGCAATCTGTCAGCTTCAGTACGAGACCGACGCCACCGTTGCTCCAACTGTTGCCCTTCTTGCTTCAGAACCTGCAGCTCCTCAGAGAACCAAGGAGGCCTGCAGGGCCACTGCCTGGGCAATGAACGCCTGGGAGCTGTTTGATCGATGGCCTCCAACTGCAAGATATTCCAAAGCTTGACGAGGTCATTGATGAGACGGTCATCAAGGTCAGATGGTAATTCCCCCAGAGCGCCTAGAAACCACACCGGATCCATCAGCCTCTGGGGGTGGACCATCCTAATAGGTCCCGCACCTTGCTGGGGGCAGACATGTGCTAGAAGGGAGGTCTGTAGGAGGTAATGATCTGTCCATGACAAGGGCACAGTTGATATCTCCCCCATTACCAGAACACCCGCCTCAAGGCCAATGCAGAACATGAGGTCCAAGGTATGTCCTCCAAGATGTGTCGGGCTGTTGACCCTCTGGGAGAGGCCCATGGTTGCCATGGCAGCCATGAACTCATGCTCGGCTCCCCCAAGCACAGCGTCGGCGTGAATGTTGAGGTCCCCCAAGACTATCATCCTGCAGGACCGCAACACCACTTCCGACACTGCCTCTGCCAGAGCATGTAGGGAGACTGCTGTACTGGTAGGTTCACGGTATACCAGCAGCACTCCCCAACTGTCCCCCACCATATCATAAACAAGATGGAGGCCTTCAATACCTACCATGGTCCGCACTGGATACCTCCTCATAGACCACCCCTCTTTAAAAATCATAAATACACGCCCCCCTGCCCCACGTCCCTCCAACTGTGGCTGGTGCTGCATGGAATACCAGCTGGAACAAGATCAGCCAGGATAGGCCCCAATTCATTGTTCATCCAGTTTTCCGTAATACACACGAGATTGGTGGCACAATCCAGTATTGCCTCCTGGACTGTTGTTGCCTTATTTGCCACCAACCTTGCATTTAAGAGCACCAAAACCGGGTTGTGGGTCCCCTGACCATGCTTCACTTGTTCATCTGCTGAGGGAAGGACAAGCGGGATGTGCACTAAGCACCTATCCCACCTTACCACCCTCACTTCCCACCCCCTGAGACATATCGCCCCCGGCGCGTCATGACCCCAATATCCGCACCTGGCCCCACTGGTTGCCCCCCCAGCCCTCGTTCCATGGCCATCCCTCTCTCACAGGGAGTTCCTCCACCATATCCCCCAGGCCATGCCCCCCCCGGTCTCATCAGGTGGCAGAGTCTGCATCCCCCCTCCATACGCCCCCAAACTTATCTCCCCACCCACCTCATCCTGGCTCTCCCTCTCTCACTGGGAGTCCCTCCTCCCCCTATCAAACATATGCCCCCCCTCTCACAGGGAAGCTCTACCCCCCCAACCCCTAATGTCAATCCCCTTCCTCTCACCAAGGGGAGTGGCCCTATTCTCCCCAACCCACTCCCCTTGCCCCCCACCCTCCAAATAAACATCCCCCATTCTACCCAAACCCCTTTAAAACACAAATAATAACACTTTCTATGCCTGATATATTCAAAATTACTGTAGAGTTCTCCTCTGCATAGAACTCTAACATTCAGGGAGATAATGAAGTAAAAGGAGGTTACCCTTCCCACAGAAAATCCCACTCAGCTTATAAAACCAAACATATACCCAAAACACAATAAAACCAACAGCATATTCAGCTCAGGCTCCCCAGGTCTCCTTAAGGGTCTCCATAAGGGCCGTGCCCTTTGGCTCGCAGCCCTTAGGTGCGCGGCTGACGGCACGTGCTGGCAGCAGCACCGGGTCTCTGCCAGCTTTTCACCACCCCACTGATGACACTCCAAGTGGGGACGGAGTCTGGCCACGTCCACTTCCTCGTGAAGTGAGAGAAGGCTCTCAGCTGGTCTTGGGGGCCAGGCAACAAGCCCCACAGTGCAGAGCCAGTCAGGGGGGGAAGAACTAAGCCCCTGGGGAGCCCTTGCCCCCACGCGCTGTCTGCTGCTGAGCACTAGTAATAAATATATAAATAAACTCAGTGGGTGGCCTTGGACAAATCACTATATTTCTGCCTCAGTTTCTGCATCTGTTAAATGGAAATAATGATTACGTCTGTCAAAGGTTTGTCATGATGATGAACTAGATAAGGACTGTAAATCACTTTGGACACTGAAAGTGCAATATAATAATTAATAATAATAATAATAATAATAAAACATTATAATAATTAATAAAATCACTTCAAAGGGGTGGCATGTTTCGATTTGAGGTATGACAAGTGCCATATCTATGTACACTGCAGTTAAGAAGCAGGAAAATTTATTTTAAAAATATATAAATAGCAAAACACACCCACAACATGAGACTTTCTTTCCCTTCTTTAAGACTTGTAGAATTTTCTCATGACCAGCATGTTTCCTCCAGAGCAAGACACACTTGCTAGCATTCCTATCTCTAGGCAGGAGCCTAGGCCAGGGCCATAAAATTCTCCATTAATGGATTATTTACAGAAACACTTAAATGTGTCTTTTCACCCCTGTTTTTAAGAAGATTTATTTTAAATTGAAATAACAGCTTCTGTATTATTAAACACTTAGCTGGATCTCGACACAAGCTTCCCAAAGACATGTAAAAAGTATATGGAAAGTCATGATGAGTCAGAACCAACCGGTGTTACTTTGTCTTTGGGTCAGATCCACGAGGATGGATTGGTGCATTAAAAAAAGAACCTTTTCATAATGCTGGCCATTAGATAACTTGTTTTGACATTATAGTCGTATAATGGGTGTTTAAACGATGAAGGTGATGGGCTTTGTGTGGCCACTGAGTGGCACTGCTGTGGAACACCCACTCAGGTGGAATGCATGCAGAGGGATTCAAGTGGGTGGCTCCCAGAGTGCATTTATCCAGGGTGAGGTCTTCTAGGAGCTATGGGGTTCTGAAACTCACTTGATTCTGTAGCAGTCATTAGAATGGAGGTTGCATGTATGATCCAGGGTTCATTGCCACAAATGCCCAAGATTGTACACACATTGGGCAGGAATAGTGGGGATGTGCCCATGTGGCAGTGTGACAGGGATGTCTATCAGCATGAACCCAGAACAGGGGGTCTTTAAACAGAAGTTCAAGAAAAATGGCTGTGAAAGAACGCTGGTCCTTTAAGATGCCAGGCCACTTCATAAGAACATAAGAAGTGCCATATTGGGTCAGACCAATGGTCCATTTAGCCCAGCATCCTGTCTCTGACAGTGGCCAATCACAGTGGCTTAGGAGAAGCACCCAACAGGTCCCAATAGGAATCCATTCCCTGTTGTTTCCCCCCAGCTCCTGTCATGTTCCCTGATCCTGTCTGACTAATAGCTGCTAATGGACCTATTTTCCAGAAACTTGGCCAAACCTCTTTTAAACTCAGCTATAGTACTGGCCCTTACCACAGCCTCTGGCAGTAGATTCCACAACCTAATTATACGCTGAGTAAAAAAATATTTTCTTTTGTTTGTTTTAAACTTGCCACCCATGAGTTTCATGGAGTGTCCCCTAGTTCTAGTACTAGCTGAGAGGGTAAATAATAGGGGCGGGAAACCGGTAAAATCTGGTATCCGATAATGCCGGTACCGGGCGTACCGGCATTATCGGATTCGACCCGGTAATCCAGACCGGGTACCGGATTTTTTTACATTGCAGCCATTAAAAAATGGCTGCAATGTAAAAAAACTTAAAGCCCCAGGAAAAAAGTTTTTTTAAAAAAAACCTCCCCGAGTCCAGGCTGCACGGGTGGAAGGGGGGACACCCCCCACCCACCCTGCCCAGCCTGGATTTTTGTTTTAAAAAAGACCCAGAGGCGAGCCCACCCCCCAGCACCAGCGGCCGCGGCGTCCC
>QEPC01002298.1:819866-833859 GCA_003113815.1 Sphenodon punctatus | reverse complement strand
GAGGTTGGGGTTGGCAAGGCTGGCAGAGGTGATGCCGGGGCTGGCAGGGGTTGGGGGTGGAGGTCGGGAATGACCGGGGTTGAGGGGGGGGCAGGTTGGGGAATGGTGGGGTTGGGGGGTGAGGTCAGGGCTGGTGGGGGTGAGGTTGGGGTTTACGGGGTTGAGGTTGGGGTTGGCGGGGCTGGCGGGGGTGAGGTCAAGGTTGGGGTTCAGGTTGGGGTTGGTGGAGGTGGCAGGACTGAGTAGACTGTGGGGGATAGCGAGCTGTCTCAGACACCATGGGGCAAGACGGTAGGGGTGGCCGCGCCACCACCAGGGGGCCCGGCAACAGCAGCAGCCAACAGAGCTCGGAGAGGGATGCCGACGCAGTCGCTTCCCCGGCTCTCTGACAGGAGAGATGAGTTCAGCTGCATTTGTGCAAGCCTGAATAACCTATTTTTATTCAATAATAACTCGGTTTTGGCTGCACCAATTACTATCATATTTAAGAAGCTCTTGTTATTGATCTCATACTGCAATTCTGTGACGTTTGGGGGCTCAACTCATCCAGTGGGAGGAGATATTGATGATTCAGAATTGTGAGGACGCTGTGCATTTTGACCACAACCAATTCATGTTTAAAAAGTCATAACATTTTATTTTCCTGATGGATATTCTTCAAACATTATGCATATGATGGTCCTCACAACTTATAGCCATGGATAAATTTTCAGCAATGTAGTTCAAGTGGTTTCCTCAAAACAGGGGCTTTAGCAGTCCCCTGTTTATAATTGAGAGTGGTTGTGCATTTAAGTTTCATGCAGCTACTGCTGCCTGAAAATATTTGACACAACAGGAAGTAAGTCATCTATTTTGCAGTCCACGCCATCTGAGTATAAGAAGTGAGTGCTTGCTCCCCGTCTGTTTATGAAGAACTGCAGAAGCCATTTTGAGTTGAATAGGAGACTGAGGGTGGTTTTAGAAGAGCGGGTCGCCATTGCACGACCCGCTCGTGCAATATTTCAAAATCCCGCAATGCGGGATTACACGAGACAGATGTAGGGGATCACACGCATGGAGGGCTGTTGCACATTATTTGCCGACCACAAATTAAATACTTCACAATTGAGGCATTTAATTTGCCATCTGCAAATAATGCGCAACCGCCTTCCATGCACGTGATCCCCTACATCCGTCGCGTGTAATCCCGCATCATAGGATTTTTTAGGGATGGGCGAACAGATCGCGGTTCGGGTTCAGCTGTTCATTTCGCCTGCATTCGTTTCGTCTGTTTGGTTCATCTATTCGGTTTGGCTGCGTTTGGTTCGTCCATTCGGTTCGTCCGTTCAGCTAGTTCGCCGAGTTCAGGTTCGGCTGTTCTGTTCGGCCATTCTGTTCGACCATTCAGTTATACTGTTCAGCTGTTCCGTTCAGCTGTTTGGACATTCGGGAAATGTTGTTATGGGTGGTTTTTTGTTTATTATATGGTTTTTTGGTTTTTTATTGGGTTTTATATGGTTTTCTTTTGTTTTTTATTTGGTGTTTTTGTTTTTATATGGGTTTTTTAAAAATCTAATATATCTATCTATCTACACTAAATCTAACTGCTATTAACTATTCTAAATGCTATGAACTAAATGGATTATCTAATAAGTACACAGACCTACTCCTACAAACANCTATCTATCTATCTATCTATCTATCTATCTATCTATCTATCTATCTATCTATCTATCTATCATCTCCCCCATCCCATATCCATATCCCTATCCCTATATATATATATATATATATCCATATATATGGATATATATATGGATATATATACATCCCATGGTGGTGAATCACAAACAGAAGAGGCGTCTGTAGTGAAATACATACATATGCAATGAGTCTGTACAGTGAAATGCATAACACAAGGTTTCAGTTTAAGTTTTAAGTTTCATTTCAGTACAAAACTGAAATGAAACTTAAAGCAATCTAAAAATCCTACTCAGCACCTGCTGTTCAGGAACAGTGACTAGCTCAGAAGGTGTTGGGAGGAGGGGAGGCAGATAATTAGTTTAGTTTCTTGCAAGCCTCTCCACCCCTGGTGCCTGGAAGTCTGCTTCTCAGTGACTGACTACACCTCCCTGTCATGTTTGACCTTCCAGTGAACCGTTTTTTGCCACCCAAACGCGATCCGAACTGACCGAACTGTTTGGCCATTTAGCCGTTCGGTGTTTGGTTTGTTCGGTATGTTTGCGTTCGGGTTCAGGTTCGGGTTTGGGTTCAGTCATGCAAACAGGCTGAGTTCAGGCTGAACTCCGAACTTCCGAACCGCGTTCGTCCATCCCTAGGATTTTTAAATATCGCGCGAGCGGTTCATGCGATGGTGATCCGATAGTCTAAAAGCAGCCTGAGTGAGCAAGTGCGATAAAGAGATTAGCAGGGCAGGCCAAGGGAGCCATTCATTGAATCATTTGTGTTAACGAACTCTGAAGAAGGGGACTTGGACTGTGAGATTTCAGCCAGTTGAAATAATAGCCACAGTCTGCTCTAGCAAAGTTACTGCGGGTGGGGTGGGGTGGGGTGTCTTATCAGAGCTAGAAGCACTGGGGGGGCAGTATAACAGAATCCTTTTGCTTGCTTTCACCAAAGACCTGAAAAAATAGATATTATCTTTTCCCCAGTTTGATTAATAAAAACTTTCTGCTCTAGGAATATTTTTATTATTTGTGAGGAGGGGGCATCCTATCTACAAGAACTGTTGGGATGGGGGAATAACAAAACCCCTTTCCTTGTTTTCACCAAAGACTTAAAAAATAGGGATGACTCTAGCATCATTGTCCAATTTGTAACATAAAGCTGGTCACCGGTTACCATAGATAACTATGGGCACTTTATTACACAGCACAGTGTGCAAATTTAAAGTTGTAATTCATAGGAAACGGCTGATTTGCTAATGAAAAGCACTTTAGTTAAAAACCACTTATTTACAAGATATATACCATTAATTATGCATTATTTATCATTTAATGTGTAAAATGTGTTTTGTTTGTTATCTGCACTGAATGTCTATGGAAGACAAAAATAAAAAATTGACAAATATTGGAAAGACAAAAATCACCCACCCCCGTGCACATCCTTTGCAAATATCTTGTCTTTCAAAGGGTTGCAGAACTCCATTATCAACCTTGCCATCTCATTAGTTCTCACAAACATCTCTTATGTTCTTAGTGGGGGTATTAGGACATTGTAGGAAGGAATCACATACACTTCCAATGTAACCTTAAAGACACAAACAGCTTTGGTCAAACAGCAGTCCCAGCTGTGGGCACACACACACCCCACACCTCTGCCAGTGCCCTGCAATCCTGACCTGTAGCCCCTGCTGTCCTAGCCATGGGCACCCACCCCACACACCTCTGCCAGTGCCCTGCATTCCTGACTGAATGTCCTGGTATGGACCTAGCCACTCACTATTGCCTTCCCCTGACCCTCCTCAAACAGCAGCCCCTCACTCTGCTGCCCGCCCCCACGTAGAGTAGCCCCTCTGTCTCACTCCATCACCCTCAGCAGTCCCCCACTCTCACTCACCACACCCCCCTCACAGCAGCCTCTCTCTCTCTCTCTCTCTGGGTGATTTCAGAAGTGACGTGGTGAATGTCCACCACAGTCAACCTCAGTCAAACGCAGGGGGTGGGTGTTAAAGCCCTGTGCATGTCTGTTTGCTCACATCCAGATGTTCTCACGGTAAAACGCAGCCCAGGGTGAAGCTAACCACGCTTCATGAAGTCGGGGTGGGAGGAGGACCAGAAGTGTGGTGAATGGTCACCACGGCACGGGTGAATGAAAAGTAACTTCTGAACGGAAACCCGCAGCCACAGTGGAAGGAATTGACCCCAACCTCAGTGCATTTTGGGTGTCGAACCGCAGTCCATATCTCCACTGCATGTCTGTTGTGTTCCCCTGGCCCATGTTCTCTATGATTGCCCCCGGGCAGTGGTCATGATCCTGTCACTTCTGTTGGGGCCACACATGTCACCACAGCCCGCGGTGAATCCGTTCACACCGGGGTGGGATTCACTGTGGTGAATTGGAATGCATCACTTCTGAAATCACCCTCTCTCTCACTCACTCTCACCCACCCCTCCACACCAGAGCACATCTCAGCCTGAGATGTGCTCTGGTGGGGAAGGGACCCACTCAGCTATAAACTGCTTACAGCTACCTGGGAAAACTGTGGTTTATTTATTTATTTATTTATTTATTTGATTGCAACATTTCTACCCCACCCCTCTTGCTCCAGGCAGCTCGGGGCGGCTTACAAAACAATAAATAAACATGAGACACAATTAAAACACATTTAAAACTCATTAAGAAGGAAGTAACTGAACAAATAACTCCTCTCTAACCCACTCCCCCCACCCTACACCCCATCTCCCTCACCAAACACCTGGTGGAACAGCCAGGTCTTACTCATACGGTGGAAGGAAGGGAGGTCTGGGGCCAACCGGGTCTTTACTGGGAGGGAATTCCATAGCCTAGGTGCAGCCACCGAGAATGCTCTCTTCATAGTGGCCCCCATAGGTGGGACCTCGAGAAGGGGGCTCCCAGCAAATGGCAGGGGTCACCTCAAGGCATGATGACTGAGGCAATCTCGCAGGTAATTTGGACTGAGAACATGTAGGGCTTTATAGGTCAACACCAACACCTTGAATCAGGCCTGAAAGACTATAGGTGGCCAGTGCAGAGCCTCGAGCACCGGTGTAATGTGCTCATGGTGACACGACCCCATAAGGAGGCAGGCTTCTGCATTCTGCACTAGCTGCAGTTTCCAAACCATCACCATGGGTAGCCCCACATACAGCATGTTACAATAGTCCAATCTCGAGTTAATGAAAGCATGGATCGTGGCCAGGTTGCTGTCTGAAACATGTGGCCGAAGCAGACATACCAGATGTAATTGGTGAAACACACTACTCGTCACCACCGCCCCCTCCCAGAGATCCATACGGAGCTGTGGGCCAAGGATCACGCCCAGACTGAAAACCTAGGAAACCAATTGAGGGTGAATCCCATCAGTGATGGGTGCAATCGCATCCACCATCCTACTCACCATCATCACCTCCGTCTTATCGGGATTTAGTTTCAGTCAGCTTGCCCTTATACAGTCCCCCACAGCTGACAAACACCAGCTAAGCACCAAGACTGCCAGGTCTGGTTCAGAAGATAAAGAGAGGTAGAGTTGGGTGTCATCAGCTTATTGATGACACTGCACCCCATACCATCTCACGGCTTCACCAAGCGACTCCATATACACATTGAACAGGAGAGGGGACAGAATGCAACTTTGCAGGACACCACACATGAGGTCTCAAGGGGATGAAGAACAATCCCCAAGCACTACAAGTTGAATTCTTCCTGCCAGGAAGGAGCAGAACCATTCAAGAATGATTTTGCCCACCCTGGCACGGTCCCGCAAAAAAGTCACCAACATCTCATGGTCAACAGTATCAAAAGCAGTTGGCAGATCTAACAGAATTAGCAGGGTTGAATGATCCCGATCTAATTCATGTAGGAGGTAGTCAAACAAGCCCACAAGCGCAGTCTCAGTGCCATAACTCAGATGAAATACGGAATGCAAGGGATCCAGATAACCAGTGCAGTCTAGATGCCCCTGCAGCTGCTGAGCCACTATCCTCTCAATAACCTTCCCTAAAAAGGGAAGGTTAGAGACCAGCCAATAACTGATGAGGGAGTCAATGTCAAGTGAGGCTTTTTGAGGAGAGGCCACACTACCACCTCTTTGAGTCAGGCACGCTACCCTCCCGAAGGAAGGCATTGACCACACCCTCCAGCAGCAGCCTCAATGTCTCTCAGCTGGCCTTGACCAGTCAGGATGGGCATGGGTCAAGTTCACAAAAAGTAGCCCTAATCACTACAAGCACATCCCCTGCCTCGGCGGGCGATACCCACTGAAACTGATCCCACAAAACCAGACAAGGTGGGGCTTCCACAACCTCTGGATCACTCATTGTATTAAGTGCAATGTCAAAGTTGTGGTGAATCTGAGCGATTTTATCTGCAAAATAATCAACACATGTCACAACAGGTACTAGATGACTCCAGTTCCAGGTGGAGAGATGGTGGACCGACTAACCTCCTCTCAACTTGGAAAAGCTCCACTGGATGAAATTTAGTGCGGAGACTATACAGGCAGCAAAAATTCCTGTTTTGCTGCCCTTATGGCTACGGCATAGGCATGTAAACTGACTCTATGTCACAATCTATCAGCTTCAGCATGCAAATGGCACCACCGTCGGTCCAACCACCAACCTTCACGCTTCAACACCTTCAGGCCTTCCATGAACCACGGTACCTTGAGGAGCCATTGGGACTTGAAAACCTTGTAAAATAAAAAAAACCATGGATGTTCAAACTGTAAATGAAAAGCCAAAGTAAAATGCACAAATGAATTTTCTACAACCTCTATGCTTCTAAAACCGCCATCCCCCTAGCTTTTAATAACTTTAAAAGGAGCATTCTCAGCCATTCAAAACTCTTCAGATGTCACTGTGAGACATTGGGTGAAAACAGACATGATGCTATCCACCCTTTAACCACCCTTGGTGGTCATTTATGCATGTTTCAGGACTGCATGGGGCACCAATACAGCTCTGCTACATGCATAAATAACCACCAAGGGTGGGTAAAGGGTGGTTAGCGTCATGTCTGTTTTCACCCATTATTTACACTCCCACTGGCTAACATGGAAAATTCAAAACCCTATAATTTAAAACTACCAGACGGATTTTGAAAAGTAAAAAAAAAGCAGGCACCAGAAGTCACTCTTGAATTTTATAGCATCACTACACCTCACTAAAATTTTATTTGAAGCAAATACAAAAATCTGAAACAACCAGGAAAATCAACTTTTCTTTTACTCTAATTTCCAAACCACTGCAACTTTCTTGTTTTTCATCTGATTTTCATGATGTTTGGATTGATTGTAACCCTCATCCAAGCAATCATTCTTTCCAAATTTCAGTCAAATAGGATAAATGGTGCCAGTTTTATAAGTAATAGAATGTTCATGGGTTAAACAAAAACTTGCATACTGGTCTTAACTATAGATCAGATCCTGCTACTCTATACGCACCAGAAAGGTGCATTCTGTTACATCTGTCACAGAAACCTGAGGCATCTTTTCCCCAGAATTCAAGGCATCTTTTGCTATGCATGAAAAATTGAATTGTACAAGGAAATAGGTTCTTAACTTTGCTAATTTGAAATGTAGCAGTTTTTCTCATCACTTTACTCCTATATTTTCACTAAGAGTAGAACTGTAAACTGATCTGATCTTTTTTCAAATTACAGCTAGGTTTTCTCATCCACACCCTATCATTTAAAAAGGCCTTTTAGAGTACAAGAAGTTTTGACAATATATATTTAATCATTGTCAGTTGCTTGAAGAAGTTGTTATGCAAGACTTACAGAGATGGCACATATTGTCCAAGTTAATATAATGGGTGAGTATTTCAAAATTTGATGGACTATGTAGTTTATGCTCTTTGATTTCAAACTTTAGAACATTTCTCAGTAACTGCTCTATTGGTACTGGAAGAGAATGAAGGAAAGTTTTAATGGTCTCATGTAACAGTTATTTTTAAGATGATGTAAAATCCCATCTGTGCTCATGCAGAGGAGGCAAAAGGTGCTATACTCAGAAGACAGCAGAGATGATAAAGGGAATAGAGGGAAAGTCCTGTGGGGATAGACTGAAAGAATAAGCAACATTTAGCCTAGAGAAAGATTAAGTGGGTATGATTACTGTTTTAAAATAACTGAAAGCTGCTATAAGCAATATGATGCTCAGTCGTTCACTATAGTCACTGAGATTAGGACAGGGGTAAAGGGGCTTAAATTAAAGGAGAAAAAAACTAGGCTAAACATTAGGAAGGATTTTCTAACTACCAGGATAACTAGGCAGTGGAATAATTTGCCAAGGGAGATTGTGAAGATATCCATCACTGAAGACCGTTTAAAATAGGTTCGATGGGCAACGCTTGGGGATTCTGTGGGTACAGTGGATCCTGCTTAATGGCAGGGAGTTGGACTAGATAATGCTTGGCATTCCTGCCAGTCCTCTTGTAACAGTGTCCCATTCCGTGGGTAAGTGTATGTAGGATTGGTGCCCAAGAAGACTTTTACTCCAGGGGATAAGTTCTTAACAGTTTATTCATACCCAAATTCCCAGGCTAGGCACCAAGCCTTTGTCCAGTCCACAGTCCAAACCATAGAGCGTAGCCACACACACAATCCCAGACTAGTTATCTCCATGCACATACAGACTCTCTTCAGGCCCTCGGGTCCAGACCTCCTCCCTAAGGCATCCAGGTCAGGCACCTTCCAGATCCCCAGACATAGCCTCTTCAGGAGATGCGCACTCCACAGAGGTCAAGAGCAGACTGACCTCTCCTTCAGGCTGGCCTCTTTTTTATACCACTAGCCACGCCCATCTACTTCCTCTTCCTGTGGGCAGCTATCTTAGGTTTTATGTTATTGCAGACACCATCTTGTGACCTAGCCCTGCCACACCTCTAATTCTTAAGTCTAAGGGGGAAAAATATCTCAGAAACGGTATTAGTTCTGATTGGATACTGCTTAAGTACTAGCTTTTCCTTGCACAGTCATTTCCTCATTCCAGATATAGTCCTGTTGGCTCTCCTTAATCAGGACACTGATAATCATGACTGTCATTAAATTTTAAATAGTACAGATTCTGGGAGAATGTTTTTTTCCAATGCTATTTATGTTGTTTAATTGGGACACAATCGTTTTAAATTATAATTAGAGATGGGTTTAAAGTAACCAACAATTACTGAGGCTGGACTTCTTAGACTGGGGTGGGGAAACCTCAGGCCTGGCGTAGATCTGCAATGGGTACTAAAATTAGCACCCAGGGGTAATGCCCACATTTTTGGACACCCCATTGGTAAGGGTGCTCAATTTGTTTTCATGTATAAGTTACTAAAACAAATGGAGCTCCATTTGTTTTAGTAACTAAAGACCTGAAAATGAATGAAAAAGCAAACAACGTTTCTTTACTTTCATTCATTTTCATTTAAAAATAAAAACAATTTAATAAACATATTATTGTGCATGCGCAAAAATGGCTACTGGACCATGCTGGACCATGCTCACCTGGCCTGCCAAACAGCTGATGGGGAGAGGCCTGGTGCCGTACACTCACCACAGATGCCAAACATGTGATCAGGGGGTGGCGGAGGAGCACACTCACCCAGCCCCTGTGCATGTGCCAAGCAGGTGATCAGGTAGCCTGGGTGAGTGCACTTCTCCTCCAATCAGCTGCGTGGCAGCACCTCCTCCTGGATGACCAATCCTGCTTGGCAGTAGAGGTCTGGGAGTCCTGTCATGTATGGATGGCTCCTTAGCCAATCCTTGGCATGGAGGGACTTGTGACAGCAGCCCCTCCCCCCCTGCAATTCCCAAGGGGGGGCTGTTTGTTTGAACTGCCCTCCCTACTGACCTGAGAAGTGGTGGGTGCAACGGCCTTCCCCGGGGATCTGCCTGACCCTCATCTCATTTGTTTTCACCCAATGATCAGTCTGAAGCAACCTAGTCATGGAAACAGTACACAATTGACTCTTATTTCAAAAAGAGCTAAAATGACGACTCACAGCAAATGCTGTTTTAATTTAAAATGGCCAATATGCCACCTTGGTCTGTGGTGTGGAAACATACCAAGTTTTCACCACGATTGTTTTTTCCTATTCAGGAATGCCTTTTGCTAGGTACTTTGGGTATGTGCTGGCACATTTGGTACACTGACAGAGCAGACATGGTAGGTAGGCACAGCAACACAGTTTTGGATAGTAACTGGCCAGCAGTGAACAGAGATAGCTCAACTCCCTCGACTGTCTCACCATCCAGCTGAAGTGCTAGCTGCTTCTCTGAGTCTCAGGTGCCACTACTCCCCTGTTCCTTCCTCACTATAGTTAGAGCTGAGCTGGTAGGGGTGTGCATGTCTTTTTGTTATTGAAGTAACGGAAACAAGCAAAAATAAGAAAATCAATAATTTGTTATTGCCTGGCAGGCTGCAAGGTGTTTTTTCAAGGCAAGTGTGAAGAGGGGAGGAGGGAGCAGACATCTCGGAGCCAAAAACAGTGTTGAACTCTTGAACTGGGAGGGGAAGGACCTGATGGATGTATTTCTGGCCAATGAGCAGCGCAAGCAGATTCCAGCAGTTGAATGGCACCTGATTCCTCAGTTCCTCTGCCTCCCAGAAACAATAAGGAGGGCTCTGGGGGAGGGCACTGCAACCCTTAATATTTTAGGGTTGGACTGCTTCACTCTATGTTAGCTCTCTTGCTTGTCAGGGTGCATTTCCAGAAGCTGCTGGTGCTTGCACTGGAAATCATCCCATACATATATCCCTTATTTTTCTTCTCTACCACTCAATCCTTATTCCTTAGGTACACATATAGGGTGATTTCAGATGTGACAGGGCAGCATTCGCCCCATCATAGAATCACCCTATGGATTCCCCACCGGGATCAATACCGGCATGTCAATAGACGTGCCGGCTAATCCCGGTGGGGAATCTGGGGAGGGGGAGGGACTGCACGGCACTATGTGTGGCCGCACAGCCCTGCCCCCCCATGCTCCCCCAGCAGCCCGCCCTCCCGGAGATGGGTGGGCACAGTGGCCAATGCGACCGTGGCACCCGCCACCCCCCGGGAGATTGACCATGGCCCAGAATCGGCAGTGAGCACGACTGCCAATTCTGGGCCGTGGTCAGGGAACAGACGTGACATTGACATGCTCAACCATGGTGAATTCTACCGTGGTTGAGCGTGTTAATGTCACGTCTGTTGGGGGGGGGGGAGTGATTCCCGTCAGGTGTTCACTCCCAGCGGGATTCACTTTGATCACGCTTTCGGAGATAGTCCCTGGACCATCCTTGGAAGTGTGGTTATTTTGATTCCCCCCAGTGGTTCACTGTGGTGAACATTTGGTGGGATTCAAACAGACGTTACGGGACCATTCGCCACCACTGCGATTGACTGTGGTTAAGCGTGGTTTCATAACATCTGAAAATACCCATAGAAAGAGAGATAGATAATAGAGATAGATTAGAGATAGTAGCTATACCTCTGAATTTTCCTTTCCCTTCCCCTGTCTGTCTCCCCCTGTCCATATATTATATAGATATAGATATTAGTTGTGTATATATATAGATCAGATATTAAGATACTAGACTGTTTTATTATATATATTGATAGATAATGATTTATTACTGGCTAACTTTTGCCCTTGCCACCAAAAAACAAACAAATATACATAAAACAAATATAAAACAAGATACAACAACCAAAATTCCCAATCCTCCTTAAGTTTTAACAAATGGAGAAATGGAGAAAGAGTTTGTAATTTAAGCAGTTACAACCAGTTAAACAGTTGCAGTAATATTATCGAAATGAATTGTCTTATATCTTTGGATATATATTCAAAGATATATATATTAGGATTATCGGATAGGAACATTTTGTATTATACATGGGTTAGGTTTAACTTAGATTCTGTATATATTATATAAATAAAACTACACATTGTGTACAGTATATAGTATTATTTTGTGCAGTTCTTTCTGTATCACAATGAGAAGGGGAAGTAGTTCAACTTCTGAAAATAATTCTTCATTGGCACATGAAATCAATATTGATACCAAAAATAAAATCTTTGTTTGAAATCAGTACCGATACCGATATCAATACTGATAACGATAATGACTGCAATAATGAAAAATGAAATTGCATTATTAATGAAAACAAAAACAACACATTTTAATAACAAAAACAATAATGAAAAATGAAAAACAACATGGTTCCCTGGTGCACACTCCTATGAGCTAGGTTCTTCTTGCATTAGGCTTTTCAAGCGGTGCTCCCATTCCACACTGGGCTTTTCTGAGCAGGGTGGGAGTGAGGAGGCCTCTTCTGGCATGCAGGACCCGTGAGTACCCCCACTCTGGGTCCTTCCCCATAGCAGAGGTGCATGTGCATCCTGAACACCAAAAGAGGCCTCCTCCCTTCCCCCCACCGCACTAAGAAAAGTCCAGCATGAGAAGAACCCAACTCAGCATTAGCAGCGGTGGAGAAGAAGCAGGGGAGCAGTGGAAGGCAGGACCCGAAGGAGCAGCCAGCACCACAGCTGTGCTGTAAGTGAGCCCAGGGTGTTAGGCTGTAGGGGGAGGGGGAAGGCAGCCTTTGAAAGTGACAGGCCCTGACTGGAACCACTGAGGAACTGGACTCTGCATTTATCCCAGCTAGGGCCTGTTACTTTAAAGGCCAGCCGGCGTGTTTTCAAGCAGCCTGTCAGGTCCTGTTCAGACATCGATGGTGCCTGAATAGAACCAGGTTGATTTGGGTACCCCGGATTCATCACGGGTGCCCTAATCTTCAGTTGTCCAATTATATCTTTAATTCTGGTGACACCTTTGTATGGAACTCTTAGACAAGACACAGAAACATGAAGTAATTAGATAAACAAAAAACCTACAGTTTTACAAACTTAGTTAAGGCAGATTCATACCAAGCAATATTTAACAAATCTAGAAATTGTGTGTTAAGGCTCCCGCCTTAACTTCCCCACCATGTAAGCAGTAAACATGTTGTCACAGTATGCGAAGCCATTTATTTCAATAGATTTCTACCCCACCCCTCCTGCAAAAGCAGTAAACATGTTGTATGCTTACTGCTTTTGCAGGAGGGGCAGGGTAGAAATCTATTGAAATAAATGGCTTCGCATACTGTGCTCACTAACAACTTAGGCTCCATGCACCCACACTTTGCCTTGGTCTTTCAGCTCCAATCCTCTTCCTCTGCAGGTTGGGGGCAACACTAAAGCTGAGAAGAATGCTATGTAAGTGTTTAATAAGAATTTGGGTACACATTGACATTAAATTCATGGAAAGGCCAATGGAAGGAATGGAAGAAACATTAATCCTAATTTGGAATTAAATTATATCTCATTAACTGTTTCTGAAATAATACAATGGAGATGCATCTTTGGAAGTGGGGGGGAGATGATGTGGAATAACAAAGGCAGCAGGGAGAGACAGTGGAATGACAGGACGGAGGATATAAGGATGAAGTACAGGAGAAAAGAACTTGGTGGAATAATAGGAGGAATGACATAAGAAATTAGTAGAATCTCGAGATTGTTGGTGGTGTAAATGATTGGGAGGAGTGATAGAGTATGGGAAACACTACCAAGGTTATATTAAGCACCATAGGTATGTTCTTGTTGTTCAACTCTGTATTGCCATGTGTTTTCAACTCCTCTTCAGGGCGGTTTTTTTGGAGAGACGGGGGGGGATTGTCATCCCACACAATGTGTCACATTCTGTATTAGAGATGATCTTAATTATATTGGTCAGGAGTCTTGTAATTTTTTGGGAGGTGATTGAAGTTTATTGGGTAGTCCAGATGTCAGGTTGGAAGATAGTAGATTAAACTGGGGGTGCGCTGGGGGGGTGGAAGCTGAAGTCCAAACTTTTCTGTCTTCTAACACTGAAGTGGTGCTTACTGCGTCAGTCAGTGGGGGGCAAATAAGTAGTGAGTTAGAGTAGGTGCGGATCTGATATAAAAGGAATTTAAATGTAAGGACATAACTAATCCATGTAGTTGTTTGATGGTGGCATATTTACATGCTGGTAGTCACCTGTGTACTGGAGAGATGTATTTGATCTAGTGCCACAGAATGGAGATGTGAAATATAAATGAAAGAGAAATTCTTGCTACGTTGGAAGTAGAGTATCGATGTAATACTAGACAGGGAGGAGCATACCATGCTAGCTTTAGTGTTGCCCCCAACCTGCAAAGGAAGAGGATTGGAGCTGAAAGACCAAGGCAAAGTGTGGGTGCATGGAGCCTAAGTTGTAAGCGAGCACAGTATGCGAAGCCATACAACATCTTTACTGCTTACATGGTGTGGAAGTTAAGGC
>QEPC01002298.1:803189-818379 GCA_003113815.1 Sphenodon punctatus | reverse complement strand
CCAGTCCCCTCCCCCCAGAGCCCCCTCCTGTTCCCCCAGCCCCCTTCTGCTCCCTCATCCTGCTCCCTCGGCCCCTTCCCCTCACAGACACCCCCAGCCCCGCCACCTCATCCAGCTCCTCTTCCCTCCTGCTCCCTCAGCAAGCGCAAGCACTTTTTCAAATGCCAGGGACATCTTGACACCTCATCTAACATGAAATATCGGACCAAAGCACATACGTAGCATACTCAATATCTGTCCTATGCAGCCATCTGTGACTATAAGTGTATGCTCACATATAAAACCTCATCAACTTCAGGGTTGCAAGCCAGAGGAATTTGCCCCAGGGAACTCCATTGAAGTCAATGGAACTCTCAATACAGAATGTTAGCTCCTCCCTAACTAGTGGAGCCACTGGTGTGGCTCCATAATTTTCTTGGCAAGTATCATATATGCACACAAGATGCTAGAGAGACAGTAGCCAAAAGGGATGGGTGTTATGGATTACGATTAATCCATAACTGCCCTTAGAGGTGCTGTAGGAGGGGAACACTGGCTGGCCTTTGAAAGTGAAAGGTCCGACCCAGGGGTAGGCTGGTCAGCCAGTGCTTCCTCACCTCCAGCACCTCTAACCTGTGAAGCCCTGTGGGGGAGGGGAGGGGGTGGTGGGAGCACTGGCTAGCCTTTGAAACTGACACGCCCTGGCAGGAGCACTGAGGAGCCAGACTCTGCAGTGCTCCCGACTGGGGGTTTTATGTTTCTCTGGATAGTGCTCCCATTTTGGGGCATCAGGCACCCGATTGGTCCTCAGGTAGCTTGTCAAGTGCCTTAAAATGTGGGCATTACCCATGGGTACTAACATTACTACCCATTGCAGCTCTAAATAATAGGGGGATGTACCAGGGACCCATTTCATTTTTTGTTTACATTTTTGTTATTAAAACTTTTGTTTTTATGGACAGGTTCCATCCCTGCTCACCAAGGAATCATGCCTGCCAAATTTAAAAAAGATTGGATAAAGGGTCCCAGTTTTATAAGCAGTGAAATTCTTATGATTGTAACAGTCACAAAACTCATTCAATGAATTGCAGGTGTGGCCTCTGTTTACATTATAAAGGTTTTACTATCTGCAGAGATCTGCTTTTTGGAGCATTTCTAGAGAGGTTGAAGAAGACAGGAGGAGGTGGACAGAACGGAGGAGGATCAGAGGCACTGGCACCGGCATAGGTTTTAGTAATTGGCACCTCAAAGTCTGTGCGGACATACATGGGGGAGAGTTGGTGTAGAGTTCTACTTTTCTGAGCACTTGCAGTGAGGCTGGAGGCTGCAGCTTACACAGTCACACACAAAGAGCACTCAGCCAGCCTATGAACCACAAAAGATCTTACCATGTTGCAGCTTGGAAGAAGCTTATATTTGCTTACCAATACCCACCCCAAGCCTCCCTGATTGCAGTGATTAGGTACTGGCAAGTTGGAAGCCTGAGCAGCATCTTATGGATTCTCTTATGTTTGTCACAGTGGTACAAGATGGGTTTGTGATGCCAACTGGCCAGCAAAAATGTCAGTCATGTATCCTCATTCTGTGCTGTGCACACGCCAACCCCTCTGCTTGTAACTGGGAAGTTGGAAGCATCTGCGAAGGAAAAAGCCAATAACAGATTCTCTTATGTCTTCAGTCAAAGTTCTGCAGGGTGTGTTTGGGATGCCAGTTGGCCAACCTGGATATGTCAATCATGTCTTTTGACTGCTGGGGTGTTTCCCCTCTCCTCTGCCTTTCTGCCTGAAGTTCTGGTTATGTCTTGAATTTTTTATTTTTGTCCCAAACTTTTCAGGACTTGTATTCACATGTCTTCAGTTCAAATCACAAAATTTCAATTGCTTATACAATTGGGGCCTTTTATCCAATCCTTCTGAGATTTTTCAGGGATGATCCTTTGAATGCAGGGCACAATGAGCCCAATGTTCATCCATATTGTATGGGGGGGGAAGATGTTCCACTGCCACAAAATTGCTTATAAAATCGGAGCTTTTTCTTCAATATTTATGAAAATTGGCAGAAATGATCCCTTTGTGTTAGGGGTACAATGGGTCCAAATTACATCCAGAATGGATGATTTGAATAGATGTTACAACCAGAAATGCATCAAAAACCATGATGCTTTTAAAATCAGGACCCTTTATTCAATCCCTCCAACGTTCAGCACACACGATCTCCAAGATAAGGGGTACATGCCCTGAAAGTTTCATGCATGTTAGACATGAAAAAAGATGCTACAGCCTGATATGTATGTCTCAAAGTTTTAATATTTTTAATTCCAAAATGTTTATTTTTATTCCAAAATTTCATTATTAAACTTTTTGTTTTCATTTTTCTGGTATCAATAATGAAAAATGTACTTCTGTTATTAATACCAGAAAAACTAAAATGAAATGCACGCCCCTACTAAACAATGTTTATTGGATGGGTTTAAGAGATTGTCCTGCCACCTTTTTTATATGGCCCCACCTCCCTTGGAGCACCATGACATCACAATCGAAAAAAGTGGGAGAGCATCTTTGTCCCACTATCTTCCAATCTGACTTCACCCTGTCCATCGTGGCTACACCCTTACATATTCATGACATCACAGTGTTTGGAAGGGCTTGTGGAGCTGAAATGGGTAGCACACCCCTGGGAAATTCTTGCAATTTCATGCAGCTTATTAAGTGCCTGTGAGTGAGCATGCCGCACACGTGTGGGTTCCCAACCAGCTGCATGAAACTGTAGGAATCACCTGCAGGTAGCAGATATTTTTATCAAGTGACCTGGAGGCAGCTGGGGGTTGATATTGTTACTCTGGGCAGTGGTAAAGGGGCTCCAGGTGGTAGCGGAGAGTGCTCTGGGGTCAGTAAGGGAAGCAAGAAGGATGGCTCCCAGCTGGGTCTCGCCTCTAGCCTGGTCATCTTGCCTACTATGCAAGTGGACAGTCTGTGTAGTGTAGAGCTGAAACAGGTAGCAGATATACTACCCATGGATAATGCACCCAGTTTCGGTCAGCCCCGAGTTGCTAGCTCAGTCATCCCCTTACAGCTTCCTATTGTATTACTAGTTCATCTCCTATCCCTGTCCCCCATCCAAAGCTCTTGTATCCGAGTTGATGACTCAATCACCCCCTGCAATTCCCTATTCAGTTATCAGTGTAGTGCACCATCTCACCACCGTAACGCTTCTAAAGTCCTCATTGACCTGCTCTCTGCCACACTGATTGTAGGGCCGGCCCCTTGCATAACAGAGGCCCCCCGCTCCTGTGCCCAGGTTATTCAGCACCAAGAACTGGATGTATTCTCTGGGGTTACTGGCTCAGTCACCTCCTTTAGCCCTCCTAAGGCCCTTGACAACTTTCTAGCTCCTAGGGTGGGATGTGGCTCAGGTGGTAGAGTGCATGCTTTGCATGTATAAGGTCCCAAGTTTAATCCCTGACATCTCTGATTCAGGATTTCTGGTAGCACGCCTGGGTAAGGCCTCTGCCAGTGATCCTGGAGAGTCTCAGGTAGTATGCTTGGGTGATAAGGATCTGTGAACAGAACTGAGTTCGGAAATTCGGTTCAGTTCAAAAATCGAGTTTGGTTTGGTCGACCGAACTAGTCGAGTTTGGTCAAATTCCAAACTTCTGGAGTTCGTACATTCAAAACCAGTGTTTTAAGCTGTTTTTGGCCTTCTGAACTGGTTCGGATTTGACGGAACAGTTCGGTCGAATTCAAGTTCGTTTCAGAAGTTCGGTTTGGTTGACCGAACTAGTCAAATTCGGTCCAGACTCCAAACTTCTGAACCACGTTCGCACATCCCTACTGGGTGAGGCCTCTGCCAGAGAGCTGGATTTGAAACCCTGCTGCCATGTCAGGTTGTAACAATACTGGGCTAAGATGGACCATTGGCCTGACTCAGTTAGGCAGCTCCTTATTTATCATTCCCCACACCCTTCATCTCTGCTTGATTACTGGCTCATCCTCCCTCTGCAGTTCTATTACAACCAGGGTGACCAGGGGTGATTTCCCTAGCCCTGTTCTTTCCAGGAGCACTGCAGTGGACCCTGTTTTCACCAGGGCAGTGTGTGGGGGTCCAAACACAAACACTTTTAGATGCTGAGGGTTCCCCATTCATTTTTTTTGCCTGGCCCACAAATTCTAAGTCTGGCACTGACTATAGATGTAAGGCTGTGCCTGTCAGGGACTTCCTGGGCCCACTTATCCTGTTCCCACCAACCTTCCAAACAGGGTGGCTTCAAGGGCTCTTTATCCTATTGTCTCTAAGCTTTTAATGACTAGCTGGTCTTCTGCTCTTCCTTTTAAGCCCCAGCCCCAGCCAAGAACATGTGAGTAGCCCAACCTCTTGTCATCTGATCATTTCTTACAGTTTCACTCTTTCACTGCTGGAGCTCCCTCGGTCACCCACTGCTGTCCTCCATCCACCCCCCTGTAACCCTATTATGGGCTCTCGTGACTCAGTGGCATAATGCTGATCTACTGTGGTCCTAGTCCTGCAAAGATGTATCTACATTACTCCACCACAGGCATTATATAGGGAAATAATGAGCTAATTCCAAGGGTGCAATTTGGATCCAGAGCTCAGGCAGCTCAGTTATGGACAGTTGTTTTACACTATCACATTTAATCCATAAATATGTGTCCATTCGCTGTACCCATCTTTTTTTGCCATTTGTGGACTTTAAAAAACCTTTTGATTCTGTACCTCGGAAGATCTTATGGGATAAACTAATTCAATTGGGTATTGATAGTAATTTGCTGGCCTTAATTATACAGTTGCACTCTGGCAATACAGCAAGGATTTGTATACCCTTGGATGTCAGTTACACAGCACCAATAAGGGTAAACAAAGGTGTACGTCAAGGCTGTGTATAGCTTCATTGCTATTTAACTTATATACGAGCAACCTGAGTGAGACACTGAAGAATCAGGATCATTGTGCGCCAAGAATTAAGTCATATTCAGTTCCCATTCTCCAGTATGCTGATGATACTGTGTTATTATCACAAACCAGAGGAGGGTTAACAATTTTGCTTGACACTTGTGGGGAGTATTGCTCCAATAAGGGAATGGAGATAAACCTTTCAAAAACTAAGATCATGATGGTGGGAAAAAGAACTAGGAAGTACACCTGAACCCTGCAAGGAAAGAATTTGCAACAAGTAGACTCCTTTTATTATCTAGGGATAATGTTTAGTAAAAATGGAACATGGAAAGAGCATGCTAGGTATATAACTGGAAAGGTGAAAGCCCCTGCCAGGGCAATTTTAGCTATGGCAAGTTGCTCGGTAGCAGTCACTACATCTAAGGTTTTGCAAATATATAAAACTAAGGTACAAACCATTTTGTTATATGGACAAGAAATAACACCTGAGGAGAAAGTTACAGAGTTAGAGATAGCCCAGAACAGGTTTCTCAGACAGCTGTTAGGGGTGCCACAAGCAGTTCCAGGGTAGAAACTGGCTCTTTTTCAATTGGCTATTTAAAGAAGTTGGCTCTGTTGAAATATTGGCTACGCATACTACAGCAGGATAATAAGTCATTACCCCATTTATGTCTTATGGAGAAGCTTGAGAATACTAGTGGGATAGTTTATTCGTGGCTTAATTCCCTTTTCATATATCTAGCTAAGGCAGGTTTTTCCATGCAGGCATTAAGGCAAATGTCCCCAATACAACAAAGAAAGCAACTAACGGAGAGGACACTGGATGTAGGAAGACAGGAGGATATGACAGTTTTGACAACCTGGAAAGCGGCGCCTTGGTTTGGCCGGATCAAGGAATCTTATGGTTTAGTGAGTTACTTAGACTCGATGGGCTCGCAGGAGCTGCGCAGGGATTACACTAGGCCGCGATTTCAGCTCATAGAGACTGCTGTGACCCAAGCCCGATATAACGTATTGCCCAACGCCTTTCGAAGGTGTATTTGCCATATGGGTGACATAGACACTATAGAGCATATCCTTTTTAAGTGCCCCCTGTATCCACATGTTTGCAAAGGCTTGCAACAATTCAAATGCAAATTTGAACCCTCATGATCATCCACAGTGAACATTGCATTCTAATAGTTCTTAAAACAAACATACCAGAGGGCATCAGCATCAAACACTTACCAAAGCAAGCCTAGAGTGAGGGAGTCATGACACATCCTGCAGCTTGAGACAATAATCTACCAATCAGGAGATAGTGTATTTCAGATACATTTCAGAATTTACACTTCAAAAGAACCAATAACGAAGTGGGAATAAAGTAAGGCATACAACAAAATAGTGAAAATGTCTGGTTTTGCAGTTAATTCACTGTGAGCTACATCCAAGGTGCCTGGCAAGGTGCATCAAGGCAGCTTGAGTGCATGTACCAAGCAGGGGTGTAGCGAGCTGGAAATGGGCCCTGGGTGGTGCAGAAGACCCCCCTGTTTCGGGCAATCCACTCCTATGTGCATATGCATTCTGTATGAGTACAGAAGGCCCCAGGCACGTGGGTCCTGGTGTGGCTGCACCTGCTGCACCTATTAGAGTTATGACATTGGCATCAAGAACAACATGTGTGCACTGTGCACAATAGGGATGTGCACCAGAGCCCCATGTCGTTTTTTGTTTTCGTTATTGTTGTCATTATCAAAATGTGTCCTTTTATTGTTATCGTTATAACAACAATGTTGTTTTCGTTATTGTCATTATTGATACCGATACCAATTTCAAACGAAGATTTTATTTTCATTATCCTTATCGATATCGTTTGGTCTCATGATCTCGTGAAACCAAAAACCGGAAATGGTATTTCGATCACCCGATGGTGATCACCCCCACACCACCACACATGACAACACACGTGATCCTGGCCCCCCCCTTTCCGAGACTGCCTGTGTTGCTGTGGGGGTGCCTATGTGGACTGTGGTGCTGTGGGGGTGGGGGGTTGCTGCAGCCTGTGTCCTGCCCTGCCCCTTTGCGGTGCCCCCCTCTTCCATGTCCCCCCACTCCAGTTGTTCCTTGTGCTTTGTCCGGGCACCCCTGCCCCCCCTTCTGACCTTTCCCTTGGGTGGGTGCTCCCACGTGTGCGTGTGTGTGTGTGTGCGTGTGTGTGTGTGTGTGTGTGTGTGTGTGTGTGCCCGGGCATGTGGTCCTGCTGTGTGTTGCACTGTGGGACCGCTGTGTGTGTGTGCGCCTGCTGAGTGCGGTACCTGTCGGCCGCTTCTCCCTCTTCCCCCCTCCCTTCCCGTCTCCCTTGTCTGGATGTTCCCTTGTGTGCCTTTTTGCTTCGTTTGCCCTCAGGCAGCCATGTATGTGTCCCGCCCCTGCCCGGTGTCTTCTGGGAGTTCTGACCACGGCCGGGGATGGGCGTCATGTCTGTTGTGCTGCCCCAATCTGTGATGTGTCGGCCCGATTCCCGGTCGTGGTCCTGGTCCCGTCACGTCTGTTTGGGGCTTTTCTTGGCCCCGCGGCGTGGTTGTTTTATTCACCCCCACCGGGGATCCACTGTGGTGAACCGCCCGCCCGTAACATCTGAAATCACCCATTGTCATTATTCTCTGTTGTTGTTTTCATTATTGGAATAATGATAATGAAAACAACAATTGTCATTATTGTTATTGTAATAATAAAAACAACATGCACAACCCTTACATACACAATTCATGTCTAACGTGCCCATGGTGCATGCAATTTCTGCACTTGCTGTGAACACATTTTAAGCTTGGTGCCTGAGCGTACTTTGAATCAGCTCCCAAGTGTTCTGTGACCATTGCAAATATGGAATTTATTGGCAAATTGGCTCTATGTGAATTTGTCAAAGTAACCAAACATTTGGTTTGCTCCAAATATTTATTTTGAGCTTGGACCTAATAATTACAAAGAAAACCACAGTAAAAGTTAACTAGAATTGTGGACTCTTGTTGGGTTCCCTGAAAAAGCAAGTTAAAAGACATGATAGCATACAATGGATCAAATTCAGAATCAATTTTAAAATGGGATAAATTACCACTTGGAACAAACCAGTGATTCTCAACCTTTTTGCCTGAGTAACCCCATTTTGAGACTTAAATATAATTCCATGTTTCTGGCAAAGAAAATGCAAAAATAAATGAAAAGAGCAATAAGATCATGACACCCTGAATAGATGCTATGACATTACTTGGCATCCTACCCACAGTTTGGGAACTTCTGGCATAATCCAAGTGTGCATGAAGGTATATGTATATAATAAATCTGAAATGATAGAAGTTTTCATATTCATTAATGTTATTTGCATTTATGGATAGACCTTCTAATATCCAAATAATTATTTGCAATGGAAACAATTTTTTCAAATCTATTTATTTGGATATTTTCTTTTGGTTATTTTGACATTTTAGTTATTTTGATTACTTGGTTTTGGCAATACTAGCACTATTGTGGACCACTTTGGTGTACAATAGTAAAAATAGGACAAAAGCAAAATCACCAAAATAACTGAACCAAAATAAAATAACTAAAATGGCTATTTGTTTTGAGAAATGAATCAGAAAGCAAGTAGTGGTTCATATCCACTGCTGTGGACCCAACTCAAAGTGGGTGAAATCATCAGATACAATATTTGCCATGAATATTCATTTCAGCTCTACTATATGAACTCCAAAGAAAGTGTAAATATATGAAAGTCTTACTGGCATGTATGCTGTAAATAAATTAAACCAAAAAACTAAAAATAAATATATGGAAGTGTAAATTTTACCTTGGGATAGCTGGAGAAAAATAAATAATGATATATAAAATCAAGACTAAAATAAAATTGGATTAAATTGTTTGGCAAAATCAGATTATGCTGTAACAAACTAAAGTAGCTATACTTCAATAGACTCATTTTCCTGCACTGATTTGGTCTAATTGGCCACTAGTATCTCTCCATTCTAAGTGTTTATATGCCTTTCACTAGTTAAAAAATCTCAAATTCAGAAACACTCCTTGTATGACAAAATGAAGAATTATACCATAAAGAACAGTAAATGGAAGTGGATAATTGCAAACCCAAGTGGATATTTTGACTCTGCTTGGAAGAAAAACAGGTGGCAAGTCTTTAACTGGCAAAACGTTAGTTGCTTAAATTTCAGTCTCTTAAAATAATACCTATAAATACGTTATTTAAAGACCATTTTGTTGTTTATAAAAGGAAACTTCTGAAGAAGACTTGAAAAATACTATTAGATCAGTCTAAATTTTTCCTAATGGTCTCGCTAAGATGTGTGCAGTTGATAAAATATCAGCCCGATCCTCAGCTCTTTTTTTCTTCTGGTGTTAATTCTTAGCACCAGGTAGTGAAAGGAACTAGAACCTGTTCTAAGAGCTAGTGGCAGCATTAATTGCACTGAGTAGCGTGCTGTATATTAACAAAGAGGTATTTAAATGTGTAGGGATTCAAATGTCTGTGCCATACATTACCCATTTTTTATTTTTAAAAAACACATGACTACTAGGATACTGTAGAAGCCAACCTGCCTGCTGTAAGTATTTTCAGAGTTGGGACAACCCTCCTACCAGAAAGCAGACTGTCAGTATCTCTTGCCTTGTTTTCTAGTATTTCTTCAGTGTACTTACCCAACACAAAACAGAGACATACAATTCAATTTATGACTCCAGAGGGTAGTCACCCACTGGGCTCTCATTTTCTTCCCTTCTGAAATGAACCCCTTGTCCCCATTCTGCTCCTGGGTTCCCAGACTTGTGATGCGTCAGTTCTTCTTTCTGTTTCTGCTCTGGAACATTCGCTGGTGGTATAGCCCAGCTGAACATGCATCTCTACTTTGGGTGATAACAGATGAGAGATTAACTCCCTGGATTCTGGGGTTGCTCCATGGAGCCCACACTCAGCCACCACCACTCATAGGTTCCACATGACAAACTGGGCCGATGGGCAGGCATTCTTCCCCGTCATGCTCCATCCACTCATACTGAGATGTGGTCGCTAGCAGACCACATTTATTTATTTATTTATTTATTTATTTAGCAAACCTTATATCCCACTCTCCCCACCTCAGTGGCTCAGAGCGGCTAACAACATTATAAAAGTATAAAACAATTCTGAAATTAAAATATCAATCATAAAACAAAAAAACAAAAATACACACAGGTGAACAGGTGAGGGTGGGAGGAGGCAGTTGTTATTCACAATTCCTACTAACTTCTTGGTAAACAAAGAAGCAAACAACACTTTTCACTCAAATAACATGCAGGAGATTTTCCAACTGGCTCTCATTGAACTCTTTGGAAAGTCATACATATACTATGTGCATTTTTCTGTACCTGCTACATAACAAAACTCACCATGACATAATTATTACAACTCTATGTTCTGGAATGGAACTACTTTATCATGCAATTGGCAAATGTGACCTCTTGCATGTCACTCAATAGGAGTTCTACACATGGAAGAACATTGGAATCAATCCCTGTGTTAGTTTACATTTATAAAAACTGTTATTCTACATAATAGCAACATAATTATTGAAAATGATGAAATGGGTATTCACCTTTGCTTCAGTTATTTGAAAGTAACTCATTTCTATTTCAAATTACATCTCCATTATGTTTCAAGAGTGGCAAATGCATAATGTTTTCTTGTACTACGTGCAGAATATGCAAAACAGAGTTCATAACTGATTTAAAAAAATATGTGCCAGATCCTCCGTGGTAATAGTGTGGGTGCTAACAGCTGGCATGTACACAATTCCCTTGAAATGAATGGGACCCACACCTGTTAGTGCACATGTGCTTTTCCCACGGAGAACAGCACTCATTTTATGGTATGTATTTACTTTATCCTTCTGAATTTTTTATCACACCTTGCTTTCTCAAGGGCATTTGACATAGACCTGTCTGGAATGGAGCACTTTTAAAATAGTATAAAATGGTTTGAAAAGGGAATTTTTTGGTGAAAAATGTGTACTCAAAAAAAAAAAAAGAATCTGAATCTTCTAAATTCTAATGGAAAATTCCATAGGTTTAAAAAAATGTTAAATCAAGAGCTAAAACAAATATGCAATTCCATGAATTAATCGATATCATTTACATATTCAGCCCCAGAACTGAATATCCCACTTATCTTCACCTTCTATGTGAAATTTACATATATGTTCAGATAGTTATTTCGTTTCCAGTATTTCTGAGATTTTGAACATTTTTGTTATTTACTATTCTGTTCACTTTAGTAGTACTATTTAGCACTGTTTAGTGCTATTCAGCACTAATGGTACTATCAAAATTAGTACCATTTCAGTTTTTTTCATTGAGACTGGCTTTTATTTCCTAAACAACCTAGGCTAATGCTGCACCAAGTACCCAGCTGGCACCATCTGGGCAATATAGGCACAGATGCCTCATCCAGTCAGGTCTCTGTAATGCATATGAGGTCAGCAGCCTCATCCTGAATAAGATCAAAGATGTATGGTGCTGGGATGAATTATGGTTATAAGGGCAGCTGGGAGTGCATTGTAGAGTTTTAGTACAATTGGAGGTTATTGTGTTTCAGTATATGAAGTGGTGCCTGTGTACTGAAGGAACATAGAGTCACACATGTGTGATACTGGTCTACAGGTAGGCCACAAGCCTGGTAAATATATAAAGCAAAAGGTTCAACATGTATGTAATGTTACAATTGAAATCTGTGAAACTTGAACCAGGACTGTGATACTGACAAAACTCCAGGAAATGCAGAGATAAAATAATGTGTATTTAGGAACCCTAGCCAGACAGACCTGTGGAGATGCAAATGGACCTTCCTGTTTACCTGGGTTGCCTACGTGACGGACCTCAGGTTTCTCCAAGGCGGGAAGGAGAAACAAAGGACTCATAATCATTATTTCAGAGGGCCATTAAGCCATCTTCACCATCACTTGGTCAGAGCCATCTTGAGCACTCTCACCTGCATCCTGGATCCTGCCAGCTAGCAAGGCTGGAAACTATGGACTGAGACCAGGACTTTGCTTTCTAGCAACTCGAAGACTGAAGACCCAGTCGTTTACATCAAAGACTGAGAAGAACCTAAATGGACTTTAGTAGGGTAAGATTCTTATCTAGGAACTCAACCAGTATAGATTAGGAATGTGTTATATTTACTTTTGATTTCTAGTACCAATCTGTATCAATTATCTTGCTTATGTAAACCAATAAACTGACTTCTTATCTTTATGAAGAAGTGTCTGTGTCTAACATTGGAACACAAGTGAGCAGCAAGGGCTTTCAAGCTATTGGGACCCCAGAGAGAAAGAGTCTGTAAATGGGAAGGATCGGGCCATTGGGTGACAATGGAATTGTCTCTGCTGCAGGCTTGAATTGGCTAGAGAGAAACACTGATTCAAGTGGGCTGTGAGTGAGGGAAACTGAGTCACTCAAACCCGGTAAGGTGGGGGTGCAAACTCCAACCCGTGACAGTGGCACCCCAATGAGAAGGGTTAAGCTCAGCTTGTGAACCAATGTGTAGAAAGTAGAGGGGAATCCTCTGAGGAGAGTAAATCTCATACCTGCAGAGACTGAGAGTGCCAGTGCTGTCTGGAACTCAGCTCTGAAAGTGGAATAAGCAGATCCTTGAACAGAGTGCGCTGACTTTGTTGTTTTAGTTTTGATTTCAGGTCAGGGACAGTGAACAAAAGAGGGCTCCCAAAGCACTTTCACCACCTGAGAAGATCAGAGCTGAGCAGGGAAGCCCGAAAGAGAGGCCTCAAACAGAAGGGAAAACTAAACAACAACTGAAGCAGCTGATACGAGAATTTGAGATGAGCATGAATGGAACAGATGGGAACAGAGCGGGGGCAGCAAATCCCCTTCGATACCCCTCTTCATCTGACCAACAACCAGGAGATGGAGATGCGCTGCCAAACGTGCCTCAAAAACCCCTTCCAACTGACCAGCAACCAGGGGGAGAAGGCTCAAACCCTGAACTCGAGATAGTCAGACTGAGAATGGAACATGAGCTCAGACTGGAGATAATGAAACAGGAGGAAAAAGAAAGAGAGGGACAGGAAAAAGAGAGAGACAGCACCAAATTGAAATCCTGAAGACACAGGCGGCCCTAGGAATGAACCCTTAACTCCCTCCAGTAGGCAACACGAGAAACAACACTGGAGGTAGAATCCAGGACTACGCACCATTAATTCCACAATATGATGAGAATCAATTAATAGATAATTGTTTCACAACCGTGTGTCATGTGTTTCAAGAACAGATCCCCAGCAAAATGTGGCTCAAATTAGTATTACCCAAACTCGCAGTGAAAGCAAAAGAGGTCTACAACACAAAAATGGAGGAGAATCCAGTGCTGACTTTTGATGATTTCAAAAAGGCAGTTCTTGAGGCTTACGAGATTACTCGAGAAACTTTTCAAAAAAAATTATGCAGCTTCAAGAAGGGTATGTCTTATTCGGATGTTTGTAATATGTTGAAACAATATGGGGTGAAATGGTTAGATGCATGTGGGAATGCCACTAAGGAAGAGATCATTAATTCTGTATTGCTCGAACAGTTCTATACTTTGTGTACCCCAAATTTAAAAGCCCACCCGCTTAATAAGGAGATCACAAATCTCAAAGAGGCAGGGACAAGGACTGATGCATTCACCGAAAATGCTATCTTAGCTTGTGGGGAAAGAAAGCCTAATAATGGGGGGAAACCTAAGCAGGAGTCTTACCATAATCAGAATGGGTACAAAACCCCACAATTTGAGCAGGGAAACCTGACACAGAACAAACCAAATGAAAATGGGGGTGGGGGGAGACAGGGATCACCCAGACTCCAAAGAACACACACCTTCCAATCCTCTAATAATGATTCAAGGGAGTGCTTTAACTGTAAGCAAACAGGGCATATGGCACGAGACTGCGCCCCCAAAAGGGAGTTCTATGGCCCTAAAGGGGAGTCTGATGAGATTTTGGGGACTATCAGTGCAAATTTTGTGCCTGTAGTTCAACCCGTCCCTAGAGGTGTTTATGATTGCTATATTATCCCTAACCCACCCACAGGGGATCAGTTGCTACAAAAACCCGCTAAGGTGAACGGGGTAGACTGTGTGGGGATATTGGACAATGGGTCACAATGGTTATGATATGGAAGGACTTTTATTTATTTATTTATTTATTTATTTATGTATTTTATAATTTTTTTACCCCAAACTTGATCCCAAAAGATACAATAAGCACTCATAGAAAGGTTGTGGTATCCCTGGAAACGGGAATCAAGGATATTTTGCCCACAGAAATTGTAGATTTAGAATGAGGGGGCTCAAAGGGGCCCATCCAGGTGGCTGTACTCCCCAGAAAGGTAGAAAATGAAATGTTGGTGGGGAATGCTATAAACAAATGGATGTTGGATGGGAGGGTGGAAAAAGCCCAATCCCAGGAACAAAGGGAGCCAGAGAGCAACCTGGGAAGGGAGGGTGAGGGGCAGCAAGCCTCAGAGAGCCCTAAACAATTTGTACCTCTACCCCTGGAACATGGAGAGACAGAGAGCAAGCGTAGTGGAGGGGAAGGGTTACAGGAAGACTCTAGCAGCCTTACAGATCCTGCACCCCAACCTGTGAACTCCACTCAGGGGCAGGAAAACCCCAATGAGGAGTCCCCAAACCAGCCAGAAGGCAGGAGAGGACAAGACTCGGGAAGTGAACTGCATGTCCCTGTCTCACATGGGGAACTGAAGAGAGTGAAGCCACAGGTCCCATCTGATTCTGAAGCCCAGGACTTGGCACCTCACCGTACACAGGCGGGACCAAATTCTGAAGAATCAAACTGGGTAACCACCACGGGGGGAGAGTTAGAGGCCGGACGAGCCCCTAATTAACCCAGGGGGTTGCAGGATGGTCTGGAGGTTAATGGTTTTACCTTAAGAGAAGGTGGGAAACAGCTACCTGAATCAAGGGGTTACAGGCAATCTGGGAGGTGGAGAATTATACCTTAAGAGAAGGCTGGAAGGTGCAAGAAACCTTTCCCGGGATGGAGGGGGGGAACGATGAGTGTCTCTTCCCCAGGGATATAAATGCACCACCCTGTAGTCCTAAAAGGCCAGCAGCATGGGTCTAAGAGTGAACTGGGCACCTCTGCCTTACCTAAGAAGGAACAGGGAAATGCTGCTGAAGTAGAGACTGGAGGGGAGGAAATGGTTAAGAGTGTCCAGGGTGAAGCTGCTGCACTTGGTATACCAAATCCTCAAGAGTTTCAGGGGGGGGGGG
>QEPC01002298.1:785670-801217 GCA_003113815.1 Sphenodon punctatus | reverse complement strand
CAACAGTATCGAAGGCAGCAGAGAGATCAAGGAGGACAAGAATGGAATAGAGACGTTTAGATTTAGCCACTAGAAGATCGTTGGTGATCTTAGCGAGAGCAGTTTCAGTAGAATGAAGGGGGCGGAAGCCAGATTGGAGGGGGTCGAGGGAGGAGTTGGAGGATAGAAAGCCAAGGCAGCAGGAGTAGACAACACATTCAAGCAGCTTGGAAGCAGAAGGAAGGAGTGAGACAGGATGATAGCTAGAAGGGTCAGAGGGATCAAGAGTTGACATAGACCTGACTGAAATAGAGGACTATTTCAGGAGAAGTGTTTCAATAAATAGAGCATGTGTAGAGCAACAGATTGAGTTTAAGATTGTGCTTCTGGTTTTCAGGGCCCTAAATGGTTCCTTCTACCCTCAGATATCCATCTCAGTTCCCCGCCCCCTCCTTACCTTTTAAAAAGCACCCGAAAATGTATTTATTTGATAGGTGCCTTTAGGATCCACTGCTGACTTCCTTAATGTACTCTGTCCTCCCTTTTTCCTTTCCCTATTTTTTTTAAAAATAATAGTTTAAATTACTTTGTTTTAAATTGTTTACATTGTTTTTACTTTATGCAATGTGTGAAGCACTCTGGGTGCCATTTAGGTGGGAGGGAGTGTGTGCTATAAAAATAAAATTCTTGTTTATTGTTTGTTGTTAAGGTTATATGAAGTGGTGCCAAAAGGACAGAATGAGTGGGTGTCTTTAGACATGATGTCAACTGGTGTCTGAATGTGTGGTTTGATCTTGATATGAACACCAGTTTGGCACTGTGTTCACCATGTGGTGCTGCTTAGACACACAGCTCACCTTGGGCAAAATCGATGTTTTGCTCGCTACCCGATCTTAGCACAGAAGCGCTGCCACCTCGTTCCCCGTGTTGTACCTGCTAACATGTCACACGATATGATTAGACACAATATTGGCCACATGTTCAACCAGAACATGCAAATTATCCTTGTGATACAATGGTGTTCACATGCCGTGTTCAATGGGTGGTCAAATTGGTGCTGGGATTGTTATGGTGCTTACACACAATGACCAAACATGTGCTTAGGGTTTTTGACACCCGATCTTTGTTATGTCTAAAGCTGCCCAGTGTGTATGAAAGGATGCTGTGCCAAACCCTGCAGGAGCCAAGCCTTACTGAGAGGTAATACCTAGCTACACCTGACCTGGAGCCTAACTGGCTTCATTAGGTGAAGCAGGACACTTACAAAGGGTGAAAACAGATGAGACAGTAGCCCAGATTATCTCCTCCAGATGGGTGTCCACCTGCCCATCTATTATTTATTTATTGTATTTATTTAGTTATATTTCTTAGCCACCCCCTCATGTCCATGGCATCTTGGGGCAGCGAACAGCATAAAAATAACAATAATTAATTTAAAACAATAATATTAACAGGAATTTAAAAAATCTAAAAACAATCCCCACCCCTCTAGAATTATTATCCCACCCCACCCTCCCCCATTCCAAAGGTCTTGGAGAACAGCCATGTCTTGCAGGCCCAGTGGAAGGCTCACACACTTGGGGCCAGACAGGCTTCCTCTAGGAGGGAGTTCCACAGTCACGGCCCGGACACCAAGAACGTCCTCTCCATTGTGGCCCCCCGTTTTACCTGGGGCACCTCTTAGAAGATGCCCTTGGCGGACCGAAGGGTTCGCTTTGGGGCACAGAGGGTGAAGCGGTCCCTGAGGTATGAAGGGCCAAGGCCATGTACAGCTTTATAGGCCAACACCAGAACCTTGAATCTGGCTCAGTACGCTATAGGCAGCCAGTGCAGTGTGCAGAGTACGGGGTTGATGTGTTCCTGTCAACCTGTCCCCGTAAGGAGACGGGCTACCGCAGTCTGCACCAACTGCAGCCTCTGAACTAGCATCAAGGGATATTAGATGAATTCCCACATGAAAACCTACCACCAAGCGCTGCTGCTGCAAGAACAGGCTTGCACAGTGGGCAGTAGTGCGTTCCCTGCTCTAGTGGGCAGACTTTCTTCCTCCACTCAGGGGAAAGGGAAGGAATGGAACCCGGCAGAGCAGGTCCCATCTCAGCTTCCCATGTGCAGCAGCAGCAACATTGGCAGCCCACCATGGAGGATCTGGGGTGGGGGCAGATGCCAATGTGCCAGGGAAGGCATCATCCAGCAGCAATGCAGATCACTAGGTGGATGATCGTGCTGAATGAACAACACTTCAACATGGTGGAGAGCATGGGTTTCATCAGGATGATGGTGCTGCTGGCACCCCTACCAGATGTCCTCTCACACCACCTTCAGCAGGTGGGTGGTGCCCTCCCTGTACCAGGCAGCCAGGGAGTGGGTGATGGATCAGCTGGCCAGGACAGGTCAGCCTGGGATTTTGCAGCTTACATTTGCAGCAGCAGAAATGCATAGCATGCCTACCTGGCACACACTAGTGGCACATGTGAGTGGTAGGAGGAGCAGTAGGGAGCAGCAGAGAGAGGGCAGTGTACAGGCATGCCCTGCATCATGCACCAGAGCCACACTGCAGTGAAAATTTTGAAAGCCCTGAATGGGAGGGGTGGCTAACAGCAGGAACACCATTCACTGGGGGCGGGGGACCATGGTGACAGACAATGGGGCAAATATGTGGAAAGCAGTGTGGGAAAGTGAGATTGTGGGTATCCCTTATGCTGCCTACACTCTTCACCGGATGGTGAGGGATGCCCTGAGCCTGGGATAGAAGGAACCTGGTGGACACTAGGGATGGGCGAACACGGTTCGGAAGTTGGGAGTTTGGACTGAACTCGACCAGTTTCGTCAAACCGAACTTCTGAACCGAACTCGATTTTTGAACTGAACTGAACTGAACCAAATTTCTGAACTCGACTCTGTTCGCCCATCCCTAAAAGATAACATCTCATTTAATTCAATGGGGTTTGAATTTCCAAACTTTGTTCGGAAGTTCAGAGTTTGGGCCGAACTCAAATAGTTCGGTCGACCGAACCAAACTTTTGAACCGAACTGAATTTCCGAACTGAACCAGACCGAACCGAATTTCCGAACTTGGTTCTGTTCTCCCATCCCTAGTGGACACCTTCCCTCACTGATTTAAAGAGCAGGAAGATCACGGGCTACTTCAACATGAGCGTGAAGGGCAGTCACCTCTTGAAGGAAAAAAGCGGAGCTTGGGTGCAGAAGCACTGTCTCATGCAGGATGTGAGCAAAAGGTGGAACTCCACCTACCTCATGCTGGAGCATCTGGTGGAGCAGCAGTGCATCCTGCATGAGGTAGCCCATGTGGACGAGATATGGGTGGTGTCACTGCTAGGGTGGAAAGACTTGACCATGATGGCCCAGGTCATGCATCTCCTTAAGCCTTTTAAGGCTATGACAGAGACCCTGGTTGCGTTGATAGCCACCCTGATCCAGGTCATCCCCCTGGTCCAGATTCTGGGCAGGAAATTGGCAGGCTTTCTGAGGAGTGGTCCCTCATACCAGAGGTAGTGGTCCTCATATGAAGGTTTCAGAAGGGACTGAGGAACTGCTTTGGGAAGGAGGAATACGTTTTCATCACCATGCTGAACCCACAGGTGAAGGGGAGTGTGGCAGCTCACTCCGTGGACTTCACCCTGAGGAAGCATGCACTGCTGGAGAGGGTGTGGAGTGCAGGGGGTCATACAACAGGATCAGGAGTGGCAGGGGGGATGTGATGCAAAGCACCCCCAGCAGCAACGCTAGCAGCAGGGCCAGCATCAGTTCTTTGGTCACCACCTGCTGGATCATGCCAGGGCAGGCACTATGGGCAGAGGACATTGGGGAAGAGGTTGGCAGCAGCAGCAGCCACTTCTACAAAGAGTCAGACACTGTGGAGATGGTGGTGGCCAGTGTCTGGAAGGGCCTGTTGTGGATTCTAGCAGTGACCCCTTGCAGCACTGGGGACAGAAGGGCCAGGTATGGCAGGGCCTGGCCAAAGTGGCCCAGGAACTGCTCTCCTGCTAACCAACAGTCCAGCAAATAGATGTTTTCTCAGGTGGGGGACATTGTCTGTCCTCATCATTCAAGGCAGGTACTTGGTTGGTGGAGCAGTTGCTATTCCTAAAGGTCAATCTGCCACTTCCAGGATTCCCTGAGCTGCCCTTTAAGTTGGAGTGAAGGGGCACATTGCCAACTCCAGGGGCATCCTTGCTGCTCCTCCTCCCTGCTGGGTCAGGTCTCTCTTGATGCCTCCCTCCCTGTCCAAATGCTGGTTGCTCCCTCTCTCCTCTCCCCCCTCATTATTCTGTCTCCCCACCACCGTGCAGTATCTTCAAGTTGACACCACAAAACATCTAGAGTAGTGCCAACTACCAGTGCCCACCATCAATTTGTCTACCTCATATAGTGGCAAGCCACCCTTGGGCACTCTCTGCAAGTTGAAACCTTAGCCTCATGAGAGCTGGGGTTTTGGCAAGTTGAATGAGGGAGACACACAGAGTGATAGTGTCTGGCCATGCCATCTGCCAGAATGAGATAGAGACGTGCACCCTGCCCAAGCTGCCACCAACCAGAACCATAGAAAGACACACACCCTGCTGCTTGAATGAGAGAAAGAGGTGTACTGGACACCCTGCCTATGATACTACCTGACAGCTAGAACCAGGGAGAGATATCCTCCCTGGACTGCTGCTAGAATGAGAAAGAGAGAGGTGCACACCCTGCCCAAGCTAGCACCTGCCAGGACCAGTGAGAGAGACACTTCCCGCTATTAGAATGAGAGAAATGTGCAGGGTGCATCAGGGAGCATGTCTTTCTCTGGTTCTGGCAGGTGGCAGCTTGAGCAGACTGTGTATATCTCTTTCTCTCTCTCATTCTAGCAGCAGGGAGTGAACCTGCTCACACTGTCACCCACCAGAACCAGAGAGGAACCACATATTGCCCCCACCAGCTGCCACCCTCCAGAATGAGAGAGAAACCATCTTTGCCCACACCTGTTTCCACCTATCAGCATGAGAGAATGAAGCCAGTAAGCCACTATCTCTCCTATGTCCTGCCCTCCTGGAGCAATCTCTGAGAGATGAAGATGCCCAGACAGACGGGGGTGTTTCCAATTGATCCCCCGCCCCCAGGATAGTCTCTGCAAGCTGAAGAAATCCTGCCAGTCTGGGGGGTCTCCAATGCTGCCCTCCTGGGGCAGTCTCTGTGAGCTGAAGACACTCAGGCAGTCTGGGGGGTTTCAATGCTGCCCTCCTTGGATGCTCTATGCAAGTTGATACCCTGCCAGACTTTGGGGATGCCAATGCCACTATCTGCTGCATCTGCTCCTCCTCCTCCTCCTGCCTGCCTGCCTGCCTTCCACTGCTTGTTGTTGCTGGTCCTCCTGCCAGTTGTCCTCTTTCACACATGTAACATCACTGCCCCCCTCTGAGGGGCATTCCTAGGTTTGGAAGAGGAAGAAAGCCTATTCAACCCCTTAAAGACCCATCCACAACTTCCCTCTCCAATCAGCCACAGAACAATATGATGCAATAACGACTATGTTTACTAAGGGGGTATTATTAGCATGAAAGAGTAATACAGATATTGACAGCCAGTGTGGTGTAATTGCTAAGTGCCCAGTACTTGGACCGGGAGGTAGAAGGGGACTCCAGTCCTAGTCTTGCCTTAGCCAGAAACTCACTGGGTGACATTGGGCCAGTCACAATATTCTCTTGGTCTAACCTTGCAAGTTTCATTAGGTTATCCAGTGAGTTTCTGGCTAAGTGAGACTAGGACTGGGGTCCTCACAGGGTTGTTGTCAGAATTAAAAGTTGTGTTAAACTGTAACGTGCTCCGAGTGTTATGGCAGGGGGGTGCTATATAAAAATAGAGATTATGGCCCTTTTTCCACAGACACTCTAACACCGATAAAATGGGTGTTACATTTTATTATACATAGTACAGGGCAACACTGTAGTCCTGCAACATGGCCCCTTTTCACACAAGATGCCTCCACCCAGTTTCACTGTGTGGAGATGGGTGGAGGTGTCTGTGTAAGCACCACTTGCGGTGGGTGTAGGTGCGTGCATGCTCCCACGCAACCCATCTCCACCCACCACCCACCCATGGAGCAATGGACACCACTGCTGATTGCTTGGTGGGTGGAGATGAGTGTTGCACAGGAGCATGCACACACCTACACCAACCACAAGTGGTGTTTACACATATGCCTTCACCCATCTCAACCCAGTGAAATGCACCCCACCCACTGCAAGTGGTCTTTATACAGACACCTCCAACCATCTCCACCCAGTGAAACTGGGGGGGGGGGGCAGATGAAGAAAGGGGAACAGAGGGAGAGACAAGGAGTGTAACATTCACGAGGATATGAGATCCCAGGTGCACGTGCTTGGCTTAGTTTAGGGATGTGTGAACAGAATGCGGTTCGGCAGTTCTGCAGTTCGGTAGTTCGGTCCAAAATTTGAGTTCCAGTTCAGTTTGAAAAAGTTCAGTCTCTAATGTTCAGCAGAATTCGGACCCCGTTGTGAGGCTGGGGGCACTCCAGGAACCCCTGGGGGTGCCTGTGGGGTCATGGTAGGCTGTCAGAGACCCAGAAGCAGCAGCAGCTGAGATCAGGAAGGCTCGGGGCTTGACACCCCGGCTTGTCCAAGCAGGGAGGCTCGGAAGTTGGCTTCTGGAGGTACCTGTGGGGGCATGGCTGGCCATCACAGACCCAGAAGCATCAACAGAAGAGACAGGGAAGGCTTGGGTCTTGGGACGCCGGTTTGCCCTGGCAGGCAGGCTCAGCGCTTGGCCCCTGGGGGTGCCTGTGGGGGCATGGAAGGCTGTCAGAGACCCAGCAGCAGCAGCAGAAGAAACCAGGAAGGCTTGGGGCTTGGCACCCTGGCTTTTCCAGGCAGACAGGCCTGGCCCCCAGGGGTGCCTGCAGGGGCATGGTTGGGAGTCACAGACCCAGAAACAGCAGCAGGATCAAAGGTCGGGAAGGCTTGGGGCTTGGTGGCTGGCCTGGCACCTCTACTTGGCTGGGCATTGTAGACCGCCAGACATCGGTGGAGCAGCGGCAGACATTGGATTGTGCTGTAGCAGAACCCATGGCAGCAGCAGCAGACAGACAGACACCTTGATGAAAAGCAACTGCTCCACCAACTTGGCCTCCAGTCTCAGGAGGTGCGGCGGGCAAACGTCCCCCGCCATAGAGAACACACACTCGCTGGGGACACTGGTTGGTGGGAAAGACAAGAAACCTTTGGCCACGTTGGACAGGGCTGGTCACATGTCCCTCCAAGAGCTGTGTCGCCACCATCTTCTGCCCCTCCCATATGTTCCTTTTCAACGCATCGACTGGAGCTTCCTGGATGACCCCATCGACCAACAAGATAGAGATGAGCATGGACTGCATCTGGGTGCAGGGTACGGCTATGAGCGACCCCATGTGGGTGAGTAGCAAACCACCTGTCAAATGTTGCCTGGGCTTTGGTCTCTGGCACACTCGGAGCTGCCACTGCCTGTTATGGTTCCCATAAGGCAGGCAATGGGGCACCTGGCAGAAGTGGCAGGGGCCATGCTAGCGGAGGAGCAGCAGGCGTCAGCAGCAGCCTGAGCCCATCACCATGCCCCAAACTGCACAGGCCTGATTTTGGGAGACAGGCTTCAGAGGCTCCCAGCAGTGGCACTAGCCAGGGTGTGGTTCGATGGTGCCTCCTGCCAGCATCCTCCACTGCCATGCAGGGCACGGGAAAGCCTGCAGTACATGAGGCTACGGTTGCCTCTGCTGCTGGAGCAGGTGCTTCTGAGGTTAATCCAAGGCCACCAATGTCCCTCATTGTTGAGGTGATCCCCAGCAGTCCAGGGCTGGTGTATTCCACCCCAGCTGTTAGAGACAGGGCCTGATCCCCAAGCAATGGCAGCAGGGAGAGGAGCCGCCGCAGCCACCACAGTTTCTTCAGCAGCCGCATTAGCCATAGGGGGCATAGAGAGAGTGACAGCAGCATGGTGGGCAGTCCATCAGCCTCAGGGTCCCAGTACTCCCCTTTGCGGGACATCACTGTGATTGGGGACAGCAAGGCAGACACTAGTCCTGAGGAGGAGATGTCTGGTACTGTTCTTCCCCTCCCAGCAGCACTGTCAGAAGTTCATCTATCACCCGGTGCAGGCCAGAAGACAGGAGGGGGGCAAAAAATCCTTGGTCTGGGTGCATTTTAAGTTGGTGCCAGAAGGTGATGAAACATGGGCAGGTGTTCACCAACCTTGGCACAACTGCCATGGTGCAGGCACCTCAAATCATGCCACAGTGCTGTGCTGCTAAGCGGGCAAGCAGGGGCAGTGGATGCCAGTGATTTCCCTGCAGTGTCCAGTTGTCCGACTCCATCAGTGGGCAAGCGTCCTGCTCTAACAGCTGGATTGGCAGTCCTTCTTGGTGGTCGGGTACATGGGGTTTAGGTGCCTGATTGGCTTCCTGGCCCTCCAGTTTTTGCTGCCTTCGCACACCACACTGACTCAGGCTGCCATCAATGCCTGGCAGCCAGTAATGCCCGGCTAAGCAGGGGTGGTAGCCACCGAGTCTTGGCCAGGCCTCTGCTGCTGCTCTGTCAATGCCTGGAAGCCTGAAATGCCCTGCCCTGATGGTGAATGAACCCAGCACAGCATAGAGCAGGCAGAACTGGAGGCCTGACAGCATAGAGCGAGCAGAACTGGAGGCCTGACAGCACCACCCTGAGTTGGCAGGTGGTGCCAGCCCTGTACTGGGCTTTAAAGGAGCGAGTGAGGGAGCAGCCGGAAGGGGCTTGGGGTGCCACTGTCCACTTCACCACAAACCTGTGGTCAAGTAGGAATGCACATCATGCCTACCTGCCAGTGACTGATGATGCACCGGTGGCAGGACCCGGAGGCAGCATTTGGCAGTAGGGGTCCCAAAGCAGGGTATAGGTGGGCCCTGCTTCAGGCAGAAGTCATGGACGCTGCAGCCCCCACCCTTCTTGGAATATCGAGGCACCCTGACCGCCACGGTGAGGGAGTGGGTCATGCCAGGCGTGCCCTTCACCAAGGGGTGTGTGGTGACGCACAACACGGCCAACATATCAAGGCCGAAGTGGAGAAGAGAAATGTGACAGCTCCCTGTGGGTGGGTCCTGGGGCTGGAGTAGCTGGCACCCCTGCTTGGCCAGGCATTGCAGGTGGAGCAGCAGTAGAGGCCCGGCCAGTGTTTGATGGCTGACACCCCTACTCAGCCGTGCATTGCAGGCTGACTGGTATCAGTAGTTCTGTGGCAGAGGCCCACCAGGGCTCGGTGTCTGGCACCCCTACTTGGCCAGGCATTACAGGCTGGCGAGCCTTGATGTGGGACACTTGCAGACAAGTGGAACGACAGCCCTCCCTGTCTGTAACATAGGCCCCAGAACCCTGAGGATGGGTCCTGGGGCTGGAGTGGCTGGAGAACTTTGAAAACCAAAGTGGAGAAGGGTTCCATGTGAACAGCAGTCAAACATGTGTCAGTCAATCCTAAGAGATAGGAGAGAGCCGTTCCATCTTCAAAGCCCTTGCAGATGATGGAAGATACACCACGTACCTGAAGGAAGAGCTGGCTGAGTTTATTCTGCAGTGGATGGATGTTGGTTTATCTTCCAAGTTTCTTCTGGTTCTAGTCAACTTGGTGAAGTTCAACAGGTGCTACCTGATAACCTAACCAGGATGATTGTGTGCCAACTGGAGAACTTTGAAGGCCAAAGTGGAGAAGAGTTTCATGTGGTGGCTCCCCGTGAGCGGAATGATGGCCTCAGAACCCTGACTGTGGGTCCTGGGGCTGGAGTGGCTACTTCTAGATGCCGGGTATAACACCTAAATCTATCTAATCTAATCTAAATAAATGAAGCAATGGAGGTAAATGTGTGGAAAGAAATGGATGAAGTAGTAGGAAGAGAATGGCAATGGATTGGGAGGAACACAAACTGCTGGGAGAGTGAGAGTTCTGAAAACGCCTGCTGACTGAGGAATGTGCGGGTGAGTGCAAGAGGTTGTGTGTTGTACTTTGTGCTGCACTGAAGAGACAGTGAGTCAAGAGTAGGAAGCAAGTGTGGTGTGGTGTTGTGTGGTGTGGGGTGGGGTGTAGGGATGTGCGAACAGAACACGGTTCGGATGTTCAGCTGTTTGGTTCGAAAACTGAGTTCGGGTTCGGTTGTTTGGTTCGGCAGAGTTCGGTTCGGCTGAACATTGCCGAACGTTCAAAATAGCACTATCAGTACCGAAATCAATACCGAATGTTTTCATTATCGGTATCATTTAGCCCTGAGACCACCCCTGGTCTCCACCCCTGTTGCCAGGAAGTCTGCTCCTCAGCTGCCTTCCCCTTCCAGTCATGTTTTTCCTGACTGAATGGGCCTTCCAGTCATGTTTTTTTCCCGTCCCGAACTCATCCAAACTCACCCAAACATGACCGAACTATTCGGTCATTTTTGAGTTTGGTTCTGACGTCCCAACAGACCAAGTTCGGTCCAAACTCCAAACATCTGAACCGCATTCACACATCCCTAGTGGTGTGGCATCTTCCCCTGTCTCCCTCTCGGGGGTCTGCGTCCATGTTACCCCTTTACCTCCCCATCCCCTGACACAGAGCCACCATGCACTCCCTCTGCCATTGAACATGGTGGAGGGGGAAGCATGCTAGGCTGGCCTTCACAATGGACATGCCCCTGCCCAGTGTGAGCCCTGGAGAACCCACTGCCCACTGAATTCCAGGAGAGCATCGCAGTTGCCCTCAGGTGATCTAAAGGGAGTCGGGTTCAGATCCCTGAATCTGGAGTGGCGGATATGCTGGAGTCACAGCCAGGAATGGTCTCAGCCCAAAGTGTGTGTTAGCTGCGATCTCCCATTCCGCCTCATTGTAATGTTCAACCAGCCCCCACCTGCCAGTGCACTCATCCGAGCTCTGGACGTCTACAAGATTGAGGAGCAAATAGTACCACCACCAGCAGCAGGCGACATTGGTTTTCCAGGTCACAGAACCAATGGCACAGCAGAAGCAGCAGAATCGGACATTGGATTGCCGGGGTACCGAACTCATGGCACAGACACTACAGCATAGGCGGCATTAGCAGTTGAACCCTGAGGGTGGGTTCCAGGGCTAGAGTGGAAGTGTCCGGCTGCAGTGGAAGGACAGCCCTCCCAGTCCCTGCCCTTTATGTACATATGTATCCTTTTGGAGAAGGTTGGAGTGAATTAGTGACTATTTTTGTACCCCCCCCTTTCTATTTAAATGGAATTTGTCCCTGAATGCTTGAGTGGGAAATCTCTTTGCCCTCTTTTCCAGGGTTTCAGGCTGGCTTGGCTGGCATGGGTGCGGGAGCGGCAGATGCCAGTAGGCCATGTCAGAGCAGCAGTGATCTTGGTGGTAGTAGGAAATAATCAATCATACTCAAACGAGCACTTTGAAGGATGAAGTGGAGAAGGGTTCCATGTGAACAGCAGTTCTTGAACATGGGTCAGTCGGTCCTAAGAGATGCGAGCTGGGGGCCCTTATGGTGGATCGCCCCAGACTGACTGCCATGGGTGGGGGAGTGGCCACCCAGTAGCAGACTTTGGTTTGCCCAGAGGAAGCATTGGCACAGCAGGAGCAGATTTTGGTTTGCCCAGAGGCCGCATTGACAACATTGGCACAGCAGGAGCAGACTTTGGTAAGCCCAGAGGCATCATTGGCAACATTGGCACAGCAGGAGGAGACACTGGCTTGCCCAGAGGCAGCATTGGCACAGCAGGAGCAGATTTTGGTTTGCTGCGATCTCCCATTCTGCCTCATTGTAATGTTCAACCATTACAAACCAAGATTTTTGTTTGCCCAGAGGCCACATTGACAACATTGGCACAGCAGGAGCAGAATTTGGTAAGCCCAGAGGCAACATTGGCAACATTGGCACAGCAGGAGGAGACATTGGATTGCCCAGAGGCAGCATTGGCACAGCAGGAGCAGATTTTGGTTTGCCCAGAAGCAGCTTTGGCAACATTGGCACAGCAAGATCAGACATTGGATTGCCCAGAGGCAGCATTGGCACAGCAGCAGCAGACATTGGATTGCCGAGACACAGCATTGACACAGCAGGAGCAGGCTTTGGATTACCCAGAGGCAGCATTGGCACAGCAGGCGCAGACATGGGATTGTCCAGAGGCAAGCTAAATCAATCTAATCCTACTCTAAATAAATCCAAAAACAGGTGAAGGGAATAACTGCAGCAGAGTGCAGACATTGTATTGCTGGGTCAGAACCCTTGGCTCAAACAGCAGAGGCGGCATTGGGAGCAGCAGCAGACATTGGGTTGCCCGGGTACAGAACCCATGGCTCAGACAGCAGCACAAACAGCATTGGGAGCAGCAGCTTACATTGGATTGCTGGGTCAGAACCCTTGGCTCAGACAGCAGAGGTAGCATTGGGAGCAGCAGCGAACATTGGTTTGCCCGGGTACAGAACCCATGGCTCAGACAGCAGAACAGGCAGCATTGGGAGCAGCAGCAGACATTGGGTTTCTGGGGCAGAACCCTTGACTCAGACAGTAGAGGTCCACCTCATGTGCCTGGAACTGTTCCATCAGGCGGTTCTCCAGGCAGCATACGCCCTTCATCATTTGGCAGCCAGGCCTCTCAAGTTCGGTCTGAAAGACCCAGGGCCCGGGGGACTCCACAACAGGGCTGGAGGAGGGGGAAGGGAATTACATGACGGTGCTTCCGGGTTGCCTTCCCCCACTTCTTCTGGCCCCTTCTTCTGGCACGCCAGAGTCCTCCTGCCACCTCACCATCCAACCATGGAGCTTTCAATATGGACGATTAGCCCCAAAGTGGTCCTCTCTCTCTGCCTCCTGATTCTTTTTCCACAGGTCTAAAGAACATAAAAAGATAGGAACATAATAATTGCCATACTGTGTCAGACCAATGGTCTGTCAAGCCCTGACTGCATTCTGTCTCCACAAGTGGGTGGACTGGGTGGCCAATCTCTCTCTGCAGGGGAGTTCCGTTCCTAACAGGTCGTAGGGCAATCCATTCCCCATTGTTCCAGTCCCTGTGCCTTACCTGTGCATGGCGATTCCGTCACCCATCTCATAAAACTTCCAGACATCCGACCTTCTCCGCCGAATGTCTGGGGTTTTCACTGGCAACCTCCACCTAGGGGCCTTCCTTGGCCTGGCACCAGTGCTGGGGCCAGCATCTGATTCCTCTCTGAAATGGGAACACATTAAGAACACCAAAGTAATATCATGCATTTATGATGATACCTCTAGTCGTCCTTGGGGTGCTAGGGATGGCAACGGGAGATGTGACCCTGGCTGGCACGTGCAAATCCTGCCCTCCTTGGGTTGCTAGGGGATTTTAGGGAATGGGATGGCAAATCGAGAGACCCAGGCTGGCACATGCAAATCCTGCCCTTTTGGGGTGCTGCGGAGGGATGAGACCCTTGCTGGCACGTGCAAATCCTGCCCTTCTTTGGGTGCTAGTAGCAATAGCAACTTGAAGTATCCTCCTTGCTGGCACATGACAATCCTCCCCTCCTTGGGGTTCTAGGGGATGCTACGGATTGCAACTAGAAAGGCCCTGGCTGGCACGTGCAAATCCTGCCTTAATTTGGGGGTGCGTAGGGAATGGAATGGCAACTGGAGAGTGGTGGCCCTTGCTAGCCTGGCACATATTTGGGTGGGGATGCTGCTTATGCACATTAGGAATGGGTGAATAGATCGTGGTTCGGGTTCGGCCATATGGTTTGACTGCGTTCAGTTCATCCATTTGGTTTGTCCATTCAGTTTGTTCGCTGGGTTCAGGTTCGGCCATTCAGGAAATTTTTTTATATGGTTTGTGGGGGGGGAGGGGTTATATGGTTTGGGGGGTTTTATTTGGTTTTATTTGGTTTTTTTGTTTTTATATGGTTTTTCTTAATTTAAATTTTTATCTAATATTATCTATCTATCTATCTACACTAAATTTAACTGCTATTAACTATTCTAAATGCTATGAACTAAATTGATAATCTAATAAGTACACAGGCCTACTCCTACAAACACTAAAACTAAATCACTAACGCTATCTCTATCTCTAAGCTAAATCCTACAATTGTCTATCTATCTATCTATCTATCTATCTATCTATCTATCTATCTATCTATCTATCTATCTATGGGATCGGGGGGAATCACAAACAACACAAGGAGGGGTACAAAACTGAAATGAAACCTAAATCAATCTAATAATCCCACTCTAAATGAAAAAAACAGGGGAAGGGAAGGGAATATGGAATGGAATATATGTGAGAGGGGAAGAATTCAGTGGAGGGGGGAGGGAGGAAGGACGATTGAACACAGGGAACACAGGGAGGGGTAAAAACAAAAAATAACCATTAAATCTATCTAAGCTAAGCTAAATAAATGAATGAGAATATGGGAGTAGATGGGTTGGATGAGTGAAATGGGAGGAGGTAGGCAATGGATTGGGGAGCTGGGAAATGCTGGGAGAGGGAGCCTTCTGAAACGCCTGCTGTTCAGGAACAGTGACTAGCTCAGAAGGTGTTGGGAAGGGGGTAAGCAAACAAATTTATTTCTTGCTGCGCCCGCCTCACTGTAAGCCTCATTGGCTCCGTGCAGTCTAGCCCGTGGCCAATCACAGACTGTGAAGCCAGTGGTCTGAGTAAAAAAGGAATGGTGAATGGGCAGGCTGGCTGCTACTCCAAGCCTCTCCACCCCTGGTGCCTGGAAGTCTGCTCTTCAGCTGACTACCCCTCTCTGTCACGTTTGACCTTCCAGTGACACTTTTTTTGCCACCCGAACACGATCCGAACTGACCGAACTGTTTGGTCATTTCGATGTTCGGAATTGAGTTTGGTTCGGTCAGTTCATGTTCGGATTCGGGTTCAGGTTCGGTCGTCCGAACAGGCCGACTTCAGGCCGAACTCCGAACTTCCGAACTGCATTCGCCCATCCCTAGTGCTCATGCCTGACTGCTGGAAGAGCCGCAAACACTACAGTACCCTCTCTCTCTGTGGTAGACATTCAGCTGCTACCCGCTGATGCCCACTGTTTGTGCCTGACTGATGCTCACCACCCACGCACCCACCCGCACGCTAGTGAGCTCACTCGAACGGATAGAGCCTTTCTTGTCCTCAAAGTAAAAAAAAAAGTTTACAAACCTGGCAGCACCTCCTGTGCCTGCCGCTTGCTCCTCATCCGAGGAGCCGGCCACCACCAAAGGCCCAGGGGCAGTGACCTCCTCCTCTGAGAAGACCACGTTGACCCCCAGCCATGGCATCATCACAACAGCCTTCTTCATTTTTTTTTAAAAACACGCAACCAAAACACACAGTCAGTCACCCACCACACACCAACACTCACCAACCAGCCAAACAACACAGTCAAACCAAACACAAAAAGCCAAAAGACATGAACCAAACAGCCACCCAGCCAAACACACCCTCTCTCGCCACACAGCTCGCCACACGGACTCGATCTGACTCCGACCGTCTTCTCCATAGGGCCCATTTGCGGTCCTATGTTGAGGCTGTGAGGATGGCAAGGAAGGAGTTCCTTGCTGTCCTCATAGCGTCTGCGAAGTCACGCCCGG
>QEPC01002298.1:750324-784517 GCA_003113815.1 Sphenodon punctatus | reverse complement strand
TCTCGTTGCTATCCCAATGTTTGGAGGTCGTGGTGGAGTGGATGCAGCTGAGCAGACTGAAGCTCAACCCCGATAAGACGGAGGTGATGTTGGTTGGGAGAGCGAGGGAGGTACTGGCCCCCCTGGTTGGGGGGGTTCGCTCAGCAGGTTCAGAGTCTGGGGGTGGTATTGGACGTGGATCTCCTCCTGGAGCGGCAGGTGCAGGCAGTTGCTAAGGCGGCCTTCCGCCAGCTGTAACTGGTGCGCAGGCTGCGTCCGTACATCTCCGGCCCGGACCTGGCCTCCCTCATCCATGACTTTGTCACCTCGAGGCTGGACTACTGTAATGCGCTCTATGTGGGGCTTCCCTTGTTCCTGGCCCGGAGGCTGCAGCTAGTGCAGAATGCGGCGGCTCGTCTCCTTATGGGGACGGGCCGTCGGGAGCATATTACACCTGTGCTCCGAGCTCTGCACTGGTTGCCGATAGCGTGCCGAGCTAGGTTCAAGGTGTTGGTGTTAATCTATAAAGCCCTACATGGTCTGGGCCCCTCATACCTCAGGGACCGCCTCGCCCTCTGCACCCCAGAGTGGCTTCTGCGGTCTGCCGGGGGTACCTTTTTGGAGGTACCCCATGTTAAGCGGAGGGCCACAATGGAGAGGGCATTCTTGGTGGCCGTGCCGCGCCTTTGGAACTCCCTTCTGGAGGAAGCTCACCTGGCCCCCAGCCTGTTGATATTCCGGTAACGTTGCAAAACCTGGCTGTTCACCCAGGCCTTTGGGGAGGGTGGGAGGGGAGGGTGAGGGATTTTTTAATCCCCCCGCCCTATTTGGATTTGTTTTTTATTAGTTGTGATTAGCCCTATTTTAATATTTTATTATTGTCATAAATGTTTAAAATTGTTTTTAGTATTTTATATGTTGTAAGCTGCCCTGGGCTGCGTGGCAGGAGGGGCAGGGTAAAAATTAATTGAAATAAATAAAATAAAATAAATAGCTCTGCACGCAGTGGAATTTCCGGTTTCCGGTGCGATCACGCGCTCTCGCGATACTTTTTCCAAACGCCTGAACCGAACATGCCCAAACCTAATGACCAAACCCGAACTCAGCGAACGACCTGAACACCCGAACCGAATGCATGAACCAAACCAAATGGCCGAACCCGAACCGCAACCTGTTTGCACAACCCTACAGAGAAAAGGGCGGACCTTAGCAATGTCATGGAGGGAGAAGCGACAGGATTTGGCAACAGAGCCGATGTAGCGTTTAAAAGAAAGGGGTGAGTCAAAGAGGAAGCCTAAACTATGGGCTTGGGGGATGGGAAGGATGATGACCCCACATGGAAGAGGGAGAGGAGGGATTGGGGGGGGGGGAAGATAAGGAGTTCCGTTTTAGCCACGTTGAGTTTGAGTTGACGTTGAGACATCCAGGTAGAGATGTCAGATAGACAGCTGGTGAGGCAAGTTTGAATAGATGGAGAGAGAGAGGGATAATAAAATATAACACCCATTTGATCGGAAATGCGCTGCATGGCTTCTCTTTGGAGGAGGGTTGTTCCACACTCGCTTTGTAGCAGCTGCCAGCTCCTCTCAATCGCCTCCTCTGGAAATGCTTGGCCCTGTCTCTATCTTGTGGGCAGTTGGAGATGGCAGCTAGCAAGATCTCTCTCAGAGGTCCTAAGACTGCTTTTAGATGAGTGGCTCTACTTACCGGCTTGAAGGAAGTGCTTCCTGAAAAGTCACACGGGATGCATTTAGATGCACCAAAAGTCGCCGACTGCCATAGGAATCGTGGCTTGTGCAGTCTCTTTGAAGCCATATTTGGAAAGCCAAGAGGAAAGCCACAAGTAGAGCCACTCATCTAAAAGTGGTCTAAGAGAACTTCTATCCATGGTGCTGAGGGATTTAGGGCCTCAGAGAGATACCTCAGGCAGGGAACGACTTCTCCCACCTGGCAGGTATCTCCCTTTCTGTATAACTGTCACTCCCCCTGTTTTCAACTGTCACTCATTATCCAGTGTTCCGGTCAGGGCATTTCCAGACAACCCTTCCAGCTCCCCTGGCAGTGAGCAGGGGCCACACACACAAGTCCTGCCCCCCTAGGGCACTCTGTGAGTTGATATCCTGCCAGACTTTGGGGTGCCAGTGCCTATGCCAGTGCCAATGCCTGATGCCTCTGCTCCTCCACTGCCTGCCACCACTGCCTACTCGTGCCAGTGCATGTCTCTCTCTCACAAGTCCTGCTCCCCGGGGCAATAACTGAAAGTTGATGCCCTGACACATCTTGGGATGCCAAGGATAGTACCAAATGCCCAGAACGTCTTGCTACTAGTGTATGCTGCTCCTCCTCCCCCTCCTCTCTCTCAATACCCCCCTGGGGTATTGTCTGGCACACTATGGGATGCCAAGGCAAACCTGATGGCTGTTCATCTGGAAAACTGCTGCTGCTACTGCAAGGCTGTATTCTCTCTCTCTCTCTCTCTCTCTCTCTCTCTCTCTCTCTCTCTCTCTCTCTCTCATAAGTTCTGCCCCTCTGGGGCAGTCTCTGCTAGTTTAAGCCAAACAGACTTGAGACAGAATTTCTCCTTTACCAGCCCCTGCTGCTTCTCAGTTTCAGTCTGCCCATGCCAATGACGCTCCATCTTTTCACTGCATGCTGCGTGCCAGTCTCCCCCTGATATTCTGCTTCCAAGAAGTTGAAGCTTTGTGGGGGCACACACCACCATCTGTCTACTCCTTTCTGTGCAAATCACAGAACCTGCTGCTTCAGTGCTCACCAGTGCTTTCTGCCTGCCAGTATCTGCTCCTGCTCTTCCCCTGCCCACGTGCTATAATGTGCCAGTCTTTCGGTGATATTTCTGCCGCACTGTGGCACTCTGAGCAACTTTGGGGAAGGGAGAAATTGATTTTGAAGCAAAATACAAATGCTTCCTAAGGCTTAGGAAGCCCTAGAGTGATTCTCCTTGTAATCAAATGGAAAAATTAAAACAAAACTATTATGAAAATAACATTTTAAAAAAACAGTAACAAAAAATTACAATTTTAAAAATGAAAATGAAAACAAAAATGACATGGGTCCCTTCTGCACATCCCTACAAATTACACATCTAGAGCCATACAGCAAGTTGACCTAAGCATCAGTCACCATGGCAAAGGTTTAGAGTCACAGAGCTGGATGGGACCTCAAGGGCCATCTAGAGCAGCCCCCTGCACCACTTCAGGACCTGCCATACTCCAACTATCTGCACAGAAAAATCCCACCAATAGCTACAATTAGAGTCTGGGACTAGAGCTGTAACTGAGTATTCAGCAAGTCAAGCAACTCATCGAATCTGGGGTGCCAAACCTGTCCTGTTTGCATTTGGGCACTAAAGTATCCGAACATGACCTGACAGACTGAGTCTTCTCACTGCTGGACTGATGCTCTTCTGGTTCAGTTGCTGGTCACTGCTTTCTGCTCCCTGCTCCTCCCTGGTCCATGTGCTGCTCAGCTGAGCAGGGGACTTCCCGGCTTGGCTCTTTTTGAGCAGGAAGAGAAGCAAGGAGGTCTCGACCAGACACATGTCCCCCCCACCCCAATGAGGCCCCATTTCCAAAGGGGACCTATATCGGGGTGCTCATGCATTCAGCACACATCCCCATTTTGGGTCCTCCTGGGAACAGGGGACCCATTAGTAGGGTACACACTGGTGGGAAGAAGTCTCTTCACTCCCCTTAGTAAAAGCTGAGTGGGGAAGTCCCCAGATCAGCTGAGGAGCATAAGGGCTGGGGAGGAGCAGGTAGCAGGAACCAGAGCAGCAGCAGTCTGGTAGAGGTGAGTCAGCCCAAGGAACCATGGGTGCCAGGATTGCACCAGTAGTAGCCACATTTTCAGGGATCAGGCACCCTATGGGGGACTGGGGACTTTGTTGGGTGCCCGCTGGGGGTGCCTGAAAATTCAGGTATTAACCATGGGTAGCAAATGTGCAACCCACTGCAGCTCTATCTGGTATCAAGCAGAGCACACCAATGCCCAAAATAACAGAACATTTTTAGAAAAAGAAAGATGCAGATGTCCCAAACATGCTGCAGGGGAAACCCTCAGCGTTGACTGTCAATCTGCCTAGAGTGAAAATTCTTTCCTGACCCCAAAGGGGTGTGGCCATCAGCTACACCATGAACATGCACGCCGGCCCCAGCAGCCAGGCACTTAAGTTGATATACAATAATAGTACCTAGGCTTCAGAATGCCTCAACAGTCCTACCTCCATCTGCAGACAACTTTGATGCTTCAGAAAGAAAGAAAGAAAGAAAGAAAGAAAGAAAGAAAGAAAGAAAGCATGTATTCTTGGGGGCAGGGAAAGGGGAATTCCTTCTGTAGCATCAAATAAAAAAAACCTCACAAGTTATGCGTCATAAATGTATCCAAAGCTGTTTTAAAGCTATTCAGATTCTTTCCTCCCACAACTGACCCTGGAAGCTTATTCCAGTAGTTCACTGCTCTGACTGCTAAGTCAACCTTTTTCTAAATTCCAGCCTAAATTTATTTATAGCCAGCTTATATCCATTTGTTCTTGTACCCACATTCACCTTTAGTTTGAAAAAATCTTCCCCTTCTGTTGTGTAAACTCCTCTGATATATTTGCACAATGTAATCATATATCCCTTCAGCCTTCTTTTTATCGGCTGAATAAGCCAAGCTCTTTTAGGCCCTTTTCAAATGGTGGGTGTGCCACGGACCCACACCCATCTCCACCCACCTCCATCCATCTCCATGCACATAGCAACAGGCATTGGCGCCTGTTGCTCTGTGCATGGGTGATGGCTGGAGATGGGTAGAGATGGGTGGAGGGCGAGTGCGTTCACGCACCCCTACCCACCCATGAGCATCCCCCCCCTCCACTGCTGGTGGTGACCCACAGCATTCTTACAGACACCCCCCCACCTGCACATGTGGGTGGGGTGTGCCCATTTGAAAAGAGCGGTAGTCTCATACCATAGGATATGTCCTCCATTTCTCTGATCGTCCTGGTGGCACTTCATTGCACTTGTTCCAGTTTAGGGTCATCATTCTTGCGCATTGGTGACCAGAACTGAACACAGTATTCCAGATGCAGTCTTAGCGGAGCCTTATACGTAGGCAATAATACCTCCCTATCCCTACTGGCAATACCATGTCTAAGATAGCCCAGGATAACCTTCACTTTTTTTTACTAGGGGTGTGCAGAAGGCACCCCTACCATTCTTGTTCTAGTTTTTGTTTACAAAAACCCATTTATTATCTTTTTTTTGGAGGGGGGGAGACCTTAAAATGTTCTTTCCTCTTCCCCTGTGTAATTTATTTTTTTAAAAACCCACTGTGCAGGCACAAAATAGCCACCAGACCATTCTGTGCATGCTCAGTCATTTTCCAAAATGGTACCGACACTGACAGCACCATTTTGGGAAAGGGCTGCGCATGTGTAGAATAGTCTCGTGACCATTTTGTGCATGCACAGTGGATTTTCTCTTTAAATAAAAAAAAAATCATTGTGCACATGCAAAATGGCTGCCCAAGCTGTTCTGCACATGTGTGCCCTTTGCTTTTTTTTATTTTAATTTTTAAAATGAAAATGGATGAAAGCAAATTATAATCATTTGCTGGTTCATCCATTTTTGTATTTTAATTACTAAAATGAATGGGGCTTCATTTGTTTTAGTAACTAAAAAACCCCAAAACAAATGAACTGCACACCCTGTTACAGTTGTACCACTGATGACTCATAGTCACTTATGGTCAATTATAATCCACAAGTCTCTTTCCTCCTCTATTGTTTCCATCTGGTGAGTTCTTAGCTGGTAACTAAAATGCTTATTAATTAAGGTTAAATGCATAACCTTGTGCTTTGTGCTATTAAATTTCATCCCATTCCTAACACTGCAATCCATGAGGTCATCCAGTTTATCCTCTATGATTTTCTGATCCTTCTCTGCATTGGCAATTCCTCCTCACTTAGTATAATCAACAAACTTCGTTAGCACAAGTAAAGATGTTGAGTTACTGAAAAACTGAAACATTATTATGCATGTAATTGTGCTACATCTATTTCCTCACTTCCTGGATACTAAACTTTTTTTGTTACTCAGCTTTGCTTAAGTTGACTGTTTAGACTGAAATACATGACATGTATCCTGAAATAACATGAATACTGACTGAAAATGACTTTGGGTAAAAACAGATGTGATGATAGCTTGCTGTGGACCGCTTTAATCCTGGAGCCTCCTGCACATGTGTGCAGGCAGCACTAGATGTTGGCTAAAGGTGTGTACTAGGCACCCATGTCGTTTTTGTTTTTCATTTTCATTTTCGTTATTCAAAAATGTTGTTTTCATTATCGTCATTAACAACAATGTCATTTTCGTTTTCGTTGTCGTTATCGTTTTGTTATTATTTTTGGTATCATTTTATATAGTTTTTTTATATCGTTTTTCTTATCGGTATCAAGATCGGTATCAATATTCACTATCATTATTGATATTGTTATACATATCAGTACCATTTCAAACAAAGATTTTATTTTTGGTATCAGTATCATTATTGATTCCTGTGCATAACTAATATTTATCTAAATCTAAGGGAGACAGGGGAAGGGGAAGGAAAACTATTATATAATCAATTATCTATATAATTATTCTAATCTGTATGTTTATAATATATATCTATATCTAATCTATACTACCTATCTCTACATAATGTTCAGGGGGGAGAAGGGCAAGGAAAGGGAGAAGGCAAAGTGTAGGGTATACGGAAGGAAAGGTATTGATGGAATACCTAATCAATCAATCAATCAATCAATAATACAATGAGGGCTAGGGAGGATTTTTTTATGTGCAAGCACCACAGTTCCATAAATGCAACCTGACAAACAGAGCTCTCACACAATGGAGAGAAAAAATCTGGCCCTCCCATTTAAAAGGGTTGCAGTGCCTCCCCTCGAGCCCCCCCCCCCCCCCATATTGGTTGTGGGAGGCAGCAGGCACTGAGCAGTCACAGAGTCCCATGAAAATGCTGGGGCCTGCTTGTGCTGCTCATTGGCCAGGGATACATCCATCAGATACTGCTGAGCTGCACACCCCTCCCAACACAGACACAGTTTAAGAGTTCAACCCTGTTAAGACTCCGAGATGTCTGCTCCCTCCTCCCCTCTCCACGTTTTCCCTCCAAAACTCAACTGCCACAGCACTAATAATAATGACAATGATAACGACATTTTCATTTTCATTTCTTGTTATGGTTTTTGTTATCATTTTTGGTATCATTTTTGGTATCGTTTTTGGTATTGGTATCGTTACCACTATTGGTATTCTCGGTTGCCATTTTTTGTATTCTTGGTTGTCGTTTTTGTTATTGTTGTTATTCTCAGTTGTCGTTTTTGTTATTGCAATAACGAAAATGACAATTTTTGTTATCGTTATTGTAATAATGAAAATGGCATGCACACCCCTGGCCTGGGATTGCCGCTGGCTGTGTTGACGGCTAGCTCAAGCTGTGGCCTCGGCACTCATCCAGACCCACTGAACACCTGATGGGGAGACCTGGAGCTCCTCTAAGCCCTCCCCATCAGCTTTTCATTGGGGCTGGCATGAGCAGGCTCCTCCAGGGTACTCCCCCATCAGCTGTTTGGTGTACTCACCCACACAACAGCTGATGGAGGTCGGTCCTGAGGGAAGTTCCAGCCACCCTTTGACAGTACCAGGGAGCTATTCCAAGCTGCTCTTGCTGCCAGGGTGTCACCTCCTGTCACTTTCAAAATCAGGGTGCCACTTTCCCCTCTTTGGCACTGCCCCATTGGAGTGCTGGAGAGGGTAGATGGTTCCCGGACTTTGAAATTGACTGGGACCCAACCCTGCAGGAGCAACCTGGCCTCCAGTCAATTTCAAAGACTTTCCCCCCTCCAGCTGGGAGACCCTCAAGAGGGGAAATAAGCAGTCTAACTTTGAAAGTGACAGGGAGGTGGACCCGCAGTACCATGACTCCCAGGTGCTTTCAAATGGTGACTGGAACTTCCCTCAGGAGTGCCCTCCAACATCTATTTGGCACGTTGGGTGTGCACAACAAACAACTGATGAGAGGGCCCCCAGGAATGCCCCCTCAGATGTTTGGCAGCTGGTTGCATGCACCAAACAGCCTGTTGCTCCCCACAGGAGCACTTGCCCATCAGCTGTTTGGCAGCAGCTCTTCCCAGGCCTGATCCTCCTGCACCAGCATAGGCCTGGGAGTCCTGTCCCATGTGGACAGTTGCTCAGGCCACCCTGGGGTACCTGTGCCGACAGCTCCCATTCCTGGGTTAAGGGTTGAACAGCCCTCCCTGCCAACCTGAGGAGTAGTGTCTGCAGTGCTTCACCTCAGAGTGGGCTGGGGAAGCACCTCCTGGACTGCATGTGTGTTTTGCCCTTTGAATATGATACTTTTCATTTTTGTTTCCTTCAAGAATTCACAATAGAGAAAGTTATGCTACTCCAGTCAGGGTCTAGAAGAAATACCATATGACTAACATAGGCAATCGTCACTGGGAAAGCCTGCTTGAAAAACAATTTATCAGTTAAATAGTGTTGTATAATGTTGTGAAGCAAGTAGGAATTATGGTCTGTCTGTGAACATTCTGTGAATTGAAAAAGAGGTAATATTGCATCAAATCAATTATGTGTTATGACTTATTCGTTTAGCTCTATCCAGAATAAAAGTTACCTTCTTAAAAAAAAAAAAAAAGAAAGAAAGAAAAGAAAATACTTTTGTTTATCTTCGAAAGTAAGCAGGGAGGAATTAAGCATCTCATTCATTTACATCCTAGAAAAGGAAAATCAGCAATTCTTTCCAGTAAATTAAAATTAGAATGCGAATATTCTTAGCCTCATCTGTTTAAAGGGGATATGAGAATTTATTCTGGTGTTCAGAAGATTGGGCCTAATGTAAATGCTAAGGGTGGTAATGTGTTTTTACCTATAATTTAAAGAAGGCTATAATTTCATTGTTTGCTAATGATGACCAAGCTTGTCCACTGAACACCGGAATAAATTATCCTATCCCCTTTAAACAGATGAGGCTAAGTGTATTACTATTCTAATTTTAATGCACTGGAAAGAATTGCTGATTTTCCTTTTCTAGGATGTAAATGAATGAGATGACTATAACAACTAAACCCCAGTAGCTTTCCCAGCTATGCCAGGGGCCAATACTCAAACACAGGAAGATGTTCAGTAAGATATAAAATTCTACATACAACTTTTATCTGCAAAACAGAGAAATGAAAAATAATTCCTCTCCTCCCAACCGCCCTCCTCTTCGCCCACCCATCCACTATGTTTCATCCTTTCCAGCAAATGTAAGTAGAGCTTTAGGTTGGATCAGTAGCTGGCTAAATGGTATAGATCCCTACTCTTACCTGAGTGCCAAGTGCTAAACCTCTCTTCCAATTTACCACCTAGAGGTGAAATAAATATTCTGAGATATCTGGTCCCTGCTTAGAAAACCATCTTTGGGAGTTTAGTCCCTGGCCAGCTATTGGCCTGTCTCCTCTAACCTTCCCTTTTTAGGGAAGGTTATTGAATGGGTCGTTGCCCGAAAGCTCCAGGCTCATCTCAATTCCCGGACACATTTCAGTTGGTCTTTTATCCTGGTTATTGGCCTTGGATGATTAACAAGGGAAATTCTACCCTATTGATCCTGTTAGATCATTTGGCGGCCTTTGATGCAGTTGATCATGAGGTGTTGTTGACAGTGCATGGGACCACTCTTGAGTGTTTCCTCTCCTTCCTATTGAGGAGATCCTACAGAGTGGTGATGGGCAATTGCTCGTCATCCTCTTGGGACCTTCTCTGTGGGGTCCCACAGGGTTCTATTCTGTCTCACTTCTTGTTCAATGTGATATGAGGCTGCTTGTCGAGGTCATTTGGAGATTTGGGGTGAAGTACGCTGATGACATCCACTCTACCTCTCCTTTTCCAGTAGTTCACCAGTAGTTCACTGCTCCAAATGTTAACTAGAGGTGTGCATCAGGGCCCCATGACATTTTTCATTATCGTTATCATTGCTGCACTTATAACAGTGGGAGAACCTGAGGTAATGGAGGACCCACCTTGTCTAATTTCATGGGATCAAATTCAGTGGGTGTCGCCTGCTGATGCGGCCAATGTCCTTGGGGCTGTAAGGGCCACTAGTTGTGAATTAGATCCATGCCCGTCGTGGGCTGGGAGACATTAGGGCTATTGCTGACAGGGGTTGTGAATGTCTGCCTTAGGGAGGGCAGGGTGCTGAGCCGCCTCAAAGAGCTGGTGGTACGGCCCCTGCTCAAGAAACCATCTCTTGACATTAACTCCCCGGCCAGCTATTGGCCAGTCTCTAACCTTCCCTTTTTAGTGAAGGTTATTGAATGGGTGGTGGCTCAGCAGCTTCAGGGGCATCTGGATCGGGTCAGTTTTCTTGATCCCTCGCAGTCGGTTTTCATCCTGGGTTTGGCATGAAGAAAGCACTTATAACTTTGGTTGATGACCTGTGCTGTGAATTAGATCGGGGCAGATCTTCTATTTGTCGGCTGCATTTGATACCATTGACCACAAGATGCTAGTGGCTCGGCTGTGGGGCTGGAGTGGGTGGAATTGTTCGTGAATGGTTCCACTCATTCCTGGCTGGGAGAACTCAGCGTGTGGTTCTCAGAGAATGTACTTCATCTCTCCTGGACCTCACGTGTGGAGTCCTGCAGGGTTCTATTCTGTCCCCCCTCCTGTTCAACGTGTATATGCAACCTTTGGGTGAGGTTGTGAGAGAATTTGGTGTGCGTTGTCATCAGTACGCTGACGACACACAACTCTGCCTCTCTTTTTCTGCAGACCCAGACCCGGCAGTCTCGGTGCTTACCCAGTGCCTAGAGACTGTGGGGGACTGGATGAGGGGAGTCATCTGAAGTTGAATCCTGACAAGACGGAGGTGATATTGGTGGGTAGGGCCGTGGTGGTGGCTCTTCATTGATGGGGTTTGCCCCCCTTTGGACACACAGGTCCGTAGTCTGAGGGTGCTCCTCAACCCACAGCTCTGCCTGGATCTCCAGGTGGAGGCTGTGGCAAGGGGAGAATTTTGACAGTTACATCTGGTACAATGACTGCGGCTGTATGTTTCAGACTTGGATATGGCCACCATCATCCATGCCTTTATTACCTCTCAGTTAGAATACTGTTAATGTAATGCACTCTACATGGAGTTGCCCTTGGGGAAGGTCCGGAGGTTGCAGCTGGTGCAGAATTCAGCAGCCCATCTCTTAATGGGGACAGGTCACTGCAAGCACATTACACCAGTGCTCTGTTCTCTGCACTGTCTGCCTATTATCTTCCGGGCCCAATTCAAGGTGTTGGTAATGACCTACAAAGGCCCAAATGGCCTGGGCCCGGCTTACCTATTGGACTGCCTCAGGCCCTGGATCATATTGCGGCCTCTGTGGTCAGCTGGGGACGCCTGACTCAAAGTCCCCCAGGTTTCCTGGGTGGTGATTATGGGGAGGGCATTCTCGGTGGCCGCTCCTAGGCTGTGGAATTCCCTCCCAAAGGAGGCCCGCTTGGCCCCGGACTGCCCCTCTATCTAAAGACAGTGTAAGACCTGACTGTTCCATCGGGCCTTTGGAGAGGGAGATGGGTAGGATGGGTTGGGGAGGGCGGGTGGGTGGGGTTCTGCTCTGTGTATACTTTTAGCATTTTAATTAATTTTAAACTGTATATTGTGTGTTTCTTTTATTGTTATTATTGTTGTATATTTTGTAAGCTGCTCCGAGCTGCTCTGTGAGTGGGCGGGTGCAGGATAAAAAAATAACAAAATAAATAAATAAATCATTGTCATTATTGTGTTATCATTATCGTTATTAACAACAATGTAGTTTTTGTTATTATTGTTGTTATTATTCGTATCATTATCGTTATCAATAATGTTATCGGTATCGATACCCATGTGCAAATGAAGTTCTCGTGATACCATTAACAATACCAAAAGAACTCACGATACCGGTAACGATACTTGATAGGCTGATATTTGGTAGGCTTTGCTGTGTCTGGTATAGTGTGTGGTTGACTGATGTCAGTGTATAAGATAGGACCAAACAAGTGCCATGGCACACTCCATTCCCCTCTTGGAGAGTAACCAAATTTTGTTCCCTTGGCAAAGGGTGGGGAGTGAGGGGGGCAGGAAAACTGTGGCCCCAGGGTCATGCCCCAGAACATCTTTGGATGTCGAGATAGAAAATTGTCCCAATAGTGTTAGTCTGCTAACAAGTGCCACGGTGCATTCTGTTCCCCTCTTGGAGGGGAACCAAATATTCAGCCCTTATAAGGTGGGGCAGGAAAACCATGACACTGGGGTCATGGCCTGGAACCCTGTTCAGATGTCGAGATAGAAAATCTTCCGGGTAGTGTTAGTGTGTTAAGGAAGGACAACCAAGTGCCAGGGCACACTCTGTTCCTTTCTTGGAGAGCCACTGTGTTTTCGCCCATTGGTAAGGTGGGGCAGGAAAACTGGCCCGGAACCCTTTTCGAACATCGAGACAGAAATTTTTCCTGGTGGTGTCAGTATGTTAAGGAAGGCCAAATAAGTGCCATGGCACATTCCATTCCCCTCTTGGAGAGTGACCAAATTTTCTCCCCTAGGAAGGTGGGGCAGGAAAACTGTGACCCTGAGGTCATGGCCCTGACCCCTTTCGGATGTAGAGATAGAAAATCTTCCTGGTAGTGTCGGTGTTTTAAGGAAGTTCAGAGAAGTGCCACAGTGCCTTCCGTTCCTCTCTTGGAGAGTTACTGAATTTTGCCACTTGGCCGGGGGGAGGGAGCGGGGACAGAAAAACTGTGACCCCAGGGTCATGGCCCAGAAACCCCTTCGGATGTCGAGATAGAAAAACTTCTTGGTAGTGTCACTGTGTTAAGAAAGACCAAATAAATGCCACGGCACACTCCATTCCCTTATTGGAGAGGGACCAAATTTTTGCCCCATTCCCAGGAAAACTGTGGTCATGGCCCAGAACCCCCTTCGGATGTCGAGATAGAAAGTTTTACCAGTGGTGTCAGTGTGTTAAGGAAAGCCAAACAAGTGCCACAGCACATTCTGTTCCCGTCTTGGAGAGCAACCAAATTTTTGACCTGTGGCCATGGGGGCAGGAAAACTGTTACCCAAGGATCATGGCCTGGAACCCAGTTCAGATGTTGAGATAGAAAATATTTCTGATAGTGCCATTGTGTTAAGGCAGGTCAAACATGTGCCAAAGTGCACTCTATTCCCCTCTTGGAGATCAAAGGGGGGCATGAAAACTGTGACCCCGGTGTCATGGCCCTGCCCCCCTTTGGATGTAGAGATAGAAAATCTTCCCAGTAGTGTCGGTGTTTTAAGGAAGTTCAAAGAAGTGCCACGGCACCTTCCGTTCCTTTCTTGGAGAGTTACCAAATTTTGCCACTTGGCAAGGGGGTGGGGTGGGCAGAAAAAGTCAATTTGGGTCTGAATTTCGTATTGATATTAGAGACATTGTTGCTGTTAGTCTTGAACCAGTCCCGCAGGCGTATTTTCCTGTAGAGGCAGAACAGTTCCAACCTAGTGGCAAAATCAAAAGACAATCTCCTTTCCAAGACCTTCATCTCAACCATGGAAAGTTTTAGGGATGGGCGAACGTGGTTTGGGAATTCGGAGTTCGACTCGAACTCAACCAGTTCAGTCGACTGAACCAAACTGCCGAACCGAACTCAATTTTCAAACCAACCGAATTTCCAAACTCGACTCTTTTAGCCCATCCCTAAAAGATAATATTCCATTTAGTTCAACGGGGTTTGAATTTCTGAACTTTGTTCGCAACTTCGGAGTTCAGACCAAACTCAAATAGTTCGGTCGACCGAACCGAACTTCCGAACTGAACCGAATTTCCGATCCAAAACAAATTTCCGAACTCAGTTCTGTTCACCCATCCCTAGAAAGTTGTCTATTGGATAAATTAATCACTGTGATTTTTTTAAAAAAAATTCCAATTGTGGGAGGTAGTTTGTTCCTCCTGCCGTGTTTTCTTTAAACACCCCCTCCTTGGAGGCAGGGGTGTCGATAAAAAAGACCCCCTCTGGGGGCTGTCCTCCTTATCCTCATCTGCACTGGAGTGATCCCTACCTTCCCCCTCATTCAACCTGTTAATTGCCTCATCTTCACTCAAGGTCAAAACAAAATTGACTGATTTGTTCAGTTCTATTCTTGGGGCCAGTCTTTCTCCAACTATAGACTCTACCTTGTTCATAGTCCTTCAAGTCCCTTTGGAACTTGTTCCACTTACTATCTTTAATGAATTTATAATCCTTGTCCAGATCTTGAGACAAACTGTGTAGCTTGTCCATGAATTTCTTATCCCCCATACTTGCTTTCACATCTCTTTCTACTAACTTTATTTGTTCTTGTAACTTTTTAATTTCTTTATTTGATGTTTCAATAATTAACACCATAATTTAACAGATTTAACAGAGTTGTCTCCAATTTAAGCAAATCATTTTTGAAGATCCCAACCATATATCCACTATTATACCTTAAACCACTTGGGTGTTGCACACACCCTGTTACAAGTCAAGGCAGGGGGGAAGAGAAGGATGAACCACCCCCAAATGGGACTCTTATGGTAATTCTACTGCAAATAAAAGAAAAACTGAGAACAAATTAATGAGTACTCCCCCACTTCCCCATGATCTAATACAAAAATCTATTGGAGTATGCTTAAAAACTCACAGTCCTTCCTGTCTCATATGCTTCAGTGCTCATCCATGTACAATATACTGCTGCTCCTCACAAGAGCTTGTAGGATGAAAGTTACATAACTCTGTCTGCCAGCCCTTAAATCACTCCTGAAAATTCAATCACCATGGGAAGCCCTGTGGACGCCATTTCTGTATTCCCGCCCATGTCCTGGGTGGGCTCCGTTTCCAAACTGGATGCTGGAGTGGGGATGGGGGGTGGGCACGGTGCCGGAGGGCCTCCCTGCGTGTCTGCTGCCTCTGGAGGTTGGGTGGTGGATGCGCGGGCCCTGCAGGCATGACAGCAGCTGTGGCGGTGGTGGGGGTGGTGGGGGCTCCGCGAGGGGCAACTGTGGTGGTGGGGCCAATAAGGTGCCAGGCTGCCATGATGTACGCGCTCATGTTCCCCACATGCAGAAGCAGTGAGGTGCCAATGTCCAGGGAATGGTCCATCTTACGCGTGTGCTCTGTGGCCATCTGGTCTATGGCATCTGCCTGGAGTGCTCCTGGTGCTCCCACCTCCTATCTAGGTGCAGTTATGCCTCCAGCCACCAGTCACTGGCCTCTACCTACTGCAGGGCCCTCTCCGTGGCTGCCTCCATGTGATTTATGGCTGCGATCATCCACTCACCCTGCTCCATGTTGGTCTAGACTATGTCCTCCGCAAGGTCCTCCCTCCGGTGCCGTACTTTTGCCCTGTGGTCCTGCATCCGCTGTGCTGGGGACACAGGGTCAACCAGTGGGGGTGCAGCTGGTTGCCCTGTTGGGGAGGCAAGTGGAGATGGTTAGTCAGGCTCGGTCGCATGCAACCTGTCCCGGAGTGGTTCTAGGGGTGATTGGTGCCCCCCCCAGCAGGTAGGCGGGTGTGGTCCTCCCCCTCGGCACCCCCACTGCCCTGCCTGTCCCCCCCTCACACCCCCACCCCAGATGAAAGACTGCTCCGCCCCATACCTTATGTGTACCCTATTGCCCCCCCAGTCTGGTTCCTCATCTTGTTCCACTGGCTGCGGCTGCGGCTGCTCCCCTCTGTCCCCTTGCCTGGAGGACACGTGTGCCAGTGCGTATGTGGACCTGTTGGGAATCAACTGCAGGGGGCTGTGTTACCCATGCCCCCGACCCCCTTTTCACAATCCCTGGTTCTTTGGGGCCGCGAGGACGGACCCGTGCTCTGTGGGGGCCCTTCCACCCCTGGGCCACCTCCTGGGGTCCGTTCATCATCTCACCCATGTGCCTACCCTCTATGTCCATCTCGGTGCCCTCTGAGTCCAGACCCTCTGTGTGACTGTGCTCCCCCTGCATCCACTGGCTGGGGGTGACCGGTGTGCCGAACTCGGATCCTCCCGCATCGGACTGTGGGTGTGGGCTTCCGGTGCCAGTTTGTGAGGGGGCCTGCTGCTCCACAAGGTCTAGAGTGTTCCTCTAGGGTGGCGGGGTCCCCCGGAGCCGGTGCCTCTGTGGAGGGCTGCCAAGGGTGGGGGTACGTCAGCCCGTTCCCTACCCTGGACCACTGCACTCCCCACAAGCTGTGAGGTGACTATTGAGCCCTTCATGTGCAGGATGCTGTCCAGGGCATCGTAGTAGGGGGTGGTCTGGGCTCTGTGTCCGGATCACCGGTTATTGTCCTTGATGGCCTTGTACCCATCTTGAGCTCTTTGATCTTGGAGTGGCATTAGGCCACTGTCCTGTAGTGCCCCACTACCTCCAGGTCCCACACGATCTCCATGTACACGTGTTCATTCCTCATGTTCATGGCTAGCTCCATCTGGTGCTCCAGGGACCCCCATATCCTTTTGAGGTCCTGGGTCTCCTTGTGCCCCCATTGTCCCCCACACTGGTAGTACCATCTCCCGAGTGTGCCCTCCTCCTTCTCCTGCTGCTCCTGCTTCTCCTCCTCTGCTTGATCTCTGCCTGTCTCCTCTGGGTGCTCCGGCTCACAAGCCCATTTCCGGGTCTGTGGGTCATTAAGTGGGGGTTAGGTTCTTCTGTCCTTTGGACCCACGGTCCCCCTCCCGGCCCCCCTCTAGCCGGGCTTCCACCCTTCGTGCCCCTGTGCCACTGTGTGGGCCCCCTCTCATTCATCATTCACATTTCCGGGGTGCCTCCGTCTCCTCGCTGGTCATCCCCTCTTGGGTAGCCTGCCCTGGCTGTTTCTCCTCTTCCACCACCTCCAACACCAACACCACTTCCTCCTCCCTTGCTCGCTCACTTTCCGCTCTCCTCTACCTTTCGCCTTGCTCCATACCGTCATGTTCCCCTGCTGCTGTGTGCCCTTTACATCACCCACCCTGGTTGTGTGTTTCTCATTGCCTAGCAGTGACGCTGCATGCTTTCGCCATGGCTGGGGATTGTTTTGCTTGATTGCGGCTGGTGGTTGGCGTTGAGTTTTGTGGTTTCCCGGTGGGAATTGCTTTGACCACTCTTCCGGAGATGGTCCCATTCCAACCTCCAGAAGCGTGGTTGGGATTGGCCCCTACTGGTGATTGGCTGTGGTGAACATATGGCTGCCGCTGATCAGACGTTCAGGGCTCTTTTGCCCCGCCACAGGATTGACTGTGGTTCAATGTGGTTGACTGTGTTCACGTAATGTCTGAAATTATTCAAAGATTCTCTAGTCAATTGCATGACCCTAAATAGGCTCTTTCTCAGTACCCTTTCAGGGTATCCCCTCTCCCTCAAGTTGACCAAAGATTCATTCACCTGTTGGAGGAGAACTGATTCTGAACTGCAATTCCTTCTAATCCTTATAAGTTGGCTATAAGGAAGATTTTCCTTTAGGTGCTTTGGGTGATTGTTGGTAAAGTGAAGATCTGAATTCACATCTGTCCCTTTCCTGTACACCCTGGTATATATGGTCCCTTGTCTGTGTTCAATCAAAATTTCAAAAAAACTGATCACTTGAGAGTTTTATTTTAAATCAAACTGAATGCTTGCACAACACTCATTCAGATAATTGTGGAAATTGCACAGTTCTTCTACACTTCTAATCCAGAGAAAGAACAGGTCATCAATATACCTCTTATACAAAAAGATTTGGTCAAAAAACTGATTCATATCTCTATCATAAATATATTGGTTTTCAAAATGTCCCATAAACAGATTGGCCACCTGGGGAGCAACCATGCACCCCATCTCAACCCCACTTATTTGCTGATATAATTGTTGGTCAAATGCAAAATAACTTCTAATTAATACCAACTCTGCAATCTGCATTAAAAATCTGGTGTTGGGATGATTGTCAGTTCTCAACTGGAGTGTCTCCTCCGTCACCTCCAGGGCACTATTTTGAGGAATGTTTGTATACAAGGATGAGGCATCCATGGTAACCAAGATCAACTGGTCTCTGACTGAGTCACAATTTAAGTCATCCAGGACACACAAAAAGTCCTGGGAATCCCTAATAAACAAAGGAAGCAGGGGTACAAATGGTTTTAAAAAATAATCCAAAAATTGGCAAAGTGGTTCAAGCATAGACCCATTGCCAGAGACAATGGGTCTGCCTGGTGGATTTTTTAAGCTTTTATGAACTTTTGGCAACATATAGAACAAAGGTACTCTTCTATCATTCTCCAACAGAAAATAATTTTGACCCAACATCAACCCTTCCTGGAGTAACATGACAATGTCTCTCCTGATCTTTTCCAAAAAAGTATTGTTAACTGGCTGATAATGGGATCTGTTGTTTAGCTGTATATAGGCTTCCTCTAAATATGCTTCTATGTCCAAAATTACAATGGCTACCCCCCTTATCTTCTGGTCATGTCCGAGAACCCCATTCCAACGCGGACATAGAAAATCTTCTTGATAGTGTCAATGTGTTAAGGAAGGCCAAACAAGTGCCACGGCGCACTCCATTCCCTCCTTGGAGAGCAAACAAATTTTGAACTTTTTCAAGGGGGGGGGAGAAAACTGTAACCCTGGGGTCATGACCCTTCAGATGTCGAGATAGAAAATCTTCCCGGAAGTGTCAGTGTGTTAAGGAAGGCAAAACAAGTGCCACAGCGCATTCCTTCTCCTCTAGGAGAGAGACCAAATTTACACCCATTGGCAAAGGGGGGCAGAAAAACCCTGATCAGAACCCAATTTGGTGGTCTGGGTCATGACCCAGAACTGCCTTCAGATGTTGAGATAGAAAATCTTCCCAGTAGCATCAGTGTTTTAAATAAAGGCAAAAAACATGTACCAGGACATACTCTGTTTCTCCTCTTAGAGAGCAACCCAATTTTTGCCCCCTGAAAAAGGGGGCAGGAAAACCATGACCACAGAGTCATGGCCCAGAACCCTCATTTGGATGTCGACATAAAAAATCTTCCCAGTAGTTTTAGTGTGATATGGAATGGCAAACAACTTCTACGGCACACCTCTTGGAGGGAGACTGAGTTTTTGCCCCTTGGCAAGGGGGATCAGGAAAACCGTGACCTCAGGGTTATGGTCCAGAAGCCCCTTCAGATGTTGAGATAGAAAGTATTTCTGGTAGTGTCAGTGTGTTAAGGAAGTACAAAGTAGTGCCACGGCACATTCTGTTCCTCTTTTGGAGGGCGACCGAAATTTCTCCTCTGCCAAGGTGGGGCAGAAAAACCGTGACACAGGGGTCATGGCCCAGAACCCCATTCAGATGTTGAGATAGAAAATTTTCCCAATGGTGTCAGTGTGTTAAGGAATGTCAAACAAGTACAACAGCGCATTCAGTTCCCCTCTTGTAGATTAACCCAATTTTCACCCCCTGGCAAGGAGGGGCAGGAAAACTGTGACCCCGGGGTCATGGACCAGAACCTCCTTCAGATGTTGAGATAGAAAATCTCCTGATAGTGTCATTGTTTTAAGGAAGGCCAAACATGTTCCCCTCTTGTAGAGTGACTGCATCTTGGCAAGGGGGGAAGGAAAAGTATGAACTTGGGGTCATGGCCTGGAACCCTTTTTGGATGTCGAGATAGAAAATCTTCCCAGTAGTGTCACTGTTTTAAGGAATGCCAAACAAGTTCGGATGTTGAGATAGAAAATTTTCTCGTGTCAGTGTGTTAAGGAAGGCCAAACAAGTGCCACAGTGCATTCCATTTCCCTCTTGGAGACCGACCACACTTTTTCCCCTAGGAAGGTGGGGCAGGTAAACTATGACGCAGAATGGCGCAGAACCATTTTTGGATATCGAGATAGAAAATCATCCCGATAGTGTCAGTGTGTTAAGGAAGGACAAACAAGTGCCATGGCACATTCCATTCCCCTCTTGGAGAGTGAATAAATTTTCTCCCCATGCGAGGTGGGGCAGAAAAACCATAACTTGGAACCCTTTTTGGATGTTGCCATGGTCCAGAATCCCATTCAGGTATTAAGAAAGAAAATCTTCTAGATAGTATCAGTGTGATAAGGAAGACCAAACAAGTGCCATGGTGCACTCCGTTCCCTCCTTGGAGAGCGACTGAATTTTTGACCTATTCCATGGACCGTAACCCCCTTTGGATGCCTATATAAAAAATCTTCCTGGTAGTGTCAGTGTCTTAAGGAAGACAAAACAAGTGCCACCGCGCATTCCTTCCCCTCTAAGAGAGAGACCAAATTTTTGCCCGTTGGCAAAGGGGGGCAGGAAAACTGTGACCAGAACCCCTTTTGGGTGTCTGGTTCATGGCCAGAACTTCCTTTGGATGTCGAGATAGAATATCTTCCTGGTAGTGTCAGTGTTTTAAGAAAGGCAAAAACAAGTGCCAGGATGGGCTCCATTTCTCCTCTTGCACAGCAACCTAAATTTTGCCCCCTGAAAAAGGGGGCAGGAGTAGGGCTGTAGCGGAATATCGCAGCGGTAGCTATTTCCGGCGGAAACAGTGTTTCTGCAATTAGTGGAACGGCATGGCAGAGGCTTTCAATCCGCGGTTTCATTCCGGGGTTCCGCGGTTCCACTTATTTAATTCCGCAACTTAGTGGAATCGTGGAAACATGACATTTTCACGATTTCCACAATTCCGCCAGTGCCCAAAAATAGCGGAATAGTGGTTTTCCGCGATTTCCACAATTTTTCCACAATTTTTCTGCAATTCCGCGATTTGCAGAATTCCGGCGGAATTAGCGGAATATTTGCAGAAAAGTCACGGTGTGGCGCGGGCAGTTCCGAAATGGCGGAACGGAATCACGGCGTGGTAAAAGCTGCTGCCGCATCAGCCCTGGGCAGGAGAACCGTGACCACAGGGTTACGACCCAGACCCCCCCCCCTTTGGATGTTGAGATAGAAAATTTCCTGATAGTGTCATTGTTTTAAGGAAGGCCAAACATGCCACAGTGCACTCTGTTCCCCTCTTGGAGAGCGACCGCATTTTTGCCTCCTGGCAAGGTTGGAAGGAAAACTGTGACTCTGGGGTCATGACTTGGAAACCCCTTCGAATGTTTAGATGGAAAAGCATCCCGGTAGTGTCAGTGAGTTAAGGAAGTCCAAAGAAGTGCCACGGCACATTCTGTTTCCCTCTTGGAGAGTGACTGAAATTTCACCCCATGGCAAGGGGGAGGGACAGGAAAACCATGACACATGTTTGGCCTTCCTTAAAACTGTCATGGCCCAGAACCCCCTTAGGAGGTTGAGATATAAAATGTTTTTGGCAGTGTCGGTGTGTTAGGAAAGGCCAAACAAGTGCCAGGGAACACTCCATTCCCCCCTTGGAGAGGGACCAAATTTTGGCTCACTGGCAAGGAAGGACAAAAAAAAATGTGACCCTGGTGTTGTGGCTCGAAACCCCTTTCAGATCTCAAGATAGAAAATCTTCCCAATAGTGTCATTGTATTAAGGAAAGCCAAAAATGTGCCACGGTGCACTCTGTTCTCCTCTTGGAGACCGACCAAATTTTCAGGAAAACTGTGACCCAGAGGTCATGGCCCAGAACCCCATTTGGATGCAGAGATAGAAAATCTTTTTGGTAGTGTCATTGTGTTAAGGAAGGCCAAACAAGTGCCACAGCACATTCCATTCCTTTCTTGAAGAGCGACTGAATTTTATCCCCTAGGAAGGTGGGGCAGGAAAACTATGACCCAGGGGGTCATGTTCTGGAACCCCCTTCGGATGTTGAGATAGAAAATTTTCCCAGTGGTGTCAGTGTTTTAAGGAAGGCCAAACAAGTGCCATGGCGCACACCATTCCCCTCTTGGAGAGAGACCAAATTTCCTCCCCTGCGAAGGTGGAGTATGAAAACCATGACCCCGGTGTCATAGCTCGGAACCCCATTCTGATGCTGAGATAGAAAATCTTCTTTATATTGTCAGTGTGTTAAGGAAGGCCAAACAAGTACCATGTCTCATTCTGTTCTTCTCTTGGAGAATGACATAGTTTTCTTCCCTGGATAGTGGGGCAGGAAAACTGTGACCTGGGGTCCTGGCCCAGAACCCTTTTGGATATTGAGATAGAAAATCTTCCTGGTAGTATCATTGTGTTAAGGAAGGCAAAACATGTGCCACGACACACTCCATTTCCCTCTTGGAGAGGGAAATGGCAAGTGGGGGCAGGGAAACTGTGACTCTTGAATCCTGACCTGGAACCGCTTTCAGATGTTGAGATAGAAAATTTTCCCGGTAGTGTCAGTGTGTTAAGGAAGACCAAACAAGTGCCACAGTGCATTCCTTCCCCTCTTAAAGAGAGAGACCAAATTTTCTCCTGTTATCAAGGGGGGAGCAGGAAAACTGTGATGAGAACCCCCTTTGGGGGTCTGGGTCATGGCCCAGAACTTCCTTTGGAGGTCGAGATAGAAAATCTTCCCGGTAGTGTCAGTGTGTTAATGAAAAACAAAGAATTGCCACAGAGCATTCCATTGCACTCTTGGAGAGCGACCAAAGTTTTTCCCCTTTGCAAGGGGGGCCAGGAAAATAGTGACCCCAGGGTTGTGGCCAGGAACTCCCTTTGTATGTCATGGTAGAAAATCTTTGCCATAGTATCAGTGTATTTAGGAAGTCCAAAGTGCATTCCACAGTGAATTCCATTCCTCTCCTGGAGAGTGACCGAATTTTCACCCCTAAGAAACCCATGACCTGGGGACATGGCTTGGAACCCCCTTCAGATGTCGAGATAGAAAATCTTCCCCTCTTGGAGAGAGACTGAGTTTTTGCCCTTTGGTAAGGGGGGACAGGAAAACCTTGACCCCGGGGCTATGGTCCAGAAGCCCCTTCAGATTTCAAGATAAAAAATTGTTCCGGTAGTGTCAGTCTATTAAGTAAGTCCAAAGTAGTGCCATGGTGCATTCCGTTCACCTTTTGGAGAACAAACAAAATTTCTTCTCTGCCAAGGTGGGGCAGAAAAAACGTGAACCTGGGGCGTCATGGCCTGGAATCCACTTCTCATGTCGAGATAGAAAATCTTCCTGGTAGTTTTAGTGTGTTAAGAAATGCCAAACAAGTGCCACAGCGCATTCTGTTCCCCTATTGTAGATCAACCCAATTTTCACATCCTGGCAAGGAGGGGCAGGAAAACTGTGACCCTAGGGTCATGGCCTGGAACCCCATTCGGATGCGAAGATACAAAGTTTCCCAATAGTATCAGTGTGTTAAGGAAGGCCAAAGAAGTGTCATTGCACACTCCATTCCTTTCTTGGAGAGAAACCAAATTTTTGTCCCCTGAAAAGGTGGGGCCACAAAAACCATGAACATGGGGTCATGGCCCAGAACCCCCTTTGGAGGTCGAGATAGAAAGTTTTCCTGGTAGTGTCAGTGTGTTAGGAAAGGCCAAACAAGTGCCAGGTTGCACTCCATTTCCCCTTGGAGAGGGGCTGAATTTTTCCCCCCTGGCAAGGGAGGACAAAAAAAAAAGTGACCCTGGTGTCATAGCCCTGGAACCCCTTTCGGATGTCAAGATAGAAATTCTTACCGGTACTGTCAGTGTATTAAGGAAGGCAAAACAAATGCCATGCCACATTCCGTTCCCCTCTTGGAGACCGACCAAATATTTGCCCCCTGGCAAAGGGGGGCAGGAAAACTGTGAACCCAGGGTCATTGCTTGGAAACCCCTTTGGATGTTGAGATAGAAAATCTTCCTGGTAGTGTCAGGGTGTTAAGGAAGTTCAAATAAGTGCCAGGGTGCACTCCATTCCCCTCTTGAAGAGTGACAGAATTTTCACTCCCTGGCAAGAGGGGGCAGGAAAACCATGACCCTGGGTCATGACCCAAAATCCCCTTCATAGGGATGGGTGAACAGATCACGGTTCGGGTTCAGTCGTTCTGTTCGGTCCGGTTCGGCCATTTGGTTTGGAGGAGGAGCCAGAGCCGGCGGGCACAGGAGGTGCTGCTGCCACTGCTGCCAGGTTTGTAAACTTTTTTTTTACTTTGAGGAAAAGAAACTTACGGCTCTATCCATTAGAGCGAGCTCACTGGCGTGTGGGTGGGTTCATGGGTGGTGGGCATCAGTGAGGCACAAAGAGTGGGCATCAGCGGGTAGCAGCGGATGTCTGCCAGACAGAGAGAGGGTACTGTAGTGTGGGGGGCTCTTCCAGCATTTAGGCACGAGCACGAGCAGCACCCCCACCCAAACATGTGCCTGCCAGCTATCCCTAGCAAGGGTCTCCACTCTCCAGTTGCCATCCCTACCTAGCACCCCCAAATAAGTTCAGGATTTGCACTTACCAGCCAGGGTCTTTCTAGTTGCCATCCCTAGCACCCCAAAGAGGGCAGGATTTGCACATGCCAGACAGGGTCTCTCCATTTGCCATTCCTAGAATCCCCTAGCACCCCAAGGAGGGCAGGATTTGCACGTGTCAGCAACGGTTTTTCTAGCTGCCATCCCTAGCACCCCAAGGAGGGCAGGATTTGGATGTGCCATCCAGGGTCACCATCTCCCTTTGCCATCCCTAGCACCCAAAGGAGGGAGGGCTAGAGGTATCATCATAAATGCATGATATTACTTAGGTGTGGTTTATCTGTTCCTGTTTCAGAGAGGAATCGGATGCCGGTGCTGGTGCCCCGCTGCACAGGACACCCAGGGAGAGGTCGTACTCACCAGTGCCACACCCAGACAGTCATCAGACAAACCAGTCCATTGTCTGGAGGTTTTATGACAAGGGTGACGTAATCGCCATCTGTAAGGTAAGGCATGGAGGCTGGAACAACAGGGAATGGATTGCCCTATGACCTGTTAGCAACTGCCACCTGCTGCTAGTTACTAGGGGTGGGAATTCCGGTTTCCCGAGATCCGATATTGCCGGTATTTGGGTGTATTGGCTTAATCCGATAAATTCAATATTTACCTGTACTGGCATACCGGATTTTTAACATTGGCCGCGGTCCTGGATTTTTTACATTGCAGCCATTGAAGTCAATAGCCACAATAAAAAATCCGGTACCATGGCCAATGTTAAAAATCCGGTATGCCAATACCGGTAAATCTGGTGCCAGGGAGATCCGATACCGGTACATCCAGTATTCTCCCCGGTATCCCACCCCTAATTACTCTGTCTCGGACTAGAGTTCAAGGCTTCAAAACTTCAATCAAGCATTGCACCTGACCCAGGTTCTGATGGTGGTATTGGAGGAATCTCATCATTACTTTAACTGGCACTGTAGTGTAGTGGGGCACCTGTCTGCTATAGCTCACTTGGTCTGTAAAGACCAAGGTTTAAGTCTCCTCTCTGCCTTTTTTGTGTGTCTCTTCCCTAATATAACCTATTTATCCGCTACAGCTATATTATATCCAGTGAAGTCAACACATGACACCAACACTCTGTGGAAGCATCTGAAAATAAAACATATAAGACTATTGATTCGTGGTGGCACTGCGGTTCCTTCATCTTTAATAGTTAGTGTTAGTGAATAGTGTCACCTCCCCTCCCAGGCCAGCCTCCCAGGCCCAGACTAGTGCTATGATTTGGAGCGGACTCGGTCCTGACAGCCTGCACGCAGCGTGTGTGTGTGTGTGGTGATGATGATGATGTGTGCAGACACTTCCCGCTGCCTGCCACTCACTGCCAGGGCTATGGCTATGCTAGCTAGCAGGTACAGTCACTGTGTGTGTGTGAAGATGTGAATGAAAGTCTGTGCCAGCGCTCTGGAGCAGACTGTGGGAAGTTCAGGCTTCAAGCACCTGTCCTGGACCCTGATGGGACAATAGTGTAAAAAAACCCATATAGTGTGAAAAAACCCATATAGTGCATCTGCACTGCATGCATCTATCTAGATTGCACTGCAGAAACCATAGATACAGGCAGGGACAAGGTGGTGGGTGGGGTGGCTGTTGCAATTTACAAATCAATGCCGCGGCCGCGGTCCTGCCCTGACCAAGCCTTTGAAATAGCTGGCATTGGAATCCAATGCTATTCAGTTACAGGAAACCCATCCCCCCCCTTACTAGTGTAGTGTCCTCTAAAGTGTGGCTGGGCTGGTGGCTCTGTGCTGGCTCACCAGCTGCCTATGGATCATGGCTACATTCTGTTCTTAAGAACGCCCCTGCTCCCTCTGCCCCACTGCCAGTACCTGCCTTAAATGTAAAGACAGTGTGTGATCATGGAGTGTCAGTACAGCCAGCTGCAGCTTAACTTAAGTAAAAGTTCATTTTGTTTTTTTACTTTTTATACATTTGGATACTGTCTAAAGCATCCCCTCCCCACCATCCCAAGCGACAACATTGTCCTCGCCACTCCGTCCTCCTCCTGACTCTTTTGGAATCACTCCCACGACAAGGGGAGAAGAAGAGAATAGATTGAGAAGAGGATCCTCATGGAAGGAAACCTTTAAGATAGAGATAGGGAGACTGTCCACTACACCGTCTGGCCCCCACCTCCGGCACACTGATGCTTTGGCAATGGCATTACCCCATCATCACCCAGAGTCAGACAGGACTCAGGATTGGATCTGAGGACTGGGAACAGTGCTGCCCTCCTGAACAAATTTATTATAATAAAACAAGCCCCACAATATCTCCCGTCCCTCCTGACTGTATTTTAGTGGGTAGGTGTTAGACAATTACATGCAATTCCAATCCCTTCCCCCTTCTTGTCCATCCTTCCTTCCCCTTGTCCAGGCTCCTTGTCCTATCAGGAATAGGATTGGAAGACTCAGTCTGGATATGTAAGAGCAAGGGAACAGAGGCATACAGATATAGGAGGCCCACACTATCACTCATATCTATAAGGTCAGTGTGGTGTAGTGATTAAGCTGCTAGGTATATGAACTGTAGAGACCAGGGTTCTAGTCTCCTCTCATTCACTTTTCTCCCACAAATGTATTTAGCTTTGTAAGTGTAATTTCAGTGACTATAAGTAACAGAAATGTTAATTTACAGTTATTTTAACTAAAAAAAGAAAGGGTTGCTTGTTTTAAATTTTTACTGATGCAAAGAGAGCAGTGCAGCACCGCCAGCGCCACCGCACATTGCGTTGCACTGTCCATCCGCTGCTGTTAGCCAAGGGAGGTCTGAGGGAGGAAGGGAGGGAGGGACACACCCATCCCATTAACTGCAGTGCTGACAGACCACTGGTAGAGGCAAGCAGCATGCTAGTTGAGACTGTGAGACAGAGATAGAAGAATTTCACTTCACATCATCATCTGTGTGTGCAGTGTTCTGTGGTGACGGGTGAATGATGGCCTAACTGGAGGCACTCTTCAGAATTTGTAAGTTTATTCTAACACAAAAATATTAACTTCTAACCTATATATTTAAAGGTTGTAACCTATATATTTAAAGAATCAGTTTCTCATGCAGTTTGACATAAAACGTATAAAATTCTACTGCAGGGAAGATCCTTGTTGTGGACGTATTTATTTTAAACTTAAGTTTGGGTGATTTCAGACGTTACGGGGCCCGTTGGCCCCATACCGAAATCACCCCATTCATTCCCCGCTGGGGTCCCCCCGCCATGCCATAACAGACGTGCCAGGGGGATCCCGGCAGGGAATCTGGGAGGGGGCGGGGCCGCGTGGCGCAACGTGCCCCCGCACGGCCCCGGCCCCTCCACGCTCCCACGCCCGCCCTCCGGCGAGACGAGCGGGCAGCGGGGCCAATGCGGCCGCCGCGTCGGGCCGGATTCTCTACGGCCCAGGATCCCGCCGGGGATCCCGGGCCGTGGCACCCGGACAGATGTTACTTTTTGTTCGTCCCCGCTGGGGATCTCTTTGACCACGCTTCCTGGGACATTCCCCCCACTAGCCTGGTTCAAATTGCATGGTTCAAATTGACCCCATGTGCGTATTGAGCATGGCGAACATCTGGCAGCCGCCAAACAGACGTTCAAGACACATTGACCACAGGTGGGTTTTCACCATGGTTCACTGTGATCTTGTAACATCTGAAAATACCCTTTCTCACTCTGAGTATGTTTAAATAAATAATTTCCTTTTGCAGGTGAGATACTTGTTGATGTTGCGTCTGCGATATGGTCAACAGTTTGGAGTACTGCTGATAAAATGCAGCAGATAATCCAGGCGCAGGAATGTCAGGGTAAGTATATCTTGCATTTATATTTATTTATATCTTGCATTTAATATATTTATATATTATATAAATATATGTATAGTTTTATATATTGTATAAATATATGTATAGTTGTATATATTATATAAATATATTAACTGTATATAACTATTTAATACCTGATAATATTAAATCTATTTAATCTAAATTTATTTATATAAACAGTACTTCCATGTTACCACCTCCCTAAGCAATATGCCTTCTATGTGTATGCACATTGCATACATGCAGTGGCACTGGCACAGTGAGTGCTTACCTTCTCAGTGCTCCTGTATGCCCTCACATATGTCATCCTCTAGATCACAGCCCTGGCGTTGGAGTGCCAATGCCTCTTTAGTTAGCTGCATAATTTCCTCATCTGTGGCTTTCAGAAATTCCTTTGTAATTTTTGGAAGGTAGGCCCTGTTCATGCGTATCAATGCAAGTCATTCAAGATTTGCACTTGAGAGGCTAGTTTTTTTATTACCCAAAATAGTACCAGCACAGCTGAATAGACGTTCAATGGCACACTCAACGGGGGGTGGGGTGGGGGGGCAACCAAGGTGGAATATTGCAAAATTATAGAGTGCTGGCCAAGTGTCTTTTTTTTTCATTCCAATAAATGAGTGGATCAGTATTCATGCCAACCACCCCTGCAGACATCACGTACTGGTCATACATGTCCTCTGCTGCTGCAAGTGACATTGGTCGGTGCAGAGGATCAGTTCTTCTTTTCCCACTCAGTGTACAAGTCGATGGTGTGAGTGAGCACTGGCAGAAGCATGGTCTGACTCCTCCAGACTCTTATGCTACTCACTCTGGGACTGTGAACAAACCAGCCACGATGAAATGTCACACCGTGCAGCATCTACTGATGCATCCCCACCCAAGAACTTTTTTACGTTCTTAAATCACGGGTCCAGAGCTGTGGCCATCCGGTACAGTGCCCAGACAGTCATCATCTCAAACTGAGGGCTGTCGTCAATCAACTGTAGCAAGGTATGGGCCATTTCAGCAGCAATTTCTCCATCCTCCTTCTGAGCAAATATCTCTTGAAGATCTTCAACTTTGCTCTTTAATAAGATGAGCACTGCCAAGTAGTTATGGGCAAACAGAATGCGGTTCAGATGTTCAGATGTTCAGTCGTTCAGTTAAAAACCTGAGTTTGGGTACGATGGTTCGGTTCAGCCTAGTTCAGGTTGGCTGAACTTGGCCGAACAGTCAAAAATAGCACTATTGAAACCGAAACTGAAACTTAACCAAAACCAAAACTTAATTTAGTTTTTGCCCTGAAAAGAGGTTTTTCCTGCCCCTGAACTCATTCGAACACAACCGAACTGTTCAGTCATTCGAAAGTTCAGTTTGGACGTTAGGTTCGGACATCCGAAAATATCGAGTTCAGTCCGAACTCCGAACATCTGAATCGCGTTCGCCCATCCCTACTGCCAAGGTCTGGCTGAGTGTGGCATCTGCCTTGCTGACAAATTCTGTCATTGTCAGAAAGGGCTCCAGCAGAACTAGCAGTGTTTCAATAATATCCCACTGTGTCACTTTTAACTGCATTTCAGAAGCTTGTTTTACTGATTTGGATGCCATAACAAAGAAAGTGTCCACTGCAAGTCTTTGTGTATTCAATCTCTTGAAAATATTATATGTTGAGTTCCAACGTGTGCAAACATCGATAGGAAAAAAATGAAATGGAAGTTTTCTCTGTCTCTATATCTTCCTGAGCTCACGCCGAGATGCTGCAGATCTATGGAAGTGTGCTACCAACTTCTTTGCTCTTTCAATTGTCACTATTATAAAATCCTCAGCTTCAATAAATGTCTATGCAACCTAATGGAGGGAATGTGCCATGCAAAAAACGCTCTCAAAATTGGCATCACAAATTCCTTTAACGATATTAGGCCCGTTGTCTGCTACTATGAAGCCAACGGAGAGACCAAGCGGCTCCAACCACTGCTTTGTCAGGTCTAATAATTTTCCACATATGTTGTCTGCTGTGTGGATTTGTGGAAAGTGTTCCAAAGCAAGTATGGCTTGGTGTCTTTGCAGTATATTCTTGCCATCGCGATGTATCCAATGCTAGTTATTGACAGGTACTCCATGTGCTGTACACTGGTCCACATGTCTGTTGTTAGGTGCACAACTGCAACTTCACAATCGTGCATAGCTGCTGCCACCACTTTGCATGATTCATTGTACAGTGTGGGACTGGTCTTTGTGGCAAAGTATACCCTGGAAGGTACCTTCCATCGTGGAGCAATGCCCTCCATCACTTCATGGAACCCCTCATTCTCCACAAAAGAAAAAGGCAGCATGTCCACTGCAAGCATCTTTGTCACAAATGCGAGGTAGTACTGTGCAGTTGGGTGAGATGTTGACCATTTCATTTGATTTTGTACAGATTGCTCCAATGTAGTTTTCACAGTAGTGTCACCAGCGGTGTGTGTTGACTGATCTGTGCTTTTCCTTCTGCATTGGGGACTAGTGGAATTCAGAACTGACATGTGATGATGCTTCATGTGACTATGCATCCCACTGGTTCCTGGCCAGCTCTTCCCACCTTTGGTTCCTTTCTTGATTTTTCTAGAGCAGTATTTGCATTGTACTACTAATTTCTTCACATCACAAGCAGTGAAATGTTTCCATACATCAGACCTTTGTCCTGTTCTTACATCTGTGGAGCCGGTGGTGGTGCCTTGCTGAGGTAATACCGCAATCTCTTGTGATGTTGCTGGAGATGGAGGATGACCCTCTGGTGAAATCTGATTCCTAAACAGGCTCGTTGTACTGTTATGCACTGTGGTGGTGGATTTACTTTGTTGTGCTAAAGAATATCTGTTGAACACAGGGGCTACCTGTGTTCTTCTTGCACATGACAAAGGCAAATCAATTTCTTCCTGTCTCACATTGAATGGGTGATGATGCAAAATCTTTGATCTTTTGCGCAGTGATGTGGAGGATGAGGAGGGTGAACAAGAAGGTTTATACTCAGGATCAGTATTATTGCTGTCATTATCATCGATATCAGTTACATCAGCATCACTCACATCAAAGTCATCATAACGGTAATGGCCCATATCTGCAGCGGCAATAGTGGTGGTGATGTCTCCCACCAGTCCCTCCTCATCACATGTCTCTAGTGGACGTGGCTCTGTTGTTGTTGTTTCCAGTTCAACCACTATGTCCTCGTCCTTCCCCTGGCAGTGTTGCACTTGCACATTGTGAGATTCTTCTTACGCCAATGATGATTTGTCTGCATCTGGGGTGCATCTGTTCAAGAAATCTTCCACTGCCTCCTGCAAGCACTGGAAAACACGGGGCCAACAAACATTTTTTGAACTCTGTGGCACCGAATGTTTATTGACCTCAGCCCGTTCCTTCTCAACATGTGGTTGTTCCTCCACATGTGACTACTGCTGTGTTTCTGGCTGCTGCGTTTCTGGCTGGCTGCTTCAGATGTTGCTGGTGTGAGTGAGCACTGGCAGAAGCATGGTCTGACTCCTCCAGACTCTTATGCTACTGCACTGGGAAGGATGTGGACCCTTGAAGTAAGTTAGGCTGCTTCTGCTGGTGGTGTTTTCTCTTTACCATTGCGCAGCATCATGAGCATTGACAATGATTTTTTGCACTGCTGACGAGATTCAGTACATCGGCGGCAGCTGGAAGTGTCACAATGAGCCATCGCTTAACAGTTCTTCTGAATCTGTAATTACAGAAAGAAAGATTATGGTTGGTAAGACAATATAGTAAAATGTTTTAGAATAATAAGAGATAATGATTCAGAAACACAGTCCATCATGACATTTAATGTTTATTTTGATTCTGTGAAGATTAGATCAACATAAAACAGGTTTAAAAAGAGATTGTAAGCACAGTCCAGCACCAGCAGTAGCCGTTGACTGGTGACTCAATGACAGTCAATCCATATACAGTAGAGTAGAACAACAGACGTGAACAACGTTCGCTTGCTATTAATACAGTTCAATATCCACAATCACAGAGAAAATGTTTTCATAGAATATCGACAGGCCCAAGGTGGATAGATGCACACCATCTTTAAGAAAAAGACCGTTATCATCTGGGGTAATGTTACCGTGCCAAACAGAATGCATGTCCATGTCTTTCATAAATCCTCAAACTGACTTGCTGACATTCTTTATACATTTGTTCATAGCCCGCATATTTGTACTGTATCTGTTGCATTGTCACTTGATTAGGTCTGAAAACAATATTTTACACCCACTGAATAGATTACTTATTTCCAGTAAATCCCTTTTCATGAAGTCAATCAACTTGACCCCTTTGATTATTCCTATGTCATTTCCACAAGAGTGGATCACTAAGCAAGATGGAAGATCTGAATTTGAAGAAATTAATTGTCTTTCTTTCTTTAAAGTGGCCACGACATTGCACCATCTCAGTCCACCCCTCCTTAGTCACCTCATATTAACATCTTTCAAAGGGAGATCGCATTGTTGGCTTTCATTTTTGCAGAATCGCTCCAGTCTTGTTATATAAGAATCACCAATGAACCAGATGTTCTTCATGGCCTAGTAAGCATAAATGTCAAAATTGACTTCAAATTTATAATTTTCTTTAAATGCAGTCACAGAACAAGAACCGTGTATACTTACTTATTCTCATAACATACTCCTCTCTTTCCTAGCAATTATGTAAGCACTGTTAAGTCACAAATCTATACTTTAAAATAAATAAATCATTTTGTATTAATTGTGTTTTTTTAAAATTAGGAATGGGTTGTAATGGGAGGGAAAACAAAATACTTGCCTTATTATCTGGCTACTGCAGTGCTGCTGGCTGTGTCCTGTATGTGTGTCCCACAGTGTCCACTGACCACCTCCTGGTCCTGGATGAAAATGACACCTCCTCCTAGTAGTTGTTGCTATGAAATCCAAGGAGGAGGCAGGAAGTAAAAGTGATGTCACTGAAGGTGAGCTGCTGCTGCTGTAATTAATGATGGTAAATTAATGTTAATCAATACATGCTAATGTGATGTAATGTATATATAATGGTCATGTATACAACACACACTAACACACACACAATCACACTAGGGTAGGGAATAGGTATGCTTGCACCCCGCCAACTATCTCAGTCAGACAGGAGTAAGACTCAGGACTCAGAGGATTCATGTCAGGTGGTCCAAGTGAGTTGGCCGGTGGTGTCTCCAATGCTATTTTCATTTCAAAGGATTGGCCAAGGGGCAGGGCTGGCATTGATTTCCAACTTTCAACAGTTAGTCACCCTCCTCCCAGTCCCTGCCTGTATTGGTCACCTCATCTGCCCTGAACAAAGGGGGGTGGGGAAGGGGAACCAACCTTTCCAGTTAATGGGATGCAAGTCAGCGGTGGCAGGCAGCGGCTTCAGAGCTTTCACAATCATCCCCACCCACTGGCCAGAAAGTCAAAGGGATCCCATGAAGCACGTTGTGTTGCTTGCCTGGGGGGGCGGGGGGGGTTGGGGTCACAGGCAGGCCGGGCTCAACTCTGAGCACCGGGTCCAGGTGAAGAGTCACAGACTAGAGCTCCTCTCACATAAGCTTAACACATATCTAGCAAATACGTTTGTTTTATCATGTGGACTGGCAGCCAGCCACCCCACCAACCCCCATTATTTTCTGTGTGTGAATTCAAACTAAACCTCCCCCTTCTGCAGCACCCACCCGGCTCTCTCTCCCACCCTCCGTGGCCCCGGTCTGGCCCCTGGGCACGCAACACACTTCATGGGATCCCTTTGACTTTGACCCTGGGCCTGCAGTGGCAGGCGGATGGGGGTGGGTGGGTGAAAGCTCTGGAGCCGCTTGCATCCATCCCGTCCTGTCTCCCATTCCATACCATAATAAAACTTGGAGACATGCAACATTTTTTTGAGATTGTAAGCCACCCTGAGCTGTTTTAGGAGGGGAGGGGTATAAGTGTAATAAATAAATAAATAAATAACGCGCTTCATGCACGGGGGCGGGCCGTGAAAGCTATGTGAAGCTGCCGTCGCCGGCTTACATGACCCTCCCTTTCAAATCCATTCCAAGAATCCACAATAAAACGGGGGGGGGG
>QEPC01002298.1:727185-747514 GCA_003113815.1 Sphenodon punctatus | reverse complement strand
GCATGGAGCAGACCTGGTGCCTGCCTATGCAGCCATGCAGCCACTGGCGTGCACACACCACACACAACTTTTGCCAGCTTTTGTGATTCATTCTGGAATTTAAGGGAAGGGGCACAAAAATTAAAACACCGACTTTTTCAATATCTGAATATTAATGAAGACACACAGAGCCACAATAACACCACTAATGCTTGATTATTAGCCCACCGACTTAGAGACTCCCCAGTCCCTCTGGCCAGCAGCGCGGGTGCACAGTGGAGCAGATGCCCGTGGCACGAGGCAGCACTGCTCTTTGTACATCAGTAAAAATTTAAAGGAGCAAATTTTTTTTAATAAAACATCATTGTAAATTAACATTTCGGATACTTAGTCACTTATATTAAAACTTCAAACTTAAATAGAGTTGTGGAAGGAAAAAGGCAGAGAGGAGATTTGAGCCCAGGTTTCTACACAGCTCGTTTTTTAAGGTGGCAGGCAACATAACCACTGGACCACAGAGGCCTGATGGTGTGCTACAGCAAAAGCGTTCAAGCCGGGAAAGTCAAAGGGACCCCATGAGCAAGTTACGTGCCCGGGGGTCAGGGGGGCACGGGCGGGCCAGGCGTGAGTCTGAGCACCGGGTCTATGTGCAGAGTCGCAGTCTACTAGATCTCCGCTCACATAGCTAGCAAATACGTTTGTTTTATCATGTGGACTGGCAGCCCCCTGCCACCGCTGACTTGCATCCGTCCCATCCCGTCCCGTGACCCATTACATACATTAGAAAATTGGGAGACGCGGTCATGCGGCGGCTTCAGAGCTTTCACCCACCTGCCAGGCACAGGGTCAAAGTCAAAGTCAAAGAGGGACCACCACATAAAGCGCGTTGCGGGCCCAGGGGTCGGGGCTGGCTTGCATCCTTCCCATTCCATCCATAACATAATAAAACTGAGTCCCTCCCTCCGTCCCGGTCCCGGCCGGTGTCGGCCAGGTACGGAGGCAAAGGCATGAATCTCTCAGTAGTAAGTTAACACCAAACTCTCATAAACAACAACCGGCAGCAAAGCAAATACATATGTACCATGTTGTAATCACAGTAACTTACACAGAGAAGTTTTCTTTGGAGTGTATGAGATGATCAAATTCAATTAGGAAAGGAATCTCTCTTCTCACGTCACGGTGTCAGTTAGTAAAAATCCATTCTCACACAGCGGGGAGAAAAGGAATCAAATGGTAGCAGTCCCACAATTTATAGGGGTGGTAGAAAGAAATTTAAATAGAAACAAAAGATAAGGGTGGTCTTTCTGTGTCTCTGTCTCTAAGCTAATCAAATGGGAAAGACTAGGGTCAGGAAGTTGCGGCGGCAGATCCCGTGCCGCTGAGTCATTCCAGGTGGAGGAACCATGCGGCAATTAATCACATTAAAAAGCTGATGCGCTTTAGCGAAATGTGAAACTTTGTGGCAAACCTGCAGCTTCTGCATGAGATCTGCAATGGCGACAGTACAGATGAAGCAACCACGGAAAGCAACAAGTGCAAGTGAGAGAGAGAGAGAGAGAGAGAGAGAGAGAGAGACAGAGAGAGAGAGAGAGAGACCAGAGAGAGATAGTTGTAGGAGTTAGCTTAGCTATAGAGGATAGGGAGAGATAGTGTGTAGTGAATTCAGTTTTAATATTTTATAGTGTGTTTGTAGGACTAGGCCATTGTAGATATTAGATACCACTGGGAAATATAAAGTCTGCTCCTGCTGCGCCAATGCTTCCAATGATGCCTCTGGCCAATTTAAACTCGGATCCTGCTGTGCCAATGCTTCCAACGATGCCTCTGGCTAATCTAAAGTCTGATCCTGTTGTGCCAATGCTGCCAACGATGCCTCTGGGAAATCTAAACTCTGATCCTGCTGTGCCAATGTTGCCAAAGATACCTCTAGGCAATCAAAAGTCCAAACCTGCTGTGCCAATGTTGCCAGTGATGCCTCTGGCCAATCTAAACTCTGATCCTGCTGTGCCAATGCTGCCAACGATGCCTCTGGGCAATCTAAAGTCCGATCCTGTTGTGCCAACATTGCCAATGATGTTGCTGGGCAATTTAAAATTCAATCCTGCTGTGCCAATGTTGTCAATGATGCCTCTGGCCAATCTAAAGTCTGATCCTGCTGTGCCAATGTTGCCGAATGATGCCTCTGGCCAATCTAAAGTCTGATCCTGCTGTGCCAATGTTGCCAATGATGCCTCTGGGCAATCTAAACTCTGATCCTGCTGTCCCAATGTTGCCAATGATGCATCTGGGCAATCTAAACTCTGATCCTGCTGTACCAATGTTCCCAGTGATGCCTCTGGCTAATCTAAAGTCTGCTCCTGCTGTGTGCCAGTGCTCCAATAAAGCCTCTGGCCAATTTAAACTTGGATCCTGCTGTGCCACTGCTTCCAATGATGCCTCTGGCCAATCTATAGTCTGATCCTGTTGTGCCAATGCTGCCAACGATGCCTCTGGCCAATCTAAACTCTGATCCTGCTGTGCCAATGTTGCCAACGATGCCTCTGGGCAATCTAAAGTCCGATCCTGCTGTGCCAATGTTGCCAATGATGTTGCTGGGCATTTTAAAATCTGATCCTGCTGTGCCAATGTTGCCAATGATGCTTAAGGGGCAATGTAAAGTCTGCTCCTGCTGTGTGCCAATGCTCCAATGATGCCTCTGGCCAATTTAAACTCGGATCCTGCTGTCCCACTGCTTCCAATGATGCCTCTGGGCAATCTAAAGTCTGATCCTGTTGTGCCAAAGCTGTCAACGATGCCTCTGGTCAATCTAAACTCTGATCCTGCTGTGCCAATGTTGCCAACGATGCCTCTGGGAAATCTAAAGTCCGATCCTGCTGTGCCAATGTTGCCAATGATGTTGCTGGGCAATTTAAAATCTGATCCTGCTGTGCCAATGTTGCCGATGATGCTTCTGGGCAATCTAAAGTTCGATCCTGCTGTGCCAATGTTGTCAATGATGCCTCTGGGCATTCTAAACTCTGATCCTGCTGTGCCAATGTTACCAATGATGCCTCTGGGCAATCTAAACTCTGATCCTGTTGTGCCAATGTTGCCAATGATGCCTCTGGGCAATCTAAACTCTGATCCTGCTGTGCCAATGTTCGCAGTGATGGCTCTGGCTAATCTAAATTCTGATCCTGCTGTGCCAATGCTGCCAACGATGCCTCTGGGCAATCTAAATTCTGATCCTGCTGTGCCAATGTTGCCAAAGATACCTCTAGGCAATCTAAAGTCCAAACCTGCTGTGCCAATGTTGCCAGTGATGCCTCTGGCCAATCTAAACTCTGATCCTGCTGTGCCAATGCTGCCAACGATGCCTCTGGTGCAAGCTAAAGTCCGATCCTGCTGTGCCAACATTGCCAATGATGTTTCTGGGCAATTTAAAATCCAATCCTGCTGTGCCAATGTTGCCGAATGATGCCTCTGGCCAATCTAAAGTCTGATCCTGCTGTGCCAATGTTGCCGAATGATGCCTCTGGCCAATCTAAAGTCTGATCCTGCTGTGCCAATGTTGCCAATGATGCCTCTGGGCAATCTAAACTCTGATCCTGCTGTGCCAATGTTGCCAATGATGCTTCTGGGCAATCTAAACTCTGATCCTGCTGTCCCAATGTTGCCAATGATGCCTCTGGGCAATCTAAACTCTGATACTGCTGTACCAATTTCCCAGTAATGCCTCTGGCTAATCTAAAATCTGATCCTGCTATGCCAGTGCTGCCAATGATGCCTCTGGCCAATCTAAAATCTGATCCTGCTGTGCCAATGCTGCCAATGATGCCTCTGGGCAATCAAAAGACTGATCCTGCTGTGCCAATGTTGCCAGTGCTGCCTCTGCGCAATCCAATGTCCGATCCTTCTGTGCCAATGTTGCCAATGCTGCTTCTGGGCAATCAAAAGTCTGCTCCTGCTGTGCCAATGTTGCCAATGCTGCCTCTGGGCAATCCAAAATCTGTTCCTGCTGTGCCAATGATGCCTCTGGGCAATCCAATGTCTGCTCCTGATGTTAATGCTGCCAATGCCACCTGTGGGCAATCCAGTGTCTGATCCTGCTGTGCTGATGCCACCTCTGTTTTCTGTGGCATGGGTTCTGTACCCGGGCAACTCAATGTCTGCTGCTGCTGCCAATGCTGCCTCCACTGTCTGTGCCATGGTTTCTGTACCTGGGCAATCCAATGTCTGCAGCTTCAACAATGCTGACTCTTCTGTCTGTGAAACGAGTTCTGCCCCAGCAACCCAATGCCTGCTACTGGGTGGCCACATGATTCACCACTGGGCAAGGCTTGACCAATGGGCAGAATAGCTTGTTCAGATCCTGAGAGTAGGATGCAAGCCTGCAATACTTGGCCTAGTAAGGGTGCCAGCCACCATGCCCTTGCCGGGTCTCTGCTGCACCCCCACCCACGCCAGCCAGCTTGTGGCAATCCACAGGAAGGGCCTGGCTCGCATCTCTTAGGACTGACTGACCCATGTTCAACAGCTGCTGTTCACATAGAGCTGTCCTCCACTTCATCCTTCAAAGTTCTCATTTGAATATGATGGATTATTTCCTACTACCACCACGATCACTGCTGCTCTGGCTGGGCCTCTGCTGCTCCCCCACCCATGCCAGTCAAGCCAGCCTGCAACACTGGCAAAGAGGGCAAAGAGATTTCCCACGTGAGCATTCAGGGACAAATTCCATTTAAATAGAAAGGAGGGGTTTACAAAAAGAGTCAATAACTCACTCCAAACTTCTACAGTAGGATACGTACATAAAGGGCAGGGACTGGGAGGACTGTCCTTACACTGCAGCCAGATGCTGCCACTCTAGCCTCAGGATCCACCCTCAGGGTTCAACTGCCAATGCTGCCTATGCTGTCTCTGCCATGGCTTCTGTGTCCAGGCAATCCAATATCTGCTTATGCTTCCAATGCTGCCTCTGATGTGCCACGGGTTGTCATTTGAATATTATTATTTATTTGCTACTACCACCAAGATATGCTTCAAGGCTCACCTCAGTGGCCCTCCTCCTTCTTCATCTCTGTTGAGTATGGTCCTGGACGGGCCTCTGCCACTCCCCCACCCATACCAGCCAGCCTGCAAGCAAGCTCCTCTTGGCTATTTCCTCACCTGCTTCAGTGATGATGCTGGATACCTCCTCTAAAATAACTATCTTTGTCCAAAAGGATCAGAGTCAGTTGTCCCTGGGCCAAGTTATGGATTTTCAAGGGCCAGCGAGACATCATGGAAATGCCCGGCCAAGCAGGGGTGCCCGGCACCGAGTCCTGGCCAGACCGCTACCACTGCTGCTAGTACTGCATATTAGCCATTTGCTTTGCACTCTTGTACACCACCTAGCTCGGATGAGCCTGCAATGTCCAGCCCTTAGAGCCAATTCTCATCCTGAAGTTACTGAAACAGTCAGATTCCCCTGGTCTGCACCTGTCCTAACTCAGCTGCTAGGTGGACACCGAGGCGGGACGCCACCCCACGACCCCGACCCCGCCACCTCGGAGAGTGGCATGGAGGGATGGGCAGGGAAGGGGCGGGCGATGACCGCTGCAGCTGTGTCCATCCACAGGAAGGGCCCGGCTTGTATCTCTTAGGACCGACTGACCTATGTTCAGCAACTGCTGTTCACATGGAACACTTCTCCACTTTGGCCTTCAGAGTTTTCCAGCCAGAGTTTTATGGAGCCGTCATTCCACACATGGAGACTTGTCATTCCACCGTATTAAGAAGCAGCCACTCCAGCCCCAGGAACCACCCTCAGGGTTCTGAGGCCTACATTCCAAGCAGGGAGGGCTGTCCATCCACATCATCCAGAAGCAGCAATAGGGGTGCTGCTGTTGGTGCTGCTGCTACTCGGGCTGGTGTCAGAGATAGACTCCGCCAGATGAAAGGGGTGCTGCTCCCGCTCCCACCAGGGGTGTCCTGCTTCTGCCGCCGCACACTCTCCAGACCCTCTCTGCCTGCTGGATCATCTCCACCAGCTCACCCTTCCAGTGCCCATAGAGCTCCAGGATCTCCCATTCCACCCCATAGTACCCTGGAGGTGCCCCACAGTCAGTCACCAGTTGAACCTGATGCAAGGCGGCTTTCTGCTCGAGAAGCCACTCAAGCATCAGGAACGTGGAGGAATTACACCAGGTGGACACATCCTGCACCAGCTGGTGCACTGCGGAGCCTTGTTCGGCCTGCTTCGTCCGGAGGAGGTTGCTGCCCATCACTCTCCAGTTAAAAAAACTGCCGGCCAGCTTCATCCCCCACTCAGTTAGGGAGCTAAGGGGGCCTGCCCCAATCCCCTTCTCCCCCAATCCCAGAGCATCCCTGAACACCAGGTGAAGGAAAGCATGCTGGTGAACCCCCCCTCATGGACTTCCCTCAATATGTTGGCAACGTTGTGCATCACCACGCACCCCTTGGTGAAGGGCGTGCCTGGCGTGACCCACTCCCTCACCTTGGTAGTCAGGGGTGCCTCGATGTTCCAAGAAGGGTGGGGGCTGTGGTGTCCATGATGTCTGTCTGAAGCAGGATCCACCGTTACCCTGCTTCGGGACCCCTCCTGCCACTGCCAAATGCTGCCTCCGGGTCCTGCCACCAGTGCATTGTCAGTCACTGCCAGGTAGGTGTGCTGCACATTCTTACTCAACCACAGGTCTGTGGTGAAGTGGACGGTGGCACCCCTAGCCCCTTCTGGCTGCTCCCTCACCCACTCCTTTAAAGCCTAGTACAAGACTGGTACCACCTGCTGACTCAGGGTGGTGTGTGAGGGAAGCTTAAACTTGGGGACTAGGAATCCAATCAGGTGCCTAAACCCTATGTCCCTGACCACCAAGAAGGTCTGTCTATTGAATGCAATCCTTCCACCCAACATGCACATGGCTTTCAGTTGAAGGACAGCTTCCTCCCCAGTGCTTATTTGCCGATGGACTTGGCAGCTGCCCCTACCCCAGCTCCTCCATGGTGCACTGCTGCTGCTGCTGCTGCTGCTAAGGATGTGTGAACAGAACATGGTTCGGATGTTCAGATGTTCGGTCATGCGGTTTGAAACCCGAGTTCAGGTTTGGCTGTTCGGTTCGGCGGAGTTCAGTTCGGCTGAATTTGGCCGAACATCTGAAAATAGCATTATCAATACTGAAATCAATACTGAATTCGAAGATTTTTTCAGTATCGGTATTATTTGGTCCTGGGTCCACCCCTGGTCTCCACCTCTGGTGCAGAAAGTTGGCTCCTCAGCTGCTTCCCCCTTCCAGTCACGTTTTCCCCACTCAAAGTCACATTTTTCCCAACCCTGAACTCATCTGAACTCATCCGAACATGACCGAACTGTTCGGCCGTTTCGAGTTTGATTCGGATGTTCAGTTCAGACGTCTGAACAGACCGAGTTCGGGCCGAAATATGAAAATCTGAACCATGTTCGCACATCCCTAGCTGCTACTGCTGTTGCTGCTTCTCCCCCACTAGCAGAGATTCTTCTTCTGCTGCTATCAGCAGCTGTTAGAGCAGGTCACTTGTCCGCTGATGGAGGCTGATGACTAGCCACTGCAGTCGGGAACCCACTGGCATCCACTGCCCCTGCCTGCCCGCTTAGCAGCACAGCACTGTGGCATCCCTTCAGGTGCCTCACCATTGCAGTTGTGCCAAGGTTGGTGAGCATCTACCCATGCTTCACCACCTTCTGGCACAAACTGCACTGCACCTCCCTGGGATCATCTGCCCGAACTATCTTAAAATGCGCCCTGCCCAGACCAAGGATTTTTTCCCCCTCCTGCCTTCTGGCCTGCATTGGGTGACACACCACTGACAGCGCTGCTGGGAGTGGAAGAACAGCAACAGACATCTCCTCCTCAGGTGTAGTGTCTGCCTCGCTGTCCCCAGAGTGATGTCCCATGAAAGGAAGTACTCAAACACTGAGGCTGATGAACTGCCCACCATGCTGCTGCCACTCTCTCTGCACCCCCTATAGCTGCTGCTGCTGCTTCTGCTACTGCTGCTCCTCTCCCTGCTGCCATTGCCTGGGGATCGGGCTCTGCCTCTAGCAGCCGGGGTGGGTTCCACCAGCCCTGGACTTCTGGGGATCACCTCAATAATGAGGGTCAGGGACATTGGTGGCCCTGGATGCACATCTGACCCCAAAGCACCTGCACCTGCTCCTGCAGCTGGTGCAGTGGAGACAGCTGCAACCTCCTGGAGTGCAGGCTTTCCAGTGCCCTGTGTGCCAGTGGAGGACTCTGGAAGGAGGCGCCACTGAACCACACCCTGGCTAGTGCCTCTGCTGGGAGCCTCTGAAGCCTGGCTGCCAAAATCAGGCCTGTGCAGTTTGGGCTGTGGTGATGGGCTCAGGCTGCTGCTGCTGCTTGTTGCTGCTCCATTGCCACAGTCCCTGCCACCTCATCCATGTGCCCCATTGCCTGCCTTATGGGCACCAGAACAGGCAGTGGCAGCTCCGAGTGTGCCAGAGACCAAATCCCAGGCAACATTTAACAGGTGGTTTGCTACTTACCCACATGAGGTCGCCCATGTCCATATCCTGCACCTGGACGCAGTCCATGCTCATCTCTATCTTGGTGGGGCCGCTGTCCGCAGGGTCATCCAGGAAGCTCAAGTCAATGGGTTGAATGGAAGATATGGGAGGGAGGGGTAGAAGATGGTGGTGACACAGGTCTTGGAGGGATGTGTGGCCAGCCCAGTCCAATGTTGCCAAAGAGCTCTTGTCCTGCCCACCAATAAGTGTCCCCAGTGAGCGTGTGTTCTCTATGGTGAGGGACATTTTCTCACCACACCTTCTGAGACTGGGGGCCAAGTTGGTGGAGCAGTTGCTTTTCATCAAGGTGTCTGTCTGCTGCTGCTGCCATGAGTTCTGCTCCTGCTGTTGCTGGGTCTCCAATGGCCAGTCCTGGTGCCACAGGCACAACCATGGGTGCCAAGCACCAAGGTTTCCCGGTCTCTGCTTCTGCTGCTGCCGCTGGGTCTCAGATGGCCAGTCCTGGCACCATGGGCACCCCCAGGGGCCAAGCGCCGAGCCTGCCTGCCCTGGCAAGCCAGGGTGCCAAGTGTTAAGCCCTCTGCTGCTGCTACTGCTGCTTCTGGATCTCTGATGGCCTGCCATGATGCCACAGGCCCCCCGGGGGTCCCTGCAGCACCCCAAGCCTTGCGGCGGATCTGAAATCTGCAGAATATTCAGTGAGACTGAACTTTTTTGAACTGAACTACTGAACCCAAACTCTGTTTTCGAACCGAACTACCAAACGGCTGAACATCCGAACCGCGTTCTGTTCGCACGTCCCTAGTCGAGACAGAAAATCTTCCCAGTAATCTTAGCATATTAGGCAAGGCCAAAAAGTGTCACAGCACACTCTGTTTCCCTCTTGAACAGCAACCAAATCTCTTGGAGAGCAACAATTTTTTCTCTCCTTTTCAAGGGAAGGTAGGGAAACCATTACCATGGGGTCATGGCCTGGAACCCCGTTCAAATGTAGAGATAAAATATCTTACCGGTAGTGTCATTTTATTAAGCAAGGCCAAATAAGTGCCTAATCCTAGCACCTGTTTACTGTGTTAGGGGTGTGGTAGGGACAATGTTCCTGACCCACTCCCAATCTGAGGGGAGACCCTTGCCAATAGGTCTAGATGAGATGCACCTGCAGGAAGGATTCCTGGGCCGGTATGTGCCTGTACTACCAGCTGCCCTCCCCCTCTTTTGGTCCAGCTTCAGTGAAGCACAGACACCCTCCCTGTCCATCCTAATTTTATGTTGGTTCCATATTAGTGTTTCAATTCTGGTTGATATTGCAGGGTCCCTGCTGTGGGTTTATGCTAGTCACTGTATTCAGGACTGAGAAGGAACCTTTCCCACCTGCCTGAATTGGCACGATGGGATGAAAGGTTTTTGGGGTTTTTTGCTTCTCCACAGCAGTTTGGGGAGATTATATTTGTAAGGTCCCCCCCCTTGGGGCCACGGGACTGTGTTATTTACCTCTCATCTGTGCGGGAGGAGCCAGGGGCGGAGCCGACACCTGCGGGATTTAAAAGCTGACAGTGAGTCTCGGGCGGCGGCAGCCAGCACCATCCCGAGGAGCAGAGCCACAGTGCCTTGATTCCCCCCCCCTTGGGACCGCGGGACTGTGTTACTTACCTCTCAGCTGTGCGGGAGGAGCCAGGGGCGGAGCCGACACCTGGGGGATTTAAAAGCTGACAGTGAGTCTCCGGCATCGCCAGAGGCGCGCGCCAGGGCAGCGCGCTCCCTTTGGCGCTCCCTGGAGCTGGAGCCCGGGCATTGTCAACTGGCTCCCGAATTTTGTAAAGTTCATATGTGATAAGCAGGCTCTTTTGGATTTTATGTTTACCTAACTTTCGCCTGAGGCGGAAATTTTGTTTTAGAAGGGCTATCCCAAGGGTGTGAGGGAGAACTCCTCCAGTATTTCTTTTCGAGCCTATCCTCCTTTGGGAAGGTATTTTGGTCCTTGGAGCGAGAGGAGGGTGGTTGACCAGTAGTAATGTCGGCGGCTAAGAGGATTCGATTAGAGTACTCGGCAAGTCCTCCCTTGGCCCACAATTTGCCGAAGCAGCAACACTTAGACCAATTTTTTTCCAAAGCACCCTACCAGAAGACCCAGACCTATGTCGAGGTGGTGGTAGATACACCCTCCAAGGCAGTACATGGGCAATTAGCCTTCGAAGGTTTGCAAAGTGATCTCCCTACTGGCTCAAGGCATTCTACCCCGAGGGGCCCTTACCAACGGGATTATTCTCAATCCCCAGGTGGACAGGGAGCCCCCCAAACTGATGTGTCACTAACGCAATTTCTTACCAACCATGTGGCACTGACAGCGGACTCTGTCCGTTTTATGTGCACACAAGTGTGCCAAATTCATGACAAATTAGACTACATTATTTTACCGAAAATGGGGGACAGGGGGCCAAAGTTGGACCCTCCTGGTTTGGGGGGTGGCAGGGTCGTAAAAGCCCCTACGTCATGGGCCCCTTTCCCAGCCGGTAGGCAAATGGAATCTGTTAGAAAACTGGTGCAGAGCAAAGGGCTGGGCATTGTTCCCCAAGCCCCGCAGGATACCGCTACCAGAGATCCAGCTACATTGGATCCCCGGACGCTATTGCTCTCAGGGCAGGCGGACCTGTATAAGCTATTACCGCTAAACTTAGTTTTCACGATACTCCCCTTGGAGGGTAGGCACCCCCCGGTTTGGAGCTCATCTATGGAAGTAGCCGAGCACCTCAGACTCCTAATAAACAATCCAGTACAAAGACTCTTTCCCATCATAAGACGTGATATCAAGTCGGTTAGTCACTTATTTTCCACCAGAGATAAACAAGTAATTAATGTAGAATTTGTCTCCTTGGATGTTGCCGAATGTATCTGGTCAGCTAAAGAATCTTTGGAGGAGAGGTCGGTATNTCTGATACGGAGTGACGGGGTCATCCCGGCGGGGGATGATTTGGTTGTTTTCGGTACGGGGCCAACTGGCCCCGTAACGTCTGAAAACACCCTAAGTGGATAGCAGCTTGGGAACCATACTGCAGTGACGCTCCCTATGAGTCATGGGTGAGAGTTGCCAGTGTGCCCCATCACCGCTGTCTGGGGAGGTGGGGGTCGCAAGTGTTGGGGGCCCAGGAGAAATCTCAAAATGACTGGTCCAGGATGGTTCCTCAGCTGGGTCAGGTCACCGAGGTTGGGGTGCTTCAAGTTGCCCATTCAGTGGTTTTATTGAGAAGCCACAAAGGTCATCATCCTTCACCCCAGAGGAATTGAGTAGTGAAGTTGGAGGGAGATTGCTCCTCACAAATCACTATAAAACCCTAACCTTATTTAAAGATCTTAGATGTGCTCATCATCTAAAACGTGTGGTGAACATCAGGCCCAGGGACCAAATATGGCCTGCAGTTAGTTTCTATGTGGCCTCTTTCCTGTTCCTGGATCTGGTTCCTTTATCTGATTCCATGATCTGGATTCTCATTTTCCTGAGTGTATCCCTTCACCACCACTGGCCACATCTTCTAAGCCCTAGAAATTTAGGCCACTTTTAGATGAGTGGGTTGCACGACTGCGACCCACTCACATGGCTTTTGAAAATCCTGTGGGCTGGGATTAGACGAGATGTTTCATGTGTTAAAGCGGCCGTGTGTTCTTTTAAAACCGCAAACTCAGTACCTCAAATTGAGTTATTTAGTTTGCGGTTTTAAAAGAACACACAACCGCTTTAACACACAAAATATCTCGTCTAATCCCGGTCTGTGGGATTTTCAAAAGTTATGTGAGAGGGTTGCGCTTGCGTGATCCACTCGTCTAAAAGCCGCCTAATACTAATTTTCAAAGTGATCCCTGGGAGGAAAAATTTCCCCCACTCCTGGTTTAAAATAAAAATGTATCATTACACAAAGTAAAAGTACTAAAAGGCTATTTTATTGTGTGAATGAAAAAGACAGAGAAATTAAAATAGTTCCATTATGGAGACCACCAAAAAGTGACACTATCATGGAATGTAGACATGACATGTTTATTGCCATTATCCAAGAGAAACTGTGCACATTTTTATAAGGACGCATTATGCAGCTCACTCCCATGCTTAAAGTGTTTCCCTCCCACATATTTATGTATCTATTATAAGCATCACTAATTGTCTACTATTAAGAATGAGTTAATTAGGTCTTCCGATCGTGTTGTGTAGAAAGAGATACAGTAGAAGTACATCATTCACATTCTATTACAATACCCACAAACAAGTGAGAAAGCTAGAGGAAAGTCTGGAAAAAAATGGAGACAGGCAGTTACAAAATATCAGACTTTTTTGGTTATTCTGGATGATGCGCCTATTTTACAAAAAAAAAGTAAAGTAAAGTAAAGCAAAGAAAAAAAAATCTACAACACAGTAATTAAAATCAAGCCCAAATCTGTCATGTTTAGATTTTGTAAAATGTAAGCAGTTAAACAACCTGTAAGGAAATGTAGCTCAAATACATAACATTTATTTGAGAAACGGTTCCAGCTGCTTCCCTTGTGACTGTATTTAAACCAAGAAGTTATAATCAGAGGAATTTAAAAATATTCTGGTGCCAAATACTCCAGCTTTGCATTGTCAGATTTATGATCAGGCTTAAAAGGCTTTTAAATGACTCCAATAGGGAAAAAAACAAAACCATGAAATGCATCAGTTTGCAGGTCCAAATTATATTTGGCACTTGGAAACAAGTCCAATAGATCCCAAGGAATGAGTGAACTTTTAAGGTTGCTCTCCTGGATCAGCCAAAGGCACAACCTTTCCCCAAATTTAATCCTGCTGAAAGTGGTCAGAAAGCATTAGCAAGGGTTCTGTCCTTGCTAACTCTGTGAGTCAAGATGAATAAACTTTCCAGTTTTAACATTTAGGGTATTTTCCAACATGACGATACTGTGGGAGGCCACCCATGTGGGCCATCCACGGTGCTGCCGCATCTGAACCGTCCTGCCAGATGTTTCCCCAGACTGGATCCAGTGTTTTCCCCGGCCCATGGTAGTTCTTAGCCCAGTCTGTAACTCGGGCCCAGCGCTGAGTCACAGCTAAGCGCTACTGTGGCCCGGGGAAGTCAGCTCCAGACTGGAGTACAGAGGTCCATCATGTGTGATGGCCCACTCTACCTGACCCCAGTCTGGGGCTGGGGCAGTTCCGGATGGGTGCAGCGGTCTCATAGGTTGCCATGGATGTCCATCAGGAAGGTAGGTGGGCCACACACAGAAGTGTGGGGGTCAGAGCCGTGAGGACCATGTCTGAACGTTGCCACACCCTTTCCTCGCCCCCTTCCTGGCCTGTGCTGTTGACACATCTGTTTGTTGGCAGGGCCAGATCCTGCCCGGGGTGAGGCCCCTCACTCCAAGCAGGATCAAAACATGGCATAGTGCTCTGTCATGTGTGAAAATACCTTTAGTCTTACCCTAAAGCAGGGTTCAGAAACCTCAGGGCAGGGGATCAAATGCAGCCTGGGGCTAGTATTTATTTAGCCCCTTTTCAGTTCTGGATGTCGACCATGGATCCCTGACCCTTTACACTGAAAAATGGTAAAGAAAAGCAGAAATGAGGTAATGCACAGAAGGGATGGGGTTAGATCCATGACACAGATCCATGATCTCAAGCATCCTCTTTCTCAGCACCCCCCTAAACACCCCAGTCTATGTGACTGTCTATGTGGCCTTTGGAACTTATGCTTATTTTTAGAGTGGCCTCTGGAAGGGAACATGTTTACCACCCCTGCCCTAAAGCATTCCTCCAAATCCTTGTGGAGTGTGGTTTCTCTGTAGTTTTGAGGAGCACATGAAATTATGCCACCCAATTTTTGATCTCCACTCCTGTTCTTCCCTGTGATTGTTGTTGCCTATTGACATAGATACAAGGCTATTCCTATTCATTGGGCATAAGCAGATGGATGGCAGTTCCAGGACTGACTGTACCAGCCTGCTTGGTCCATCTGAAGGTGGCCCGACAGATGTGAAAGCAGAGCAGAATGAACCTGCTCCAGGGCAGTCTCACATGCAGCACTCCAGAACATCCCAGTGGTGTGGGCTGCTTTCCGTCTATTCAGCGGACTCATGTTGCAGCTCTAGGGATGGGCAAACAGAATGCAGTTCAGATGTTCGGACGTTCAGTTGTTTGGTTTGAAGCCCAAGTTCGGGTTCGATAGTTCGGTTCAGCCGAGTTCGGTTTGGCCGAACTTGGCCGAACATTCAAAAATAGCGCTATCGAAACCAAAACGAAACCAAAACCTAATTTTCGGCCCTGAAAAGATGTTTTTCCCGCACCCGAACTCATCCGAACATGACTGAACTGTTCGGTCATTCGAGAGTTCAGTTAGGACGTTTGGTTCAGACGTCCGAACAGATCAAGTTCGGTCTGAACTCCGAACATGCGAACCACGTTAGCCCATTCCTATGCAGCTCCACTCCTGACTGGTCAAAGCTCCAGCAACAGCATAGAGTTATGGGTGTCAGCCTAGAGCATCAGACAATTGCGCACAATTCTCTGGTTATAGTGGGTGCTGCACAGGTGGACCATGGCCAGAGGAACCTGCTGGATCTGTCTAAAGTAGACCCAGGTGGGACTGGGAGTGGGCAGATGTGGGGATAAACCTCTGGAGCAACTCCAGGGGTTGGTGGGCTGCTCCATCTAAAACACCAATTGTGTGTTTTCATACTTGACAGCTCCATGCACCACCACACATTGATCCTCCCCAGCATGAGGGCCCTCACCCCGGGCAGAATCCAACCTGGCCACCAAGCAGATCTGCTGGAGGCCCTGGCAGGGGAATGGGTGGGGAGTGGGTGGGACGATGTGTGGATATGGTCTGCACAGCCCTGCCCCCCACACTGCTGAATGCAGCCCGCCCTTCTCCCAGACAGTCAGGTATGGAAGCCTATGAGGCCACCGCGTGTGCCCAGAAAAGCTCCAGTCCTGGACTGGAGTTAGGTGGGGAGGCGATCACACGTGACAGCCTGCTCTACTCTGGTCCAGGGATGGCTTCTCCGGACCATGACAGGACTTAGTCCGCACTGCAACTTGGCAGGGAGCCCAAGTCACAGCATGGGATGAATCCTGTCATGGTCCGGGAAGCACTCGGATTGTGCCCACAAGTAACATCTTGCGGTGGTGCCATCAAATGTGACGGCACCACCAGTGGCCATAGGGAGTAAAGTGTGGCACTGGCCACCCATGGTGGTGTCACATTTGAAAATACCCATTGAGACTGAAAGATAGCAAGGATACAGGCTCTCTATGCTTTCCCCAGCACAGATTCACTTACAGTGTTATCCGTAACAACACCTTCACCACAACAATGTTGTTGCAGTTCTTACGTTGCTCTCTGGTTTCAGGGCAGTTCACTCTTTCACTTAGATTTTTTTCCCTTGTCTCCTGATTATCATTGGATACAGTGTATTGCTGCTGACTAGGACTGAAGCGGCAGCAACTTTTACCACGCAGTGATTCCATTCTACCATTTTGGAATTGCCCGTGCCACACCATGGCTTTTCTGCCGAAATTCTGCTAATTCCGCCAGCATTCTGCAAATTCGGAAATTATCAGAAAAATTGTGGAACTGTCAGAAACTGTCAGAAAACCGCTGTTCCGCTATTTCGTGGCGCTGGCGGAATGGCGGAAGTAGCGAAAATTGCATGTTTCTGCTGTTTGTGAAGCCTGTGGAAGTAGCGGAATGAAATTAGCGGAACTGTGGAAGTAGCGGAATGAAACTAGTGGAATGAAAGCCTCTGCCACGCCATACTACTAATTGCGCAAACGCTGTTTCCAGCGGAAATAGCTACCGCTGCGACTTTCCGCTACAGCCCTACTGCTGATATTCCTTTCTCTCAGGAGCCCAACTGTTTGGTAATCTAGCTCATATGAAGGATGTAGCAGCAATGGGATTACCAGTGCAATTCTTAGCAAATTTGGGGCCCCAGACATTCTCTCAATCTGGGAATTAGCTCCAATCTTGCTCCAATCTCTGTATCAGGTCTCCAATAAACAAAGTTCCTTTAGACAGGCACCACCCTCTGGCTTTGCACAGTCTCTATTAGCCAGGCAACAACTCTCTGGCTTCCCACAATCTTTAATCATAAACAGTCTGTTACTCACAGTTGGACCGATCCCATGCCCTGCGCAAGTTGCATGCAAATCACATATGTTCACATGCACGTAAGTTATGCACAAGTCCATTGCAGGGACATTGTGCCATGGGGGACCCACATGGATTCCACGCATAAGGGGTTTGTGATCACAGTCAATGTCTGGGTCTCTTTCGGCAAGGCACACTTCTCTGCAACCCAGTTAGCTGAGGCAACACGCTCTGAACCTTTCCAGTCTTTAGCCCCAGCCAGGCACCACCCTCTGGCTGGCTAAGTCCACAGGCAGAAATGCTTCTGCTCCTGTTTCTGTCAGTCTCGCTCCCATACTGAATCCTAGCTCATCTTTTATACACTGGGCTGACTCACATGCCCACTCTTACAGTTGCTTTCATTCAGGCACTATCCACTGCTACTGGAAGCACCCACAACCTCGCTAGCATGGTCATCCAGTCTGGTGCTAGCTCCCCCTTAAGGACACCACCCCATTTCTACTGAGTCCACCTTACACCAATCAGTGGCTAGGCCTGGCACTTTAAGTCAGCAAACTGAGGTTGACAGAGGAGTGACTTGCCCAGTTCCTCTGTGAAACCAGCATTTGAATTCAGGATTCCCAATTCTATGTGCAGCATGCTGTCCACTGGACCACACTGTCCTTCTGCATGTTTTCGACCGGTGAACGAAGACATTTAGGCTTGAAATTAGAAGAAAGTTTTTAACCATCCAAATAGTTAACTTCTGGAATAGGCTCCCAAGAACGGGTGAGGGAGCAATTAACCTGATTAGCTTTAAATCAGAGTTGCAAAATATTTTGAAAGAGAACTTGTGAATGTTTTATTTCATGTTACAGAAATATTTTTTTTAAACTCCGTAACAATTTTTAAATTTATTCCTGAAACATCATAGATGTCCACAAATATAGTTAGATTTAATGACGTGTTCTGGTGCCCAGGTACTATAATTTGGTATTGGGAATATGACTAGTGGGTCCTGCATACATGCTCAGAGCCTAACTGGTTGTCACATTTGAGATCAGGAAGGAATTCCCCCCATGTCAGATTAACAGTTGACTCTAAGGGTTTTTATTTCCCTCCCTTTGCAACATAGGACATGGCTAATTTGCTTGAGTCATCTGGAGATATATTTTATAATATCACCCCTGTTGTTTTAGGCAATAGTTTGCTAGTCAATCCCCATATCTACTTGTGAAAGAATTTTCTATTACAGGCTACATTTTGCTGTTGGCAGCTTATTTGTTTTCCTGTTTGGACAGTTCAGGTATGTTGAATTCTGCCTTACTGCTGGAGGCTGGAGTAGGTGACCCTTGAAGTCATCCCAAGGACCCTTCCAGTCCTATAACTTTATAAAATGCAATTATTTACTGAACAACAGGAGCTGGGGGAGCAGCCTTTTATGCATTATTTTTTCCAATCTGGCATCTGATCACAATCATGAAGTACAGAATGGAAAAAAGTTTGCTTCTTATAGTGGCAACAAAACCCAGTCAATCTTATCACTGCTGGGTTTACTTAGAAGCTCATTTTAAGTACTTATTGATTTTAAATATATACTTTATTTAATTTCTATTGGGAGTCTCCTCTAGAACATTCATAACTCAATCAATAAATAAAAACAAATGGCAAATGTTTGCTTTGTTACTCACACATAAATATACTTTGAAGTTTCTCTCATTTGAGAGAGTGAGTCTTATCTAGCTGCATGAGTGTATAGCAGAGCATACTACAGGTTAAGCTTGATTAGAATTTCTATGATGTCAATGATGAAAAGGGGTTTAAATATGTAAAGCTTAAGGGTCTTATGAACTAGTAACTGTTTTAAGAAGGACATGTTCAAACCAGAAAAGTTACAGAGTAGAGCAATAAAGATGAGAGAGTTGGGAATGCAAATCGAATGAAGAAAGATTTAAGAAACTGGGTATTTTTACCATTAAGAATAATAAGGGGGAAAGTGATTGAATTTTTCATAGATGTGTACACCAGGGACCCATGTTGTTATTCACTTTCATTTTTTGTTTTCGTTATTTGAATCTTTAATTTTTGAAAATATCAAAAGTTTGTTTTTGGTTTTTCTTTCAGTTTTGCTTTCAAATGAAAACACATTATGGCTGTAACTTTCTTGTTTTTCATTAGGTTTGGATGAAACATGCAGGTACTGCACCTCCAATGGAAGGCATTATGTGTACCAGATTTCAGAAAGATTAGATAAAGGAATATGATTTTATAAGTAGTTGATTTATGTTATTTTGCAAACATCTACGTCTACTTTCCTGGCTGTATCTTCTTTGTCGCCAATCTAATGTGGATGAAACTTGGCAGGTTTATACCCCTCCCTAAGTTTACTATGTAAGACAACTTTCAGAAGGATTGGATAAAGGATCCTGGTCGTTTATGCAATTAACTTATAAATTTATGTGATGTCAATTGGCTAGCAGAAATGTCAAAAAAAATCTTCATTCTGTGCTGTGACAATCCCAACTTCTCTCCCCCACTTGTTACTGTGAAGTTGGAAGCATCTGTTTAGGAAAGAGCCAACAGAGATTCTCTTATGTCCTCTGTCACAGAGCTGCAGGATGTGATTGTGATGATAATTTGCCAGCCTGGATGTGTAAACCATGTCTCCTGATTGCTGGGATGTTATACCCAAAGTCCCAGTTATGTCCCTTCTATGCCCGCCTCAGGGCCACCCGCTATGCCCGCCTTGAAGCCACCACTGATTGGACCTGTAAAGCTGGAAGCATGCAGTAATTGACCATTGAATGTGTCTCTCAGAGTGTTGGGTTGCTCCCCATTCTGCCGCCTAAAGCCTCCCTCCTCCTGCCATGTCAGATGCCTGCCTCTGACTGGCACTGCATGTACTGTTATTTATCTGAATAACAGACCATTCTTCAATGGGACAACTTCAATTGCTTATAAAATTTGGCCCCTTTGTCAAATTGTCTGGTAGTTTTTCAGAAATGACAGAGAAGATATGGGATACATTCCTACCAAATGTCTTGTAAACAAGCTGGAATATGAAAATGTTACAGCCAGAAATGAATTTTCAAGTTTATGGCTTATAACTTCAGGAACCTTTATCCAATCTTTCTGAAATTTGGCAAAACTGGTAATCTTGGGGGAGAGACATAATATTTACAGGTTTCATACAAACTGAACAGAAGATTAAAAAGTTGTATAAGGGAATTATATGGAGCTTTTATTAAAATCACAACATTCAATTGGTTCTAAAATTGGTTGCCTTTATTCAAACTTTCTTAAATTTAGGACAATTAGTTTCCTTCATTGGGGGTACCATCTCCCTAATTTTTTATTTTTTTTGATAGTTTATTTTTTATTAATGAGTAAAAGAAACAAACAGTGACCATTAAGAGTCCATCTACAATACAAAATATTTAACATATGGTCTACTGCCCTATAGTTAATACTATCAATACAGTTCTTTAACAATGGATATGTAGAGAGGAGAGGAGAAAGTTCTCATATTGTATCTGTATTTCAGTCCAAGGATCAAGTGTCTGTATAGTCATCACCTTCGGAGCCAGTATTCTTCAGATTCCCAGCTGTGGGATTTAGTCCAAAGCCCTTATCACAGGTGTCCATGGGTACTTTCAGACGTTACGGGCGGCCGGTTAACCACAGCGAACCACCAGGGGGGGCGAACAGCGCAACCACGCCCGGGGGTTGGAAAACGGCCCAAACAGACGTGCCAGGA
>QEPC01002298.1:716552-727085 GCA_003113815.1 Sphenodon punctatus | reverse complement strand
GCTTCTATGGCAGAACCTCTCCAGAGCGTTTGCATGTGGAAGCTTCTGGCGAGGTTTGCATCTACCAGCCATTTTTAAACAGTTTGAGGATTTTTTTCTATTTTTTACAGGTTTTCTCCGCTTTTTTAGAGCTAGGGGGTGCGGAGCTCGGGCTGCTTCCAGCCGCTAGCCCTGACGCATGCGCAGATCCCCCAATCTCCCTAATTTTAATCAAAATTGAATAAAAAACAAAAAGGTTATAGCCAGAAATACATTTTCCATTTTTCCCCCATTATTTCGATAACAAAAAATCGTTTTTGCTTTTGTTTTCATTGTTATTGTTCATTTTTATTATTACAATAATAAAAAAAGAAAACATTTTTTTTTCATTTTTGTTATCATAATAATGAAAATGAATTGCACACCCCCACTCCAAGTCTGACAAGGCGTTACGTTGCATAGAATGCCCCCAGGAGGCAGAATATCAGACAGAGACTGGCATGTAGCAGGTGGGCACTAAAAATCAGCTGGGACTCAAAAAGGAGACTTTCTGTCCCAAGTGTGTCAGTCTTCAGCTTGAAGAGAATGTCCCAGGGGGGCAGAAGATATGAGACAGACACATAATCATCACACAGACTGGCGGCAGCAGTAGCAGAAGGGAAAAGGAGCAGCAGACACTGGCTTCAACATAGACAGGGACCCCAAAATGTGTCAAGGCATCAACTTGCATTGAGCACCCCAGGGGGCAGAATATATAGAGAAAGAGAGGGGGGGAAGGGCCGTGATGGCAGACAGTTGGATCTAGCATTGGCACCCCAAAGTGTAATAGGGGGTTCAACTTGCATCAAATGCACCAGGGTGGCAGATTATTTATTTATTTATTTATTTATAAACTTGGTATCCTGCCCATCCTGCCACATGCAGCTCTGGGTGGATTACAATTAAAACAAAAATAAAACAACATTATCGCACCTCAGAGCGATCCCTTTGGTCCACCTGGGGTGGCTTTATGGAGGTCCCCGTGTAAGATGGGGGGCCACAATGGAGAGGGCGTTTTTGGTGGCCGTGCTGCAGTTGTGGAACTCCCTCCCGGAGGAGGCTCGCCTGGCCCCAGGCCTGTTGGCCTTTCAACGTATCTGTAAGAGTTGGCTGTTTGCCCAGGCCTTCAGCTCGGGGAGGCTTCCAAAACATTAAAATACAATAAAATCATTAAAATTCTCATAAATATTATAAAATATTAAAACAGGACTAAGATACAATCTAAAACCAAAGTAGGTGGGGGAACTAAAACACCCTTCACTACCCACCCTCCCTCCCAAAGGCCTGTGCAAACAGCCAGGTTGTACAACTTCGCCGGAATGTTAACAGGCTGGGGGCCAGGCGAGCATCCTCCAGAAGGGAGTTCCAAAGCCGTGGCCCAACTACCGAGAATGCCCTCTCCATTGTGGCCCCCCGCTTAACACGGGGGACATCCAGGAAGGCACCCCCAGAAGACCGCAGGAGCCGCTCTGGGGCGCGGAGGGAGAGGTGGTCCCTAAGGTATGAGGGGCCCAGACCATGTAGGGATTTATAGATCATCAGCAACACCTTGAACTTGGCTCGGCACGCTATCGGCAGCCAGTGCAGAGCTCGGAGCACAGGTGTAATATGCTCCCAACGGCCCGTCCCCATAAGAAGATGAGCCGCCGCATTCTGCACTAGCTGCAGCCTCCGAACCAAGAACAAGGGAAGCCCCACGTAGAGCGCGTTACAGTAGTCGAGCCTCGAGGTGACGAAGGCATGGATGAGGGAGGCCAGGTCCGGGCCGGAGACATACGGACGCAGCCTACGCACTAGATATAGCTGGCGGAAAGCAGCCTTAGCGACTGCCTCCACCTGCCGCTCCAGACGAAGGTCTGCATCCAGTATCACCCCCAGACTCCGAACCTGCTGAGCTATAGGAGGGCGAACCCCCCCAACTAGGGGGGCCACCACCCCCTTCGCTCTCCCCACCAACATCACCTCCGTCTTATCGGGGTTGAGCTTCAGTCTGCTCAGCCGCATCCACTCCGCCACGGCCTCCAAACATTGGGACAGCAACGAGATAGCAGGGTCTGGGTCAGTAGAAAAAGAGAGGTACAGCTGAGTATCATCAGCATACTGGTGACATCGCACCCCGAACCTTCTCACAACCTCCCCCAAGGGCTGCATATAGATGTTAAACAACAGCGGAGACAAGATCGAACCCTGCGGAACGCCACACGGTAAAGCGCGGGGGCACGATGTCTCCTCCCCCAACACTACCCGTTGGCTCCTCCCCGAGAGGAATGAGCGGAACCATTCAAGAACGGTCCCGCCCAGACCCCCCAGGTCACGCAGTCGTCTCAGCAGCAGCCCATGGTCCACGGTGTCAAAAGCGGCCGAGAGATCTAGCAGGATGAGAAATGTTGAACATCCTGCATCCATCTCCCGGCGGAGGTCGTCTACCAAGGCCACCAACGCCGTCTCGGTGCCATAGCCGGGGCGGAACCCAGATTGAAAAGGGTCTAGGAAGCCGATACTATCCAGATGCACCTGGAGCTGGAGCGCCACTGCCCGCTCAATAACCTTCCCTAAAAAGGGAAGGTTAGAGACAGGTCGGTAGCTGGCGAGCGCATCCACGTCCAAAGATGGTTTTTTCAGCAGGGGGCGCACCACAGCCTCTTTAAGGCAGGGCGGCAACCTCCCCTGCCGAAAGGACGCATTCACTACCCTCGCCAGCACCGTCCCCAACGTCTCCCTGGAAGCTTTTATTAACCAGGACGGGCACGGATCAAGTTCACAACACGTGGCCCTCACAGACGCCAGGACATCCACCGCATCAGCCGGCGTCACTTCCTGAAACTCTCCCCACAAAGCTGGACCAGACGGGACCTCCGTCCCCCCGCGCTCTTCCCCTACTGCCATCAATTCAGCGTCAAAGTCGGTCTGAATCCGAGCAATCTTGTCTGCAAAGTAGTTGACAAACTCCTCACAGCGGGCCTGGGACAAGTCCCCATCAAGGCGGAGGGAGGCCGGACTAAATAAATAAATAAATAAATAAAACAACACATAAAACTGAGGATAAAAATATCCCACATTGCCCAACACACTAACCCACTCCCTTCTCATCCACCCTCGCCATCCTCCCTAGCAAAGGCCAGGTGGAACAGCCAAGTTTTGCAACTGTGTCAAAAAGAGGGAAGATCCAGGGCCAAACGGGCCTCCATCGGCAGGGAGTTCCACAACCGTGAAGTGACCACCAAGAAGGCCCTCCCCATTGTAGCCCCCTGACAAACTCAAGGACCTCGAGAAGAGTACCTCCCCAATGACCGCAGAGAGAGAGTCAGACTGGCAGTGGCCAGGCATGCAGAGGAGCAGCAGAAACAGGTACTGGTATTGACTTCGCACCCCAGGGGCTTCAACTACCAGCGAGTGCCCCGTGGGTGCCATGTGAGGAAGGGATAATGGCAGGCAGGCACTTGACAGTTGGCACCACTCCAGATGTAACAGGGCATCACCTTGCAGAGAGCACCCTAGTGGGGCAGGAGATATGTGAAGGAGAGACAAATCCAGGCAGCAGAAGCAGCACAAGGGGAGCAGTCAGGAGCCATAGGCAGGCACTGGCTTTGGCGTTCATGCCCCAAAGTGAGGCAGTGTGTCATCATGCAGAAGTCACCCCAGCAGGACAGGAGTGGCACCCCAGAAGTGTCAGGTGGGTCATGTTACAGGGTAGGATTGACACTCCAAAGTGTGTCAGGGGATCAAGTTGCAGAGAATATCCATGGAGGCAGGAGATAGGTGAGAGAAAGAGACATACATCTGGGCAGCAGCAGCAAGAGGGGGGCAGAGAGGAGCAGCAGGCAGGCACTGGTTTTGGTATTCACACCCAAAAATGTGTCAGACTATCAACTTGCAGAGATCACCCCAGCAGGGCAGCACATCTGAGACAGAGAGATTTGGCAGAACGAGTAATAAAGCTACAAAGCCAAAGCAGCGCGCAAGTACCACTCAGCAATGTACCCAGAGGAATTGTGGTAGAGTAGTCTGGCAGGGGAGAAGTGCCAGAAGCTTTTATTGATTCCAGTGCCCTCACCCCAACCCCCCTGATTTTTTGGAAGCATGGAGGGGGTGGAAGAAACCTATCCAAGGGAATCTTCTATGTGACCACCATTGCCTTTGTGATGTGAGATCAATGAGATGTGTTTGAAATGCTAATTTGCCAGTGGAGATGTCAATCATACATCTTCAGACTGTCTTGTGACTAGGCTCCCCCTCCCCTTTGTTGTTTTGTTTCCAGCCTTAACAGGCTTAGGGAAACAAAAACAAAATGAATGAAATGAAAATGAATTAAAATTCATTCGTTTTCATTTTCATTCATTTCCTAATTCATTTGTTTTGTTTCCTAGTTACTAAAACAAATAGGGCTTTATCCATCTTAGTAACTAAACAAAACAAAAACAAATTGCACAACTCTAGAGGAGAGGGGCTGAAGTGATAGGAGACAGAGGTGAGCAACCTTAATCACAAGTCATTTAAGCATTTTTGCCCTAAAGCAACTTACGTATCCACATGAATTTCTCTTCACATTCCCTACTAAGAAATGAAGAACTGGCTGTGAGTAATAATAATAATAATAATAATATAGTAATAATAATAATAATAATAATAATAATATAGTACCAGCAATGTGTCTGGTGCTAAACAATTGTGATAAGAAACATCTTCTCTGCCCTGAATGGCTTACAATCTAGAATGGTCCAGGGAAGGGTGGCAAATGGGAGGGGCACCAGAGAGAGACAGGGACACATTTAAGAAGTTGAGAAGTTGCAGGTGACTGCACTAGTAGGAAGTAGAGTTGAGCAACCTCAATGACAAGTCATTTAAGTAACTTTGTCTGGTTTACACAAACACACACACTAGGAGTTAAATTGCTGATATATCACTGTAATCGGTTTTATTAACAAAAAAACTTCTCAGGGGAATAAATCTGCTTTTCTTCTTGCACCACTGACATCAACGATGTAAAAGGTAAATATCTCTAGAGTGAACATCTGATGAAGAAATATAAATACAACATGATAAATCACTGCCATCATGCCATCTGGCAGTTGGTGTGTAAATAATCATGGTAATAATTATTATTTTCAAAACCCTAAAATAAAAGAAAAGGGTAAGTAGAAGAGATGATAAATTGTCAGGGTGACGTAACATGGAAGTAAAACTGAGTTACTAAGTTGGTGAATTAGGACAGAATAACATCAATCTGATAATGGTTTTGCTCATATCAGTTTCTTCAAACACTTTAAACTGCTGGCAGAAGAGACGCCCAAATTTATGGGTGAAATCAAACAAGATGTTAGCCTGCTGCAGTTCAGGTTTGGTCCATGAAACCCTCACTCACATGTTTTGCGGGTCTAGTCTGAAGCCCGAGCACCCCATGTTTTTGGAGGGGGAAGGGCTGCCACTGAAATTCATGCACTCTGTGGTTCTGGGCAGGTTTAGGAGGCAAGATCAGCCAATCCAAAAAACACTGCAGGATTAGCTAGCTCAGCATCCCTGACCTCCAAGCCGAGGTGCCTGCTGTGCAGGATCAGTTCAGAATGACATTCAGTTCTTTCCCTTCCACAGGGCTTGCTCTCCTCGTCTCCCCACCAGATCAGCTCTAAACATGACTGTTTAGTCACTCACACTACCCCAGGGAGTTGCAGTTCCCTCTCTTTCCCTGGCACTGATAGGCTCTGGCAAACAGTGCCTGCTGGGAGTTGTAGTCCCCAGTATTCAAGACTGTTTGCTTTTAAACAGTCTCAGCATTATACAGAATGTTCACAAGCACTCCACACTCAGGATGTCTCCATAGGCTAACATTGAATTTTCAAGATGTCATAATTTAAAAACTACTAACCAGATTTACAAAAAGTAAACCAAAGGCACACCCCACCAGCCTCCTAAAATTTTCTAAAAGCTGTACATCTCCTTCCAACTAACACAATACCCCTTTACCCTGCCAAGATTGAGATGGTCTAACTTTTGAAAATACAGACATTCAAAATGCAGTTTCAAACTACGATATCTCAGCCTTTATCCAACTGCTTCAGCTGAAATTTGGATAACTTGAACTGCTTACTCCAGTGATCCTTCATCACAAATATCATGATCCTAACTTTAATCATGCCAATTTTATAGCAAATAGAATGTTGGGGTTTATAATGAAGGGTGTAACACACCTTAACTATTATAGCGCTCCTGTGCTCAAATAATGATATAGCTATGTATGTTTTCCAGTTTAGGTTTTGTATTGATTAGTTATTAGAAACTATCACTTTGTTTCCTTTGTAGATTTTGTTTTGAATTCATGGAGTGATTTAATTAGCCTTAATCAGAAAGTTTTTAAAGATACAGGAGGGCAGAGGGTGCCTGTTTTCAAGATTTGATTTTTCATTACAGTTGGAGATATATGTCATTGTATAGACATCAGGTGATTCTTTGGGGTTAACTTTAATCATTAACAGTTAGTATTTGATATTTAATATAGATTAATTTTGATTATCATTATCATTATTTTGTATTTATTTATATTATTTATTTATTTATATTTTTATTTATTAAGTTCAGTTTTGATTATTTTTATTTTAGTATTTTATTTTCAATTTGAATTTATAATTATTTCACTTAAGGTTTGTGGTTTCATAAAGATGGGCCTTTTTAGCAATGATTGGCATAAACTTAATAGTTGAAGGCTATATGTTTATGGTTATCTAAAAATAATTTTTGAAAAATCATGTTGTATTTGATCTGATTATAGGTTATTTATTATTCTTTGAAACAGGTTCACACTATTCTGATGAAGACCAATTGGGTCAAAATATGTTAATGATTGTGAATATTGGATCCATCTTTCAGCAATGGGTGATTTCAGACGTTACGCAGTCCCGATTCACCACAGTGGATTTCCAGCTGTGGTGAGCTGTCCAACCACCCACCATGGTCCAGGGAGGCCCCGAACAGATGTGACAAGACTGGGACCATGGCAGGGAATCAGATCGGCAGAACACAGACCGGGGCAGTGCAACAGATGTGATGCCGATTCCTGGCGGTGGTCAAAACACCCAGAAGGCACCAGGGAGGGGTGGGAGGCAGACATGGCCAACTGATGGCAAACAAAGCCAAAAGAGCCCAAAGGAAACACCCACACAAGGGAAACAGGAAGGGAGGGGGAGGAGGGAGCAGAGCCGCTGAAGTGACACACACAGCAGGCACAGAGACAACGAGGTCACAGTGGATCACACAGCACATACACATTCCCGGGTGCATACACACCCATATGGGAAAGGAAGGGAAGGGGGGACACAGCGGGACAAACAACACACACGGCACAATGGGCACAGGGGATGGGCGGAGACAGGGAGCCGGGGGGTGGTGGAACCGGCCATGGGGCAGGGCAGGACATGGGGAACGGCATCCAGAACCCCCCACAACAGCACAGTCTGCATGGGCACCCCCACAGTTACACAGCCAGTTCCGGAATTGGGGGAACCCCTCAGGGGCAAAGCAGAGGCACATGGGGGCCACACGGAACAGGGAGAGGCCCGGGAACAGTCCAGGAGGCAGACCAACACCCCATGCACTGCCGAGGGTGCAATGAGTGGGATGGAAGAGAGCCGGAGCCGTGCAGCCAGTCCAAATACACACACACACAAGAGGATGCTAGGAGGTGCAGTCCAGGAGCCCCAAAATCCTGCTGTCACAGAGTCACCCAAAGGGGGGGGCAGACATGGGCCGGGGAGGGAGGGCAGCTGGACCAGGAAGGTCAGCAGCACCCCAGGGTGCTGGGTGGCAGCTCGGAGATCAGGACATGGCCACTGGAGAAGGAAGCCACAGAGGGCAACACCGGTTGCAGAGGCGGACAAGGGGGGCCCTTGGAGGGGGCCCAGAGTCACAGGCCGGGGCAGCGGAACCCCGGGAAACAGGCAGCACAGCAGCAAGGCTGGGACATCATGGAGGGAGTGGGCAGTGACCCATGGCATCAGGGTGGAGGTGGGAGCTCACAGCAGGGCCAGTAACTGTGGCCTGGAAGGCACAGGGGGCCTCACAGCCAGCTGCAGGGGGCCACAAATGGGCCCAGGGCCAGGTGGCCCACCAGGTGCATGAAGTGGGGCCACTGACTCATGCCCCGATGGCATCCCAGCACAGACATGTGATGGGCAACCAGGTAGTATGCCTTGAAGGGATCCTGCACGGTGATCCCCAGCTGCACATCAGAACGGGACCACACACCAGCCAGAGCCACCAACTCTGCCCTGGTGGGCTCTGACAATCCATTGTCAGCAGCTGGGGGCTACAGAAGGTGACCCAGATCCAAAAGCTGGTGATAGACCACCCCACGGGACCGCTGGTAACCACGGGCCCCGTGAACACAGCCAAAGAAGGACACGGCAGGGCGGGGCTCACCTCCATCAGACAGGCCTTGTAGGCAGTCAGGCTGCACACAGAGAGGGCAGACACGGTCTCCGCCGCTGACCACCCCACATGCGCACACCTCATCTCTGGGATGCGCCCATCAGGAAAGAGATGCAGACCCAGCATCTCCGCGTGCAGCCAGCAATCACGGGCACTCGCCTCATAGCCAAAGTAGTGCAGTCCAGAGATAAGACTTGCATAGGCACCGATGAAGCTGTCTGGGCAGCTCAGGAGTAATTGCACAGCCGGGGAATGCCACAGGTCACACCGGACAATGGTCTCGCAGAAGGTACAGCTATGGGGAGCGCTGGGGGTGGAGGAGCCTGCGAGCTCTGGGGCAGCCCTGCCAGCCATGGTTCAGCATGCACCTGATACTAAATGTAAGGTGAGAGGGGACCCACAATCCCTGGAGGGATGGGAGGGGAAGCAGGGGAGTTCAAAGGCCAAGCAATAAGGCCACAGGCTGCAACATTGCCCGGCTAATGAGCGAGGTGTGGGGTGCAGACACAGCACAGCTGCTGGCACTGAGCACACCTACAGGACATCCTACACACAGCTCAGGGTGGCGAGGACAACAGGCAGCCAAAACACAGAGAAGTGGGAGGTGATGACAGCAGGAATGCAGCTGCAGCGCACACACGCCCGGGCACAGGCTGGACCATGCGCCAGGCCCCGCGCAGGGACCTCAGGTGTGTACAGTGGGGCATCCACTGCCACCCCCCCATCACCCTGTGCTATCCGGCCCAGTCAGCTGGGGTGGGTGGATAGAGGTGATGTGGGGACCCCTGGCCGGTAGGCAGGTCACGAATAGGGGGTGTGGTGACCCGTGCCCCAGCCCATAATGGTGTGTCTCCAACCCACCCGGGCCATCGTTCACCATGGAGCTGTGGCAGTTGGGTGCCTGAGGGATGCACCTAGCCATCTGTGTTGAGTGGTACAACTCACACATGGACCACCTGCGCAGGAGGTCCTGGAGTGTTCCTCTTCGGGGGTGGGGCCCCTGTAGCCAGTACCTTCTAGGGGGGTGGCAAGGGGAGGGGATAGCTCAGCTCATTCCGTGCCCTGGACCACGGTGCTCCACATGAGGCGTGGGGCAACAAGGGACCCCTTCATGTGCAGGATTCGGTCCAGGACATCATAGTAGGGGGCGGGCCAGGTTCCATGTCCAGACTGCCGGTTGTTGTCCCTGATGGCCTTGTACCTCCTCTTGAACTCCTTGACCTTCGATCAGCACTGGGCCACGATCCTGTGGTGTCTCACCACCTCCATGTCCCGCACAATCTCCTGGTAGACTTGCTCATTCCTCTGGTTTACCACGAGCTGCAGCTGATGCTCCAGGGTCCCCCAGATCCAGATGAAGTCCTGGGTTTCCCTGTGCCCCCATTTCCCCCCTGAGTTGTATGGCCGTCTCCCGTGTGGACCCTACCGTTCCTCCTCCGCCACCTGGCCAGCGCCCATCGCCTCCAGGAGCTCAGGTTCCTGGACCCGTTTCCAATTCTGTGGGTCATAAGTTGCTCTCTCGCCCTCCACTTTCCTCTCCCTTCCACCTCGCTCCATCCCACCATGTCCCCCTGCTGCTGTGTGCCCTTTAAATCTCCCTCCCCGGCCTGTGTTGTTGTTCATTGCCTGGCAGTGACACTGTGTGCTTTGTTCCCAGCTGGGAATAATTTTGCTTGATTCCTGCCATTCAGACATTACTTTTTGTTGGTTCCCAGTGGGAATTGCTTTGACCATGCTTTCGGAGATGCTCGGGGCCGGAGCTCTGGAAGGGTGGTTAGTAGGGGCGGGAAACCGGTACAATCCGGTATCCGATAATGCCGGTATCGGGCGTACTGGCATTATCGGATTCGGCCCCGGTATTCCGGCCCGGCACCGGATTTCAGTGTTCCGGTTTTTTTACATTGCAGCCATTTTTAAATGGCTGCAATGTAAAAAAAATTAAAGCCCCAGCCAAACAGTTTTTTTTTAAAAAAACCCTCCCCGAGTCCAGGCTGCGCGGGTGGAAGGGGGGACACCCCCCACCCACCCTGCCCAGCCTGGCTTTTTGTTGTAAAAGATAGATGCAACAGAGTGAGACCCCGAGGCGAGCCCCCCCCC
>QEPC01002298.1:689259-706873 GCA_003113815.1 Sphenodon punctatus | reverse complement strand
CCCCACCCCCGCCCTATATTAATTAAATTCTCGAGCTACAACATCAAGGAAGAAATCCTCAGGGCAGCCAGAGCTAAGAAAAAACTACAATTCCAGCAACAAAATATAAGAATATTCCTGGATTATGCTGCGGAGACAGTAAGAAAAAGAATGAGATGGGGCAAGTACTTTGGTGAGTTGATTGAAAGAAATCTAAAACCCAGGTTGCTTTTCGCTGCTAAAATGATGATTTTTTAAAATGGAAAGAAAAAAATCTTCGAAGCTACAGAAGATTTAGAAATATTTCTTGCAGCTCAGCCAGGAAGAGCTAGAGAAAGACTACAAAGATGAGGCTTGATACTGGGAGCTGCACAAAAGAGTACACCATACAGGCTGATGAAGTATTGATAAAAGAAGTGGGTTCACACACAAAAAAAGAGGTTATAATGGGAAAAAAGAGGTTATAATGGGAAAAAAGAGTAAAGAGTGTTTAAAGTTTATTGACAGGCATTGGATTGTTAAGGGGATAAATGGAATATTGAGATTAACAACCTGATTGCATTGACATTGTATACAGTTCTTCTGATATATAAAAGATGATTATAAATAGTTATGAAAGGTGGGGTTATATATTGGAATGGTAAACAGAATTGTCTATTTTTAAAAGGGTTTATTAACAATAGATTAAGAAACACCAGTTGGTTTGCCAAGTGTTAAAGAATTTTATATAACTGAAATATTACTGAGAGCTGGGGGGGATGGGAGGAAGGGCACACGATGGATTATCTTTATTAATCCGGGTGGTTGTGCTTCCAGAAGATCCTCGCAGGGAAACAGAGGGGAAGGAGAGGTGAGTGAAATAGCTCAGGGGGAGGATGAGATGTTTAAGGAGTTGGGATAAGAAAGAGAAAAGAGGGGGAAGGAAGGGATTTGACGGGGATTTGTGTGAGAGGGGGGAGAGGAAGGAAAAAGGACAACAGTCTTTGGTGCAAAAAATTTATAAGGACAAAAGAGAGCCACTTTCAAGGAAACACTCACTTAAGTATTTTCAAAGAGGGGGAAATACAGGTGCTAGAATTACGAGAGAGCTGATCATCCTGTCAAAGCATGTTAATTCAATAGATGGCTGACACTAGGGGTATTTTCAGACATTACGAGATCACAGTGAACCACGGTGAATACGTACCTGTGGTCAATGTGTCTCGCACGTCTGTTTGGCGGCCACCAGATGTTCGCCACGGTCAATCCGCACATGGGGTCAATTTGAACCATGCTTCCCGGGCTAGCCGGGGGAATGTCCCGGGAAGCGTGGTCAAAAAGATCCCCAGCGGAGACCCAAAAAAAGTAATGTCTGGCCACGCGCCATGGCCCGCGATCACCGGCGGGATCCAGGGCCGTGGCAACTCCGGCCTGACGTGGCAGCCGCATTGGCCCCGCCACCCACCCATCTCCCTGGAGGGCGGGCGGCGGGGTGCATGGAGGGGGCGGGGCCGTGTGGCTGCACGTTGAGCCGTGTGGCCCCACCCCCTCCCAGATTCCCCGCAGGGATCCCCCGGCACGTCTGATATGGTGTGACGGGGTGAGCCCGGCGGGGAATGAATGGGTTGTTTTCGGTACGGGCCAAACGGCCCCGTAATGTCTGAAAACACCCTAAAACAGTCACTCTGAATGTCAGAGGTTCAAATTCCCCTCAGAAAAGAAAGAGGGTTAGAGACTTTGTGGAGGAGCAGGGTGCGGATATATTTTTTTTGCAGGAGACACACTTGTTAGCGAAGGATGTCCCTAGATTTAAGACAGCCAGAATAGGAGGTTTCTGGGCCTCGTGCTCTAAGAGGAAAAGAGCAGGAGTTATCATTGGATTCACTAAAAAGAAGGATTTTGTTTTAGAAAAGAGTATAAAGGACAAAGAAGGAAGATTTCTATGCCTGGTGGGTAAATTAAATGGATGGCAACTGACTTTAGCCAACATATACGCACCCAATACGGGAAAGCTGAAATTTTTCAAGGACTGTTTTGAAAAAATTGCTCAGGTCTCCAGGGGTTCAGTGATAATACAAGGAGATTTTAATGCTATCCTCTCTGATTTGGACCACTCCAGACTGGGAGGCACAAAAGGGAAATATAGGGAGCTGAATAAGATGTTAGAACAGTTTGGCTGGATTGACATGTGGAGGCACCTAAATGGTAAGGAGAGGGATTACACTTTTTTCTCCACTATCACAATGCCTACACACGGATTGATCATGTTTTAATAAATAAAATAGACGCACATAGAGGAGACAGATATATAATTGTTCCTGTAGTGATGACTGACCACACCGCAGTGGTCACCAGGTTTAAAGAGCAAGGAAAAATGCATCAGCTAACTAATAATTGGCAGTTTAACAGAAACTTGCTTAAGAATAAGGAAAACAGAGGTCAATCAATGAAGCTCTTGCTAGAGTTTTTTGATCTTAATTTGGGTACTGTTGACTCTCCGGCTACACTATGGGAAGCAGCAAAGGCTGTAATTAGAGGTGAAATAATTGCGCTAAATGCGAAAATAATAAAGGATAATAGGAAGAAAAAAAAGGAGGCATACGCAGAGTTACAAAAATTGGAGGCCTTAAACAAAATTAGATGGCAAATTATTAAAAGCAGAGAAATTATAAACACAATAGAACTAGAGAAAACTAAAAACCAACTGAGGAAAATAAGATTCCATTTCTACGAACATAATAATCGGGCAGGGAGAACTCTGGCTAATTTAGTAAAGAAAAGGCAAAGAGAGGCCCACATAGCTAGGATCATTGACAAGAAGGGAAAATACTGCACAGAGCCACAAGATATGAAAAGGGCTTTCCTGGAATTCTCTAAAAAAATTTATTGTTCTAGCAACCCGAAAGATTCTGAGATATTAAAATTTTTGGAGGGTTTACAAATCCCTAAAGTGAATGCAGACCAATTAGCGTTTTTAAATGCAGATATTACAATTAAAGAAGTAAATGAGGCAATAATAGCAGCAAAAAATTATAAGGCGGCAGGACCGGACTGGTTTCCCAGTGAGTTCTACAAGACATTTGCGGATATTCTTGCACCTCATTTAATGACAGTGTTTAATAACATTTTAGCTGAGAACGTAATGCCGCAAAATGTTTACAATGCGGTCATAACAGTAATCCCAAAACCAGGAAGAGATCCGGACTGCTGTGGAAGCTATAGACCGATATCTCTGTTGAATTGCGATTACAAGATCTTTGCAAAAATTTTAGCAGACAGGTTAAAATCAATAAGTGAGGAAATAGTACACAGAGATCAAACAGGCTTCTTACCGGGTAGACAGGGCAGGGACAACATACGGAAAGCCATTAATATAATATTCGCATTAAACAAGCAAAAAATCCCAGCCATGGTCATCTCTGCCGATGCGGAGAAGGCCTTCGAATTTATTGAACCAAACTGCCTATTTAAAGTCCTAGAAAGGATGGACATAACTGGGAACTTTTCAAAGTGGCTCCTTGCAATATATAGAAAACCGGAATCTAGGCTTTTAATCAATGGGGAACTCACAGAGTCATTTAGCTTGCAAAGAGGGACGAGGCAAGGATGTCCTCTTTCCCCATTGCTCTTCAATCTGGTCATTGAAATGTTCGCCTTGGCGATAAGGCAAAACGGGAAAATTAAAGGTGTTAAAATAGGAACCAATGAATGCAAATTATCTTTATATGCAGACGACCTCCTGTTATATATAACAGAACCAGAGGAAACACTGTCAGAATTAATAAAGACTATGGAAACTTTTGGAAATATTTCAGGATACTCTATAAATAAAGATAAATCTCTGGCTCTAGCCTATAGCTATGGAAAAGAACAGGACAAGCGGTTAAAAGAAATGTCACCTTTTCCCATAACAAACACAGGGCTAAAATATTTAGGGGTGGTTCTCACGAAAAATCCTAAAGATTTATACACAGCAAATTTCCATCCGATGATAAAACAATTAAGGGAGGAAATACAGCCATGGCGCAGAATGGCGGTATCATGGTTGGGCAGAATAAACATGTATAAAATGTTGGTGCTGCCTAAGCTGCTTGATAAACTAATGGCAATACCAATTGCATTACCTGAGACCTTTTTCAAGCTTAATGAAGATCTAGTAAAGGACCTCAAATGGAATGGTAGAAGGCCACGAATTAGAAAGGCCACACTGATGCAGCTTAAGGATAAAGTGGGGCTCAATTTACCTAACTTAAAACTATATCACAAAGCAGCGATTACTTTGGGGATATATGATTGGTGTCAAGAAGTCAATGCACCAGAGTGGGCTAGGCTAGAAAGAGAACTGACTCAGTCTATAGATCTAAAGGACCTCCTAGTAGATCAAGGAAAACTGCCAGTGGAGATAAGATGCAGGAGTACTTTGTTTGCAGGAGTACTTTGTAAGAGCTGGCACATGCTTAGGGGAAAAATGGGACTAAGGGGAGAATATTCCCCCTTCACTCCATTAGATTCAATAATGGCCAGAAAAAGAGAATTAGCACCGGACCTAAGGAAATCATTCAGGAAAAAGGGGATAGTAAGAACGGGGCAACTTTTCTTGGGAGGAAGGTTTCTTACCAGAGATACAATAGAAGAAATCATGCAAGGGAAAATAGATACCCTTCAGTATCTTCAAATGAGAGGTCTAGCTAATGCCCCCCAAAATAGAGAAAATTTTAGCAGGGAACCACTTAAGTTAGAAAGGCTTCTATTAAAAAAAAAAAAAAATCTTTGGGAAGATTGGGAAGAGTATACAAAGCAATAAAGGAATTATACTATAAAACACCTGTAAAGTACATAGAAGATTGGAGGAAAGACACAAACCTACCATTATAGCATGAACAGGAAAGGGAGATATGGCACCATTTGAATAGATGTGTGGTTTCCTTAGAAATTAGAGAAATTCAAATCAAACTATCTCTAAGGTATTACCTTACCCCAGTAAGATTAAAATTCTCAAGTTCATCAGAGAAAGGGTTGTGTTGGAGAGGATGCGGTGAAATAGGCACCTACAAGCATTGTTGGTGGGAGTGCCCGAAAGTGTGTCTATTTTGGAGCAAAGTATGGGGACTACTAAATAAAATAGCGGGGGAAGTTGTCCCTCATAGAATTGAATTGGCTCTGTTGGGCTTATACCCTAAAACTAAAAATATGATCAGGTGTCAGAATTCCTGTAAATTAGTCTGCCTTGCTGCAATAGCAGTGATAGCCAAACACTGGAAGGGTGCTGATGACCTGTCAATGGAAGAGTTATATCGGAATATATGGTTCATGTACTCTATGGAAGGAATGCACGCCGACCTCCATGATGTAAGGACTACCTTTGAACAGACATGGACACCTGTGATAAGTGCTCTGGACTAAAACCCTACAGCTGGGACACTGAAGAATGCTGGCTCCGTAGGCGATGATCATACAGAGATTTGATCCTTGAAATGAAATACAGATACATTGTGAGAACTTTCTCTTCTCCTCTCTACATATCCCCTGCTAAAATAGTGTTGGTAGTATTAATTATAAAGCAGTAGACCAATGTTAACTATTCTGTATTGTAGAGATGGACTTTTAATGGTTACCGTTTGTTTCTTCTATTCATTAATAAAAAATCTTTTAAAAAAAAACAGCAAAAAAACCACAAATATGGATTCCCATCCATAGGCAAGTTTGCCAGTGCCCTCTGTTTCCCATGGTGCCAACTGACTTAAAGTAGTGTGGGGGGAGGGGGAGGGAGGGAATGTCTAACACCCTCACCCATGCGAGTTTGTTTCTCTCAAACTCTGAAGTCCAGGAGAAGGCGTGTCTTGTCTAAAAACACCCTGAATATTTGTTTAGGCAATTTTGCTTTGGTTAGTTTGATTACTAGGATCGAGACAAGAGTGCAACTGTTCCTGTTCCAAAGAAAAATACTGACTTTTAAGCAGTGTTTGCAAGTGTCTGTTGGTACTTCATCACTTTCTGGTGATTCCGCGCATCTGCAAGGTTGTGTTGGTTTTTTAAAATTTTATTTTCATCCTTTTTGGGGACTTTTTGTCAATTTCCAAATTTTTTTGCCACTTTCACTTTCTTGGACTTTTTGCCACTTTCTAAGACTTTTTTTGGTCATTTTCCAGGAATTTTATAGCAGTTTTACAGCACTTTTATGGCAATTTCCAGCACTTTCCAGCTCTTAATTAGAATGCTTCATCTCCACAGCCCCTGGGGGTGTATGCAGGGCACACAGGGAGCTTGGGAATGGCCCCATAGCAGACCTGTTCAACTTGAAAAAAATAATGAAAATGCCATAGACAGTGGAAAAGTCAGTAAGTTTCAGTGTTGCACGAATCCTGGTGAATGCCCTGCTTATGACAGAAACATCACTTACTAATATTTCTCATTTCAGGACTATCTCTTACTTCGTTTACTTTATTTCATATTCACTGATTTGTCATTTGGTATTTTATAAACATTATTAGTACAACTCAGCACTAAACATTACTAAATACTACTACCAAATTTAATGAAGTACCAAACAGCAAATAACCAAATGGGAAAATGATCATTGGCTCCCTCTCCCTCCATATTTTTGTTAGTCAATATTAAAAGTTGTATTTGGGGTGTGGGCATTCTTTACTGTACAAAACTGTTATGACTTCATCTAGGGATGGGCGAACAGAACCGAGTTTGGTTTGGTTGACCGAACTATTCGAGTTCGATCCGAACTCCGAACTTCCGAACAAAGTTCGGAAATTCAAACCCCATTGAACTAAATGAAATATTATCTTTTAGAGCTGGATGAACAGAGTCGAGTTCGGACATTCGGTTCGGTTAGGAAGTTCGGTTTGGTTCGGTCGACCGAACTGCTCGAGTTTGGTCCGAACTTCCGAACCGCGTTCGCCCATCCCTAGCTTCATCAAGAATGAGCTGTCTAAACTAATCCATCCCCTAAGAGTGCTTAGTCTTAAGGTTATTCCAACCACCTTCACTAAAGACAAAGATATGCCCTGTATAGGAACAATGGTTAAAGAGAGGAAACTGCTAGTACTTCCTCTTTCCCTTCCACATCAGTCTTAAATTGTGGTGTCAGTGTTATTCAAAGTGACTGCCTTTATTCATTATTGATTATGGTTCACGTTTAAATGTCATAAAATGAACATCTTGTCAAAACAGATATTTCACAAGGTAGTGAAGGTTGATGTGTCCCTCAACAACCAAGATGTTTTGGAAGGAGAATATTGCCCACCCCCACCCCTCTTTCTCTGTTTTGGTTTTTGATGCTAAATTTTTCAAACATAGCTTCAGTGGCAGAAAATAGCAACACATTCGATTCAAGCTCCATTTAGCTTTCATGCACTCTAGCTTGCCCATCTTCTTGTAAATCTCTGCATTGCTTAACTAGCTATAAGTGGAGACACGGTTTCAAAAGCACTTTAGAAGTTCCGTTAGGGGAGTAACAAACACCTCCTGTTAGTAAACTACCCAAAGAAGAAGGCAATTTCCCTGTTTGCTTGGTTCTTAACCTGTTTGTGTCTCAGAGGCACCTTTAAGGCTATATCAATCCATGCCAGGTCTTTTTTTTTTTTTTAAAGCTCACTGTTCTGTCTTCCTCTAGACAGTTGTAAGACAAAAGCACTTGACACACACCAAGACCTAATTGAACTGACTTTGGAAGTTGAGATGAAATGAAGTAAATATAGGAGAGACATTTCCATTTGTGTAAAAGACAGTGGGTAAATTCAGACGTGCACTGGGCACGTCCAACCACCCACTGGAATCCGTTCTGGATCGCGGTCAGGAATCAGTCCTGCCATCCTTTAGATGTGCCGGCTGATTCCTACAGGGGATCAGGGAGGGGGTGGGGCTGTGAAGCGCGATGTGCGGCCGCACAGCCCTGCCCCCCCCCGCGGTCCCCTGGCCAGCTGCCCTCCAGGAGATGGGCGGGCACAGCGGCCAATCCAGCCGCTGCGCCTGATCCCACATTGGGGTCTGGGCCACTGTCTGGAATCGGTGGAGGTAACAGACGTTACTTTCTGCCGATTACGGACCATAGTCAATGTGCTTCCCGCTGGGTGTTCACCGAATCACCGTGATGAACATCTGGTGGAATGCACTACAGACATTACGGTACCATGACTACCACAAGGGGTTCAGTGTGGTTGACCTTGGTATCGTAAATCTGAAGTTACCCAGTATTAAAGATCTATACTATCCTCCTGTAGACCATCCACCTTGAGGATAGCCTTGGTGCTGTAGTGGAACAAAGAATTTTATCTCGGATGCTTGACTGTTGGGTCATGTGTAAACAAAGGTCTACTAATTCTATTGGTGTTTTTACAAACATGTTTCTCCTGCATGTTTGCTGTTACATCCTGAACTTTCTGTGTGTCTAAATCACTCACCCAGCTCTTAAACATCTGGCCCTTTAAACTTCTGCATATTCTCACAGATTTAAGAAATCCTTGCTCTCTGTGGTTTTACAAATCTGGATCCTGTAACATCTGGATGTCTCCCAGAACTTGTGTAAGTAAAATGTTCTCCTGGTAAACTGCTTTGCTCCAGAAAACTGTGGTCACTTGGTTTCCATGGTCAGCCCCTCACATTTACAGCTGCAGCTACATTAGGCTGCCTCAGGGCAGCATGTGTGTGAAGAATGCATCCAGGAACTTACTTGTGGACTTGTAAACCCAGAAGATTGAAAAAAACAGCACATTAAGCTGTGTTTTAAATTGCCTTATATTAGGATCTGGGAATGATTCCCCCCCTCCCTCCCCCCAAGTCTGATAACCTGGTAACCCTGGGTTCTTTTTACTTTCCCATGCACTGTAAAACATGGCATAGCTTGCTTGCTTGAGTCATCTGGGTATCTCTCTTCAAATTATCACCTCATCACTTTGGAGGCATCTACCATTGATGTACCGTATCCCCCCTGTTCCTTGACTGTGGCACTGTATGATTTATTTTTATGAGAGCTATGTTTTTAATCTGATTTAGGGTTTGAGGATTTACATGGCACAGTAAATGGTAGAATTTTAATGTTTTGCATATACAGAAGGTCAGTCTAGATTAGTTAGTGACCCGTTGTGACTCTGGACTTTATGAGGCTTGTTCACCAAAGGTTTATCCCTGTTTCCATGATAGCATACCTGCTAGTAAAAGCTTGCCAAGAATGGGAGTTTCATCTCAAATTCCAATAATAATAATAATAATAATAATAATAATAATAATAATAATAAATAATAAATAGCAGAATCCTCAGCAATCCCCAGCAGAAACCCCAAAGGAAAGCAAGTAGAGATGCAACTGATAGCTTTCCTTAACTATTTCTTCTCTGAAGTGCTAGAAAGGAGAAAGGACTGGCTGGGGGACATGATGGAGGCTGGGTTGGGGGTACTGAAGAAAAAACAAAAAAAACAAACACTTTTAAAAAAGTAATTAATTGAGCAATTGAGTGACTGAGTTACCTTGCTGTCGTGTCAGGAGCCCACAGGAGTAGCTGTGTGTGGCAGTATGTCGTGTCCATTTGGGGTTGAGCAGGACACAGGAGCTGAGTGCTGGACTGTGTACATGGTGGATTGTTGTTAGTCTGGATCGCATTTCTGAAATGATCAAGTTCATACTACTGAATCCTGAGAATGCTTCATGGTAGGCACTGTCTCATATTGTTTACTTTACTAGCTATGAACTGATATTGAATTATAGGCACTATCTTCTGGTTATCTGTCAGGGCTACAGAACGAAATTCCTTTTTTGATACAGCAACTTTTGCTTCCAAAATGGCCTTCCCTTTTTTTTCCAGGGTCTCCAGTATTCTTAGAGATCTCCGAATGTGCCTTTCTGCTTTAACAACAGTAGTGGTTGTCTTCTGTAGATATTCTGAGAGTACTGCCAGCTCATTAAAAACATCATGCATAAGTGCAAGGTCAAGAAGAAACTGTTTAGAAGATAAATGCTTGTATAAACCATTGTAAGTGGATCTCATAAGAACTTGCAACCCATCTGGTGTCCAAGACTCTGCCAATATTTTTAATCTGTTCATTCAGCTAGTCTGAACATTTCTTTAGCTTCCGTTTATTTGTTGGGAACCTGCTGTATGGTGAATATAACTTTTCCATGAATTAACTGAAGTTATTCACTCCCTGGACGTCTGAAACTGTATCTCCAACAGCAAGCTCTAATCTGTGGTTAAGGCAGTGCCATACTATGATGTTAGGATATATTTCAACAAGGCATTGGGAACTAATAATTTCCTTCCTACCATCACACTAGCTCCATCATTAACAAAAGCTACAAGATTTTGCTAGAGATAAGCATAATCAAATCTATGTGATTTAACATTATCAAGGAGAGCTTGGGATGTTTCTACTGTTAGGGAATAGTCATGGAAGTTCTGTAAGATTCAGGAAAACTAAGCATGGGTCTTTCTCTTTGTTAATTGCACATTTCAGATAAACAATTAATGTACTCTTGTCACTGAGACTGGTGGACTCATTAATAAGTACTGATATCTTGCCATTAATTTTCTGTATACTGTTTCAAATTTGTGATCACATTACTGATGCAGTATGATCAGTAATTGAGCTGAACTGTTTTTTGAGTATAAACCTTTGTCAAGGTGTGCATCTTGGAGTTCTAGCAGGTCAGAGCTCAAGCAGGTTAGAGCGGTAAGTATATGGTTAGTTGTTTTTGGCTATGTAATAAGCGGTCCTAAACACTCGGCAGGTTATTTATTTTTTAGACTCAAGTTGCAATGATCAATGCAGCTCTCAAAGACTTGTCTATTGGACAGATCAACTATGTCCTGTGACAGACGGGAGTGGGGGGAGAGTTAGGGGGGTTAGGGTTGGTAGGCACAGAAAGTACCATCAAAAGTTGATAGGGCAGACATTTGAATGCGCTGCTGCTGCCATGGGAATATGTGATCGATCCAAGGTTATCTAGAGTCACCAAAGCAGCTGGGTAGGTTAGGGTTGGATTGGGATCATTTTTATCACAGACTATGTGTTTTAGCTATTTGTATATTTTCTGTTTGTATATTATATTGATTGTGTTTATGGTTTTATCCTGTAAACTGCCCCGGGTTGCCAGTGGTGAAAGGGCAGGTTATACGTTTGAAAAAATAAAATAAAAGAAATAAATAAAATAAGTAACGAAATTACTTACTATGGGAACAGTCCACCATGTATCATCGCTTATGTTCATTAAAATAAATGAGTGTCCTCTGAAATTGTGGAACTTTATATTTTGAGGCTTGGAGGGGCATGGCTTGGATGGGTCATGGCTTGGGGTTGTCACAAAGAGCTCCTGCACTCTTTAATTTGGTACTACACCACTGGACAACACGGACTCAGTACAGCTTTTCAGCATTCTATTGGGTGTTGATTCCTGTAAGCCAGTAGAATGCTAAGAGATCAGGTTAGTCTGCCCCCTCCTTTCTGCTCTCCCCCCTCCCATTCCTGAAAATTTGACTTCAGAAAGCTTTCCCCACCAAGACAGTTGGCAGCCCAAGACAAAGAAAGCTGGGCAGAGAACACTATGGCTTCCTCCTCCCCCATTTAAATTTTTTATTATTTATTATTTTAATTTTTACTTTTCCCTTTCTGCAATGGTGACTCAGTGCAGCTTACAATATCAAAATATAAAATACAAGTAAAAAACCAACCTAAAATATAAAAACATAATATACCCCAGAACCCTACACCATCTCCCCCACCTCCTAACTCACCCTGCACAACACCCCATTGCTGTGCAACACCTCATATGGGCACAGAGGGCGAGACAGTTCCAGCAGGGAGGAGCCATCTTTTCTCTTCCTCTGGTATCCGCTTCCCTCTTGTGGCTCGTTACTGTGCATGCCGGGATGTTATGGGCTGTCCCATAGAGTTAAATGGGTTTGAACCTTAAAAACCATGGCATGGATTAAATAAATTAATTTTTGTTAAATTCAAAAGCCAGAATCTCTAAGGAAATACCCTTAATTAAATAACAATACCAAACGCTAATTCAGTCTTTCAGCATTAAGTACTGAAGCAGGGGGAAAAAATCATTGTAAACCCAGAAGTAAAAATGTTCTGGTCTACACATTTCAATGACTATACATTTCTATTAATCCGAAATGTTTGGTACACCTTTACATTGCACTTGAGTCCAAATATCTTCACACACACCCTTGCCAAATATTGGGGTTCATTTATCCATTCCACTGTAGAATATGAATCATTTCTGAGTTAAGCTAATAGAAAAGGTTATAATCACCCAGTATGAGGCTCAGGCTTAGTAAAACTAATGGACGGGAGATATTTGGTGCAGACATAAAATGACAGGTATTAGGAAAGCAGACTTAATTTTCCTTAATTAAAACTCAATTAAACTGGACCACTGAAGTACATTAAAGCACTGAAGAAGAAAGAAAACATTTGAAATGCTGGATTTGGAAGAGGGCCAACTGCGTGCCACAGATATATTAGCAAAATCAAGGGAATTGCTCCAGATTTACACCAGCACAGACTGAAAAGAGAATTCAGGCCCGTGTTTTTCTTCTACATTTGTAGCTTTCATATCTGGACTCATTACCAGTCCCCTGAGCTGTCCAGTCTCCCTCAGTTGTGAAAATGTAATAAACTGTTTTTTCCCCCTAGTGTATTTAGTGCTCATGAAAAGTGACAGTTTGACAGCCCTGGAGACTGAAATGTTCTGTTTAAGTCATAGAAAAGGTAAAGCACAAGCTAAAGCAGAGTCATCCTCCAACACTGCTTTACCAATGGGACTTAACCCTTTTCTGGAGTGACTGACGCTAAGGGCTGAGAAAATAGCTCATCCTCCATGGCCTGTTCAATCTCTGCCCCATTTTACACAAGGTCATAAATAGAATTCAATTTAAAGGCAAAGCTAATAATCAAAATACTAACTAAAACACTTGAGCAGCTTTGGGTTTAGTTAGAAATAATTGCTTTGCCCCCACCTCCAGAAAACCTATAGAAAAAATATAAGTGCACTATTGTCCCTTTTGGGAGGATGTTGACCGTGGTTAGTCCTGGCAGGATTAGTCCCAGGGTAGCTAACACGAGTACAGATGGAGCTAAGGAGGCTTTAGCTCAAGTAAGACCAATCAAAGAGGACCTAAGAAATAGGAAGTCCTCCAAAGAGTGGCTGGCAAGGAAAGGGAGGTTACTACGGAGCATGGAGTTACTACGGAGCAGTTCCCCAAGAGGCTGCTCCCAAGGGGAGAGTAGATAATCCAGAAGGACTAGGGTGAAGGTCGGAACCTTGGAAAGAGGGAGGAATTGAACTGCAAGTGGGAGCTTATAGCTTAGCTACATGAAACCTTGCAAGTGTTAAGGACTCAGGACTGTAAATAAGGAGCACATTTGTTGATGGTACTTAGTGCTTGGAGTGATTTTTGAGGTAAAAGATAGAGTAATGGGGTTGACCCTGCATGGACTCACCAGTCCTGCAAGTCAACTTGTTCCACCCCTATATCCTGAAAAAAAGTAAAGATGTTATAGCAGGGTGCACCTTGCGGGGCTGCTTCCCCTTTAAGTGGTCTAGGACTGCCAGTCTGGAGACTTGGTAAGCTGGGTAGTGCCAGAAAGTGTGACCTGACAGATCGAGTTGGGCTTGGTGAGGAAGTCCTGTAGAGACACGGGGAGGGAATAGGCCAACGTTGACCTGGGAAGGGAGGGTGGTCAGGGATGGGCTGCTTAGGAGGAGCAGGGGCCCTAGCAGGGTGGGTCAGAGCAGGGTGTGTTACTTACTTTCTGGAGGGGTCTAGTGCTGTTGTGTGACCTCTTCTTGAATTTTTTTTTAAAAACCCACTAAGCATGCTCAGAAGGGCCTGAAGGGCTCTTTTTGAGCATGCTTGGCCCTTTTCAAAGATGGCACTGGAAGCATCAGCAAGCCAGCACCATCTTTGAAAAGGGCTGAGTATGCTCAGAAAGGGTCATTCAGGCCCTCCTGAGCATGCTCAGTGGTTGGTTTTCATAAATCTTTTCAAACTTACCAGCGGGCAAGAGGCCATGCATCGATGTGGGACCCTTCCAGAAAGTAAGCAACCCACCCCTGATCTCCCTTCTAGGACCCACACTCCCCCTAACTACCCCAATCCACCTCTGACCCCCTTGATAGCCCCCCCCCTGCTTCTGGTTAATTACCCCAACCCTGACACACACCCAGTCTTGAAACTCAGCTGAGTATTCACTAAGGGTCAGAGGAATGGCCCGAACACTCGGACTGCTCCTTGGATTCATAGAGAATACCCGTGAGGTTTATTATTAATTAATTATTATTATTATTATTATTATTATTATTATTCAGAGCAGCCCTAGTGGTGATGATGGGAGATTGCTCATCGTCCCCTCAGGGCCTCCCCTGTGGTGTCCCAAAAGGTTCCACCTTGCCCCTCTTCTTCACTGTGTATCTGAGGCCAGTGAGTGAGATAATTTGGAAGTTTGGAGCAAAGTGCCATCAGTATGCTGATGAGACCCAACTCTACCTCTCTTTTTCTTCTGACTCAGGGCCTGCAGTATTGGTGCTTACCCAATGCCTGCTGCTGTTGGGTACTGGATAAGGGTAAGCCAAATGAGGCTGAAACCATACAAAACTGAATTGATGATGGCTGGCTGACCTTGTAATTTGGAGGGGATTGGAACTCCTGACATTTACTGGGTCTGGCCCCTTCTGGTTACTCAGGTTTGCAGACATAGAGCACACTCACACATACATTAAATCAGCATATTAGAATGATGTGGGAAAGACTCCATGTGCTTATTTAGCAGTTCTCCCGTTTGTTTTTCCAGTGCATTGAGGGGCCACCAAAATCTACCTTTACAAGGGCGCATTTGAAATGACCCGCATAAATCCTCTTGTCGGAATGTCGGTGTCATGTCAGTTACACAGCGCCTTGCTTCCCGGATCTCGGCTCAGCTCCTCTCCCCTCTCCGGGAGCTGGGGAAGTGAGGCACTGTGTAACTGACATGTGATGAGTAGGCTAGTCAGTATCAGTCAGTTACACAGCGCCTCGCTTCCCCAGTTCTCGGCTCTGCTCCTCTCCCCTCTCCGGTAGCTGAGAGTCAGGGAAGTGGGGCACTGTGTAGTGACATGATTAAAATGCTGCTTCCTAAATGCAGTCAATTTCAAAATGTGCTTAAATAAACCCATATGTGAATAGTGCATGGGTTTTTTAAGTGCATTTTGAAATTGATTGCATTTAGGAAAAGCAGCATTTGAATGTATGTGTGACTGTGCTCTTAGACTGCTTCTGGACCCCTTGCTGCACCTGGAACATCAGGATGTGGCGGTGGCCAGAAGCACTTTTTACCAACTCCATTTGTTGGGAAGGCTGCAGCCCTTTCTTTCTAATTCAGATCTGGCCACCACCATCCATGCCTTCATTACATCAAGGACAGATTGCTGCAATGCACTCTCCGTGGGACTGCCCTTCATGACTGTTCAGAAGCTGCAGCTGGTGCAGAACATTGTGGCATGGTTCCTTTTGGGGATGGGTCTTAGTGGGCACATGACACCTGTGCTTCACAGTGTGCACTGGCTACCTATTGCTTTCCAGGCACAATTCAAGAAGTTGGTGTTGATCTTTAAAGCTCTAATTAGTTTGGGCACCACATATCTGAAAGACCACATTTCCTGCCATGCTCCACCATGACCTTCATGGTTGACCAGAAGCAGTCTCTTGTAGGTACTACCTGCCAAACTTGTTCATATGACAAGGGCCCACAGAAAGGCATTTTCAGTTGTTGCCCCAGTACTATACAACTCCCCTTGGAGGTCTGTCAGAACCTGAGGCAGGTTCTAGAGGCAGTGTAAAATCTTTCTATTTGGCAAAGCATTTAGCAGGTGGGGATAGGAATTGGGGCAGATGGATTTAGTAGTGAGGGTGGATTTTTTTTTATTTTTTTGTGGGGGGGGGAACTTAACGTATTTTGTGTGGTGATGGTGTACACTGCCCCAAGTCTTAGGGGAATGGTGGGTTTATTTATTTATTTATTTATTTTTTACAAATATTTATATCCCGCACCCTCCTGCATATTGGCAGCTCGGGGCGGTGAACAACACAAACAATCAAAATAAACTATAAAATCCATTTAAAATACTAAAAATTAAAAAAAAATATTAAGATACCAAAAAACAGAAAAGCTAACAGGCAGAAAAACCCTCCCCCGAATCCCCCTCCCTCCCCACCCCCTCCCTGAACGCCCGGAGAAACAACCAGGTCTTACAATATCTTCGGAAAGAGAGGAGGTCCAGGGATAGATGGGCCTCCATCAGGAGGGAGTTCCACAGCCGAGGTGCAACCACCAAGAATTCCCTCTCCAACGTCACCACCCAGGATACCCAGGGGACTTCAACTTGGGCGCCCCCGGTTGACCGCAAGGGCCGCAAAATGACCCAGGGCCTGAGGCAGTCTCACAGATAAGCAGGACCCAAGCTGTTTAGGGCCTTATAGGTCATCTCCAACACCTTGAATTGGACCTGGAAGACAATAGGCAGCCAGTGCAGAGTACAGAGCACAGGTGTAATGTGCTCGCAGTGGCCCGTCACCGTTAGGAGATGGTCTGCTGCATTCTTCACCAGTTGCAGCCTTCGGACCATCCTCAAGGGTAGCCTCATGTAGAATGCGTTACAGTAGTCCATTTGAAAGGTAATGAAAGCATGGACGATGGTGGCCAGATCCAAGTCTGAGACATACGGCTACAGCCGTCACACCAGATGTAATTGGTGAAATGCTCCCCTCTCCACAGCCTCCACCTGACAACCCAGGCAGAGCTATGGGTCAAGGAACACCCCCAGACTATGAACCTGAGTGTCCAAAGGGGAGCAGACCCCACCAATGATGGAAGCCACCACCCCCTCAGTCATACCCACCAACATCACCTCCATCTTGTTGGGATTCAGTCTCAGATGGCTTGCCCTCATCCTGTCCCCCACAGCTGCTAAGCACTTGGCAAGCACAGAAACTGCTGGGCCTCGGTCTCTGGAAAACCAGAGGTAGAGTTGTGTATCACTGGCATACTAATGACATCGCACGCAGAACCATCTCATGACCTCACCCAAAGATTGCATATACACATTGAACAGGAGAGGGGACAGAATAGAACCCTGTGGGACTCCACATGTGAGGTTCTGGGGCAGGGGCGGATTGGCCATTGAACTCACTGGGATGATTCCCGGTGGGCTAGGCTGGGCTAGACTGGAGGGCCGGTCCCGCTGTCTTTTTTAAAAAAATTTTTTAAAAAAAAATAAAAAATTGTTGGTCCCCACCTGTGTCGGGCCGGATGTGGGGAGGTCTCACCTGCCTCTCCCTCCTAAGAGCACAGCAGCAGCTGCAGCAGCAGCAGCGGGACACTTGATCGGGCTGGGAGATAAGGCTGTGTTTACAAACACAGCTCCTCCTCCCCTCCCCACATGCTGATCAGAAGGCTGCTACTTTGTAGAGAAGGTTCTTTGAGATGGCTCCCAACATTCTCTCAACTCAACTGGGTTGTGCACGCTCACTATAGGCCAATAATAGATCACGTGATGTGGTCTCAAGCTCCTCAAGGCAGGGGAGGATGGAGCTTCAGCCCTGGGGCAGCAGGTAGGGCCTACTTTGGGGGGGGGGTTGGTTGGTCTCTTTTAGACTGGGGGCCTG
>QEPC01002298.1:647459-672641 GCA_003113815.1 Sphenodon punctatus | reverse complement strand
CCTCCACCTCCACCTCCTGTTCCTCCTCCTCCCTCGCTCTCTCACCCTCTGCTCTCCTCTGCCTCCCACCTTGCTCCATCCCGCCACATTCTCCTGCTGGTGTGTGCCCTTTAAATCTCCCTCCATGGCCTGTGTTGTTGCTGGTTGCCTGGCAGCAATGATGCGTGCTTTGTCCCCAGCTGGGAATCGTTTTGATTGATTCCAGCCTGTGACTGCCGTTCAGATGTTACTTATTTTTTGTTTCCCGCTGGGAATCTCTTTGACCATACTTTTGGAGATGGTCCGGACTGGAGGTCCAGAAGCATGGTTGAATTTGACCCCATGTGGGTATTGACGGTGGTGAACATCTGGCGGCTGCCAAACAGACATTCAGGGCACTTTGGCCCTGCCGCGGGATTTACCGTGGTTCACTGTGGTTGAGCATGATCTCGTAACATCTGAAAATACCCAGTGTCATTAAAAAGAGAACTGCTATGGTCCAATGGGCAGCACAGCATGCTGGGAGTTCTGGGTTCAAAACCTATCTCAAACACAGACTCATTGGGTGGCCTTGGTTTTTGTTTTGAGAATGAAGGAGACAAAATGCTTTGGAATCTACAACAGCAGTTTAATTTTTTGAAAACATGATTAGAAATGGTTGAGGGCTAATATCAAGCAAAGATGCCTACATCCCCAAAATGTTAAAATATGCTGCACATAGTTATGAATCTGTTAACCCAGTGAGTAATCTGTTATATCAGTGAGACTTTCATACACATGAAGTTAGGCACATACTTAGATTTTTGAGGAAATGGCCTTAAAGGTCAATGTATATGCATGCTCAGGAGCTCTGCATGTTTACGAATAAACATCGCTGATCAATAAGCAAACATGGGGTTCTCTGTGAGGGAATGCAACACAGGCATGAGAAGTAGCTTTTTGTTAGGGAATATGGTACTGTGGCAGGGAGGGAGGGATTTGGGGCTGGTTGAAGGGCATGTATTTTATGGGGGATATTCATTTGTATTTCTAATTGCTTTTAGGGAGGTGTTAGGAGTTTCAATGGGAAGAGAGTTGAATTTGGAGTTGGGTTTATTCAATGCTTTTAATTGCATTTTTAACATGTGTAAGCCATTTTGAATCCTTGTCCTGGAAAAGGGTGGCATAAAGATAGATAGAAAGAAAGAAAGAAAGAAAGAAAGAAAGAAAGAGGAGGAGTGGTAGTAGGTTTTATGTCCATAACACCTCACTGTCAGATAGTGCTTGGAGCACTTTAAAACATAAACAAATATATCCATTTCAAATACAAATCCATTAAAAAAAAATAAAAGGTAAAGGTAAAGAGGGAGGTAGAAAACACATTAAGGGAAACCAGCAGTGGATCCCAAAAGCACATAAAACAAGTAGTAGCTGTATGAATGCTCTAAAAGTGAATTTGGCGATATAACAGTGTAGCACATAGACTGATATGGAAAAATTCTCATTTGGCTTCCATAGGGCCTGGATTTCACCTGATGAGAGAAATACTAACTTCATTGAAGTAAACGGTAAAAATCTCAGTGATATTGGTGGAGCCTGAATTTCACCCACTAGCATGATTACAGTGAAAATAGTTACAGCTAGATATTTTTTAAAATGCCATCATCTTTAAAAGTCACAAATTTATTTATTTATTTATCAGCATTTTTATACCACCCTATTCACCATACAATGACTCAGGGCGGTGAACAATAAACATAAAAACCATAAAGTATAAAATCCAGAATAAAAATAAACATTAAACATTAAAAACTCAGTTAAAACAATCCAACTTAAACCCTCCTTCCCCCATCCCTCTCACTGAGTACAAAAGAGCCAAGTCTTGCATTGACTGTGAAATAAGGAGAGGTCCCGAGAGAGTCTAATCTCTGTCATGCGGGAGTTCCAGAGTCACAGTGCGACCACCGAGAATGCCCTTTCAAATTTGCCCCTCCCCCCGAGAAACCCAGGAAACAGGGCACCCTCAGAAGACTGCAGGGGTCGATCGAGGACACGGGGGGTGAGGTGGTCCCGCAGGTAGATTGGGCCCAGGGTGCATAAGGCTTTAAAGGTTTTAATCAACACCTTAAAACAAACCCGGAAGACTATAGACAGCCAGTGCAGAGCATGGAGCACTGGTGTAATGTGCTCCGAGTGGCCCACCCCATTAGGAGGCAGGCTGCTACATTCTGCACCAGCTGAAGTCTCCGGATTGTTATCAAGGGTAGTTCCATGCAGAATGTGTTGCAGTAGTCAAGCCGTGAGGTGATAAATGCATGGATGATGGTGGCAAGGTCGGAGGCCGAAATATATGGTTGAAGATGATGGACCAGATGTAACGGACTAAAGGCACTCCTTGCTACAGTTGCCACCTGGCATTCAGGTGGAGCTGTGAGTCGAGGAGAACCCGCAGACTCTGAACTTGTGGAACCGGAGTTGGGTGCACACTATAAATGATGGGAGCCTACACACATACACCCTTACCCACCAGCATCACCTCCATCTTGTCGGGGTTCAGCCTAAGGCTACTCGCCCTCATCCAATCCCCCACTGCATTCAGGCACTGGGTAAACACAGAGACTTCAGAGTGTGGGTCAGATGAAAACAAGAGGTATAGCTGGTTGTCATAAACATATTGATGACACCCAACTACATATCTTCTCACAATCTCACCCAACAGCTGCATATGTAAGTTGAACAGGAGAGGGGACAGGATAGAGCCCTGCAGGACTCCACATGTAAGATCCCAAGGAGGAAATTAACACTCCCTCAGAACCACACACTGAGTTCTACCGGCCAGGAATGAGTGGAACTATTCAAGAACAGTCCTGCCGACTCCAGCACAGTCCCACAGACATGTCACCAATAACTTGTATTCAACTGTGTCAAATGTCACTGAACGATCTAACAAAATCAAGAGAGTGGACCTACCTTGATCCATCTCTATGTGCAGATCATTGACCAAAGCCACAAGTGCAGTCTCCATACCATATCCCGGACAAAATCCCAACTGCGAAGCATCAAGGAAACTGATACGGTTCAGATGCCCCTGGAGCTACTTGGCCACTGCCCATTCAATAATCTCCCCTAAAAAGGGAAGGTTAAAGACAGGTTGATAGCTGGCAAGGGCGTCCATGTCAAGAGATTAGGGATGTACGAACAGGAGGGAGTTCAGAAGTTTGGCCGTTCAACCGTTCGGCCTAAAAACCTAGTTCGGGTTCATGAGTGCAGTCCAGCAGAGTTCGGATCCCCCCGAACGTTTGGAAAGTTTGGTCCCGCCTGGAGGTGTGGGGCACTCCAGGAACCCCCAGGGGTGCCTGTGGTGGCATGGCAGGCCATCTGAGACACAGCAGCAGCAGCAGAGATGGGAAAGACTTGGCACCCTGGGTTGCCCGGGCAGGCAGGCTCAGTGCTTGGCCCCTCGGTGTGCCCATGGCACCAGGGCTGGCCATCTGAGACCCAGCAGTGGCAGCAGCATCAGCAGCAGAGGCCAGAAATGCTTGGGGCTTGGTGGTTGCCACCCATAGTTGGCCAGGCATTGCAGGCTGACAGGCATCAGTGGGTCTCAGATGGTCAAGCATGCCCCGACGAGAATCGGGCGGGAACCCCCAGGGGCCAAGCGCTGAGCCTAAGTTCTTCTGAAGAAGGGGAAGCATTTAAGAGTCCTTTTCTTTACCCTGAAAAGAGGCTGGATATGCAAAAGCAATTGGAACTGCCTACCCCAAGCCTAGTTCCCATACAGGTTCTTTCTCCTGTAATCTCCCAGCATGGTAGCCCTCTGGTTTAGAACTGGGAAAGCTGAAATGCAGAGAGGTCAAAAGACTATTTATTTTGAAGGGTACCATCCTCAAGGGGAAGTGGTCATAGTGACAGAGCAGGTAAAAGAAGTTGTATCACAAAATATTCAGCATGAGGCCACTTCCCTGGGTGCTTTGGCACATGGGAAGTGGTCATGCACAGTGCTGTTTAATACTGATTCTGATCCTTCAGGATTATGTCCAGTTAAGATGGATCCTTTGCCTGCACCTCTTCCTTCTCCCTCAATATTGGGGATGGAGGAATTTGATCTCCCCTAAAACCAATTGGGTTTTGCAACCACAGATGAAGTGGAGGAATGATGGGCAGGCCCCCTAAGGAAGTCTTTTATCTCTATAGTTTCTCAGAACATTTTGTGTTGGAAAACCAAATTAATGGATAATGATTTTGGTTGTTTCATTACATTCTTTGACATTATTTTGCTCTAAGAAACGTGGCATGTGGGGCAATTGGACTTGGATGGGTATGTGTCCTTTGTTGTGGACATTCCCCCATCTGAATTGAAGGGTAGGCCCAGCAGGGTTTGGGGCTGTTTAATATCTTAAATAGATACACTGGCAGGCCTCCAGGTCTGCTCTCTCTATGCTGGATTCTCCAGTTCTAATCACCATTTCAGCTGGGTGTTGCAGGCTGCAAGGCATCGGCAGAGAAGCTGCAGAGGCCCAGCCAGGGCTTGGTGGCTGGAACCCCTTTGTGGTTGGGTATTGAAGGCTGCCAGGCATCGGTGGAGTAGCAGCAGAGGCCCTGGCCAGGTCTTGGTGGCTGGTAACCTTCCTTGGCCGGGCATTGCAGGCTTGCATCCTACTCACTGGATCTCAACAAGCTCTTCTGCAAATTGGTCAAGCCTTGCCCAGTGGTGAATATCATGGACACCCAGTCCCCGCCCACCGGCGCACTCATCCGAGCTATACTCATCTACAAGATTGAGGAGCAAATGGCTGATGTGCCAGCAGCAGCAGACATTGGATTGCCATGACACAGTAACTGCGACTGGCACCCCTACTTGTCTGAGCATTGCAGGCTGGCTGGCATCGATGGAGCAGCGGCAGAGGCCTGGCCAGGGCTCGGTGGCTGGCACACCTACTCAGCTGGGCATTGCAGGCTGCCAGGCATTGGTGGCAGCCTGACTCAGGGTGGTGTGGGAGGGTAGCTTAAACAGGGGGGGAGGAAGCCAATCAGGTGCCTAAGCCCCATGTACCTGACCACTGAGAAGGGCTGCCCATTGAGCACAGTCATTTCCCCCAACATGCGCATGGCTTTCAGTTGAAAGCCATGCCGCCCTCCATGTCCTGAAGCTGCCAATGGATTTGGCAGTTGCCCACCCCAGCTCTCAATGATGTGGATGGACAGCCCCCCCCCTGCCTGTAACATAGGTCCCAGAGCCCTGATAGTAGGTCCTGGGGCTGGAGTGGCTGGCTGTTTCTTGATGCAGTGGAGTGACAGCTCCCTGTGAGCAGAATGACAGTCCCAGAACCCTGATGGTGGGTCCTGGGAATAGAGTGGCAGCTTCTGGATGAAGTGGAATGACAGCCCTCCCTACTTGTAACTTAAGCCACAGAACCCTGATGGTGGGACATGCGGATGGAGTGTCTGGCTGTGTCTTGATGCAATGGAATGATGGCTCCCTGTGAGTTGAATGATGGCCCCAGAACCCTGATGGTGGATCCTGGGACTAGAGTGGCAGCTTCTGGATGAAGTGGAATGACAGCCCTCCCTGCCTGTAATGTAGCCCCCAGAACCCTGATGGTGAGTCCTGGGGAAGGAGTGGCTGGATGTTTATTTATGCGGTGGAATGATGGCTCCCTGTGAGTGGAATGATGGCCTCAGAACCCTGACGGTGGGTCCTGGGACAGGAGTGACATCTTCTGGATAAAGTGGAATGACAGTCCTCCCTGCCTGGAATGTAAGCCCCAGAACCCAGATGGTGGGTCCTGGGGCTGGAGTGGCTGCTTCTTGATGCCATGTATAACATATAAATCTATCCAATCTGATCTAAATAAATGAAACTATGGAGGTAAAAGTGTGGAAATTGGTGAAATAGGAGGAAGATGGCAATGGATTGGAAGGAACGCAAACTGCTGGGTGAGGGAGACTTCTGAAAATGTCTGCTGACAGGATCAGTGGCTATCTCAGAATGATATGGAAGGGGGGGGCAATTACTTTTGTTACTTGCTGCACCCGCCTTACCACAAGTCCCTTTGGCTCCGTGCAGGCTAGCCCGTGGCCAATCGCAGACTGCCAAGCCAGTAGTATGAGGAAAAGAGGTATGGTGATTAGTAGGGGTGGGACATTAGGGCAAATACCGGGTACCGGTTTTACCAGTTCCCGGATTTAAAAAAAACCGGCTTACCGGATTAATACCGGTTTACCGGTACTGGATTTTTTCCATTGATTTCAATGGGGAACTGTCCCCATTGAAATCAAAGGAAAAAAACAAAAACCTCCCCCTCCCCCTCACAGAACGTGTGGGTGGAAGGGGGGACACCCCCCACCCACCCTGCCCAGCCTGTATTTAAACAACAACAAAAAATTCCCCTAAGTCCCCCCCTAGTGGGGGCCCCGGGCCGCTGCTGGTGACCCAGAGCCAGCACCAGCAGCCAGCAGGTAAGTGTACTGGAACCAAGAAGTTCCCCGGAAGGCCTAGTAGCATGATGAATCCGGCAGCCACAGCCAGCACTGAAGCCACCGGACCGCCGCTGCCTGCAGATCAAGGTAGGAGGCGATCCCTGGGTGGGGAGGGTGATCCCTGGCGTGGGGGTGTGGTAAACCACCCCCTACCCCAGGGATCAGTACAGTACCGGTACACTTACCTGCTGGCTGCTAGTGCTGGCTCTGGGTCACCGGCGGCGGCCTGGAGCCCGCACTAGGGGGACTTAGGGGAAATTTTTGTTGTTGTTTAAATCCAGGCTGGGCAGGGTGGGTGGGGGGTGTCCCCCCTTCCACCCGCACAGCCTGGACTCAGGGAGGGAAAGTGTTTGGGGTTTGTTTTTTTACATTGCGGCCATTCATTTGAATGGCCACAATGTAAAAAATCCGGTACAGGGGGGAATCCGGTAAATGGGCCGGATTACCTGGTTAATCCGATACTGCCAGTACACCAAAATACCGGCAGTATCGGATACCAGATGATCTGGTAGTCCCACCCCTAGTGATTAGGCAGGCTGGCTGCTAGTCCAAGCCTCTTTCCATCCCTGGGGCCAGGAATTCTGCTCTTTAGATGCCCCCCCTCCCTGGGCCTGCCAGCCAGGTTTTTCCCACCTGAAATCATCCAAATGCATCCAAACACACCCGAACTGTTTGGGGGTTTTGGCGTTTGTTTCAGCCGACCGGTTCAGCCATCCAAACTGGTTGAGTTCGGGCTGAACCCTGAACACCTGAACTGCATTCACACATCCCTACAAGAGATAACTTCTTGAGCAAGGACTGTGCCATGGCCTCCTTCAGGCACTCCCATAATGGAGACATTGACCACCCCTGCCAGCAATGATTCCAATGTGTCCCAGCTGGCCGTGACCAACTTGGACAGACATGGATCAAGTTCTTAAGTCTTGGCCCGCATAGCCCCCAGCATCTCCAGCACATTGGAGGACAATATTAACCCAAACTGAGCTAACAAAACAGGACACAGTGGGGCATTCATAAACTCAGCTACACTCCCTACTTCAAACGCAGCATCAAAACAGTGGTGAATGCGAGTGATTTTGTCCACAAAAAAGTGGACTGGTCTATGAATTGGTCACAGTGAACACTGGATATCTACAGTTCTAGGTTGAGAGAGGTCGGACTGACCAGTACCTTCAGCCCCAGGAAAAGTTCAGCTGGATGAGACTTTGCAGATGATATGAGGGTAGCAAAGAAAACCTTCTTTGCTGTTCACATAGCCATGGCATAGGTTCTCAAAACAACTCTATGTCACAATCAGTCGACTTCAGCATGGGTCCAACACCACTGTCGCTCTAACCACCTCCCTTCCTGCTTCAGCAGGCACAGGTCATCCATAAATCATGTGGCTCTTCGCCACCTATATGAGGGAAGCAGATGCCTGGGACCTGACCGGTCAATTGCCTCAGTCAACAAGGTGTTCCAAAGTATGACAATGTCAAAGAGTGTACGGCCATTAAAGCCATTAAAGTCCGGAGCATTCCGGAACTGATCTGGTTCCATAAGTCTCCAGGGGTGAACCAAACAAATAGGTTCTACACCTGCTGGGCGTAGACATGTTCCAGGAGTATGGCCCAGAAGAGATAATGATCTGTCCATGGGAAGGGCATAGATGACACCTCCCCTACTACCAGATCCCCTGCCTCAAGGCCAGTACAGAATACCAAATCCAGAGTATATTCCCCCTCATCAGTAGGGCCAATTACCCTCTGGAACAAGCCCATGGTTGCCACGGTGGTCATGAATTCCTGCTTTGCCCCACTAACACTGGTGTTGACATGGATGTTGAAGTCCCCCTGGACAACCAGTCATGAATAATGCAACAACACTTCCGACACCAGATCTGCTAAAGCTGATAGGAATGCTGCAATACAGGTGGGTGCACAGTAAACAAGCAGCCCCCCCTAATTTTTCCCCACACACCAAATCAATTAAAAGGTGAAGGCCCTCCAGAGGGGACATAATGTGCACTGGATATCTCCGTACGGCCCAATCATCCCTAATAATTATGGCCACACCACCACCCTGTCCCTCTAGCTGTGACTGATGCTGCACAGAGTACCTAACCAGAACCAGGTCAGCCAGAATCGGCTCTGTGATACACACCAGTTTGGCCTCCTGGTCAAGGATCAAGACCGTGACCATAAAGGATGTATTAATGACTGGCCTGGCATTTAACAGCAGCAGCACATTGCCAGTGGTTCTTCTCACAGCACAGTCTCTTGCCCTGGGAGGCTCCTGGGGATCAGGTCCATGACTAACAGCCCTAGATGGCTTCAAGTTCAGAAACTCTCAAACCATATGGCATTAAATAATCAAGAAGTATGCTAAACAAAACAACAAAATAAGTAAAGGCAGCATTATTCCCATTTTGTAAGTGGGGAAAGGAAAATGTGACAAATAGCAGTGAAGTATCCTTACCCCACTCCCTGAAGTAGAGTAAGCACAAAAATTAACAACACAATAGTCACCCATGAGTGGGTGGCCACTTGGCTGTTTATTAAATTACTGTGGACTGGTAACATGTCCTACCAAGGCAGAAGGCAATGAAGGGCAACGTGTGGGCCCATGTATACCCATGTGTTGGCATACGGGAAGTGCTGGGGGGAGTGTTGGCCAAAAAGGAGCTTCTGCACACCAGCTGCAAGCCCTGCTTGCCTTTTCCAGCTGGGAAGGAGATGGGCAGGGCTCATGGCCAAGGTGAAAGCAATGGTTGGGAAGGAACCGGCCACTTCTGTTCCCTAACCAGCCAACTCTCTAAACGTGACTGATGGCTGCTCCAGCTGAGAAGAGAACAGGAGAGGTTGCCGGCATAGTAGTGAGTGTGCATGTGAAAGTCCCACACAACCTGTGTGTTAGGTGCTGACATGTATGGGATGGTGAGTGTAATGGAACATTCAGAGACAGCACATGGGGCTAGCATCCCAGGGGGAAAAAACCAGGGGGGGGGGGAAATAAAGGAGAAAAAAATAAATCATCAACAAAGGTGAAAATAATTTACCCACAAAATGATACAATCTGAATTGTAGCCATGGCCAACACTTTCAAGTCTGTGATAGTAAACTTTGAACAAACAAAAAAATGTCTTTTTAATTCTGAACTTTCTCTATATCCTGCCCTTAAATAACATTCAAGCTCTCAGTTATTTCCTTTGCCTCTTGTCTAATTTATTCGCACAATCAAAATGATTCATACTATCTTTCACAATTTGTCAAAAATAAGGTCGCCTAGAACTTGTCACAAGCAGCATGTCATATGTTAATGGGATGAGCCCTGTAATGTCACTTTTTGTTCTGCCGTAAGCAGCAGACAATGGAAGTAAGTAGCAGACAGTGATTTTGCCAAATCTCTTTGGTGAGCTTTTCTACATCTATCAGCTGGAGAATTCTATTAAATCTCAGCACTCTGTAGGATCCTTCTCATAGTAATAAGTAGCCTGCCTTTTACTATTCCCAATATTATTTGGAGCTCATTTGATTTAGTTGATTCAAAGCCTCACCTTTACTTGTTATAGATTTGTGTGGACAATAATAGATAAATGATCCATTTGTCCTATTTAAGCAGCTAATTTTGTCAAAATGCACATCCATTTTTCACATCATTTCCCCCCTTACCTGCTGTTTGTGCATTATGAAATGTGTCTTTACCAAGCAGGTTATGACTGAGTTTGACAATAATAATTCATGTGTGCCTGATTGATTGGGTTCATGTGCTCTCTCTTGATTGTTTGACTCTAGTTTTCTTTGTGTATGTAAATTTGCATTTGTGGATCAATACAGTATGATAGAAACTTGATTTGCACAATGCCCATCATTTAAACACATGGAAAAGAAGTACAAAAGCAATCAAAGCCCACAGTCTACCTGAAAAATTACCTAAGCAGGTCTAGATAAAACAAATGCATTTTTATTCAATGCTTAAATATCCACCATTACCATGCTTCTGATCTGTCAGGGCACAATAGGCAGGTTGACACCTGAGAAGCACAATACATAATACCTCTTTCTTGTTCGGTTTTTGATATCCTCCTGGGGAAATGTAATAGTTTACTGACAGATTCTACCAGTCTTACTCCTGATGAGGACTGTGCTATTCCATGAGACATTCTAAATCAAAGGGCTTCTGCACAACAGGACACTGCTAAGTAGTAAGATGGCAAAATCTGTTTTCTTTGATCAGGAAATCAGTTGAGAAACAGAAACTCTATGAAGTTGAGACCTGGGTTTTTTTGTAGTATAGGTTTAGATAGCTCTTGGAGTACTGAAGTCCTAATCCTGGATTGGTAGCCTCTATGATATTAACAACTACGAAGTGGAGATTCTCCAGGCATCTCCAGGCTTTCCAGGTGGTGGAGACATCACAGTTCCACTGCTGTACCTGGCCCTGTTTTTGAACACCTATTCAAACACCTATTGAAGGCCTATCGAAATCAATAACAATTTTTTTACAAGAGAAAAGAGATCACAGACAGACAGACAGTCAACTTGAGCTGACCGTCTGAAACCAGTAGGTTTCATAATTACAGGTTTTGCACTAATTAAAAGAAATAAAACACCGTAAAAGTGAATGCAATAATTATTAATTAATAATTAATAATTAATAATTGATAGTTAGTAATTAATAATTAATAATTAATAATCGATGATTAATGATTAATGAATAATCTATTTATTTACAGCTTTAGCCAAAAACAATATATGTATTAATACTGTAATACAATAACATCAAACAAATACAGACTATGTATCCAGTCAAAACCAAACAAAGTCAGTCAGGCCTTTTTTTACTGAAAACTTACAAAATTTTCAAATTTCATCTCTATATTTAGCCAGAGCAGAAAGAACAATAACTGTTTTGTTTTGAAGTATCCAAATCATTTTTTCTTTCTTTTTTTAAAAAAAAATATATTCTTTTTATTGTTATTTTCCCAGTTACAACATTCAGCGTTATGGCATACTAAATTACTAACCGCGGGGACCTGGGGTTACAGCTTTGGTCCCCTACTAAACCTTATTTATCTGTTCCAGCTGGAATTATATTTTCTTAAGACATAGTGAAACATTTGATTCTGTTAGATCAAGTTCATCCTGGATCATTTCCCAGATAACGTTCCAAACCGCGTAGAAATTTTCCATTTTCATTTGTAGTTCAGCTTGGGTTCGCTCCATAGTTAGTGTTATCCAGAGTCTCTGTTGCCATTTTTTTACAGATGGTTTTGTTTTCGATTTCCAGTTACAGACGATGATTTGGATTGCTGCTAGTCGAAGTTGTTGACATGCACTGATTCTGTCTTTTGTTATGTTGATTTTTGGAAATATTTCTAGTAATGCAACTTCTGGCGATTGCAGGACGTCAGCTTGTGCAATCTGGTTGATGTATTTCCATATCTCATTCCAGAAGCTTTTTACGTGCGGACATGTCCACCAGCAATGCATCCAAGTACCTGTTTCCGTACATCCCTGCCAGCACCCCTGGGGGTACTGCGGGTTCATGTTATGCAGTTTCTGCGGAGTAAAGTATATTCTATAGGTTGTTTTTATTTGGGGTTCCAGCACTGATACTGATCTTGATGACCTGTGCATGACATTCCATATAATTTTCATTTCATCTGCTTCTATTTGTCTTTGCAAGTCCTCTTCCCAAGCAGCCACGTATCCAGCATCCGGTAAGTTAATTATAGGATTTATCACCTTGTATATTCTAGATAATACATGTGTTTGGGATGAGTCTCCATACAGCACCTTTTCTAATTTGTGAGGTTTTCTGATGTATTGCGGCTTGTTAAGTCTATTGTTGAATTTACATTAATTTTAGCGTATATTAAGAAGTCTACATTTTTCCAATTCTATCCTGAATTGTGTCTTTTGTTAGTATGTCCTGGCCTACAAATAATTGCGAGGCCCTTTTCAGATCGTTTTTCTCCCATAATTTCTTTACTGAAAGTGGGATATTGACAGCACTACTCCACTCTCCAAATATTGGTGTGTATGCAGACTTATCCATGCAGATATCAGGTCTTTTAAATATTATTTCCCATATTTGTAAAGCATACCATATAAAAGGGTGATCCTTATTTTTTTGTTTTTTTATTTCCTCCCTATCTGTGAGTACCTTATACATTTTATTCTTGCCACTGACCTCTTTTTCAATTTTGTTCCAGTCAGGGAACTGCGGATCATGGTACCAGATCTTGATGCCCCTTAGGGCAGAGGCCCAGTGGTACATTTTAAAGTCTGGCATGTTTAGCCCCCCTTTTTCTTTAACCGTATACATAATGGCTCGTCTTATTCGTGGTTTTTTCCTATACCATACTATCCAGGCTATATATTTATTTACTATGTTGAAGTATTCTTTTGGAATCTCTATTGGGAGAGCAAATGATGTGTATAGTAGCTTTGGCAGTATGGCTATTTTAATTAGGTTGGTCCTACCTATCCACGAGATCTGTAGCTTATGCCACTTTTCTTCTTTCTCTTTTATATCCTCTAAGAGTGGTAAAAAATTTAATTTATATAGTTCTCTCCATTTTTTAGGGATATTTATGCCTAGATATTTTATATTGTTGTTTTGTATTTTAAATGGGGTTGAGATGAGCTTTTCTTGCTCTGTCAGTTTTTCTTCATTAAAAATCAGCATTTGGGACTTGTCTATATTGACCTTATACCCGGATATCTTTCCAAAATTTTGTATAGTATCCAGCAATTTGGGAATAGATCTTGGCAGTTCCGCTAGGCTTAGCAACATGTCATCCGTGTACAGGGCAAGTTTAAATTCCTTTCCTTGGATTTTTATTCCTGCTATTTGGTGTTGTGCTCTAATAGCGATGGCTAGGGGCTCCAGTGCTATGTTAAATAGGAGAGGGGATAGTGGACATCCCTGCCTTGTACCTCGGGTCAATTGAATAGCCTCAGTTGTTTGACCCTCCATAATTATCCTTGCTCTTGGGGATTTATAAATTAGTTCTATCCACTGTAGAAATTGTCCATCTATTCCCATTTTTTTCATCACTTCTCGTAAGTATTTAAATTCCACCAAATCAAACGCTTTCTCCGCGTTGAGGGATACTATTGCCGCTGGCGTATTTGTGTTTTTGATGTGTGCTATAATATCAATAATTTTTCTAATGTTGTTGATGCCTAGTCTTTTAGGGATAAATCCAGTCTGATCTGGATTGATTATGTCTGGAATGATATCCATCAATCTGCCCGCTAAAATTTTTATAAATATTTTCACGTCAGTATTGATTAGTGATATCGGGCGATAGCCGCTGCATATTTCAATATTTTTTTCCACTCTTGGGGCAGAGCATTATGTTAGTGTCATAAAAAGACTGGGGCATTGACTGCTGTTTCAGAACGGTATTGTATACTCTCATCAGAATTGGGTTTAAACTAGCTGAAAATGATTTATAAAATTCCGCCGGGAATCCATCCGGGCCTGCCGCCTTATTGTTTGGCAAACTTTTGACTGCCTCCTTTATTTCCTTTACTTCAATTGCCTTGTTTAGGTAATCTGCTTGTGCTTCTGTTATTTTTGGTATTTTAATTTTGGATAGGAATTCTGTTATACTTTTTTCTGTAGGAGCAGCAGTGGTATAGATTTTTTTATAATATTCCAGGAAGCATAGTTCCTTATCCTTCCCTGTAAGTATTTCTGAGTTTTGGGTTTGCCTTATGAATGGTATATTTGCTTTCTGTCTTTTTTTTTTAATCAGCCATGCAAGCACTTTGTCAGCTTTATTCGCCTTATCATAGTAGTAGGCTTTTGTATATCTCAATTTGTTTACAATGGCTTGTGTTTCAATCAGGTTAATTTGAGTTTTCAACAGTGCTATACTCTCTGCATTTATTTTGGGCTGTTTGGCCAGTTGTTTTATTTACAAATATATTTGACTGCTTTGTGCTTTTTTTTCTCTATTTAGTTGGGCACTTAATGAAATGAATTGCCCTCTGAGAACCGCTTTAGCTGCCTCCCAAAGATTTGTGGGCAAGATTTCTGGCAGGTCGTTAAATTTCAAATATTCCTCTATTGCTTTTTGTATTTGTTGCTGTACCCATTTGTTGTCTAAATAAAAAAATTTTAACCTACATTCCTGCCTGTTGTTTTTTTCCTTTAATTTTGCATTTATTTCTACAACCACAGCATTATGGTCAGAAAAGGGTATAATTTGTATATACGATTTGTCGCAGTGTGCTATAACCTCATTGTTTCCCAATATATGGTCTATTTTGGAGGAAATTTTATGCGGGTTAGAATAAAATGTGAAGTCTTGTATGTTAGGATGGAATACTCTCCAAATTTCTTTCCAGTGATGCTCCTCTGTTGTTTGAGCTATTTTTGTCTGCTGCTTATTTAATTTAGTCTTTGTATATAAATCTAGTACAGACAGTGGGGCGTTAAAGTCTCCAGTGATTATGGCTCTGCCCTCCACCTTGTTTGTGATTTTTGGTATGACATCACATAGGAAAGCCCTCGTGTTATTATTTGGAGCGTATACTGTTGCTATCGTATACTTGTCTATCCCTATTTGTCCTTTTATGATTATCATTCTTCCTTGGGTGTCTTTTTCCATTTTTGTAATTTTCATATTTAAACTTTTCCTTATCCCTATCAGCACACCTGCTTTTTTCCTATCAGCATTTGCGTAATATATATCATAATACTTATTGTTAAACCTCTTATCTTGTTTTACGAGATGTGTTTCCTGGATTGTGAATACTTGTGGACCGAATTGTCTGAGGAACTGCCATAATCTCCTTCTCTTGAATGGGTTGTTTAAACCACATACATTGAAGGAGATGATCTTTAGTTTATCCTTCATCTTTGTTAATCTTGCCTATTTTGCTTCCTTTTTGTTTGCCTATTTTTTTTTTTCTGCTGGTGGTATGCTGGCTTATTGTATTACTTATGAGGCCTGTTTTGTTACTCATTCTGATCCATTGTTTTATTTTTTTCACTCTGTCATCTTTATTAATATATTCAATTTCTTCCCTGTTAACCTTCCCCTTCCCCCTCCCTAACCCAACCTTTTTAACCAAAACATGCATTTTGCTAATCAACTTACCCTTTCCCCCTAACACAAACTTTTGAATAACCTTTCGGGGTCCCCTCTATGGAGTTACGTGCCATTTGGGCTCTCTCCTCCCTCCCAGACCTTTGCAATTGTCGTTCATTTCCACAGTTTTACTTACATCATACATTTTACATTTTTTACAGCCATATTATTTTTTTCACTTAGATCTCATGAAGGTATTCTTATTTTTAAACATAGTTCTTAAGATTTTTTTCTACAAATTTTTGCAGTTCCTCTTGTTGTATAAAGTACCGTCTCTTGCTCTGATATATAAAGGAGAGCTTTGCTGGGTAGAAAATTTGTGCTCTGATTCCCATTTCGTTTAATGCCTCAATTTGCTTTTTCCAGTCTTTTCTTTTTTTCACTGTTTCAAAAGCTAAATCAGGGAAGACAGAGATTTTTTGCACCTGAAATCTGAGTTCTTTCTGTATTCTGGCAGCTTTTAAAATTTCTTCTTTTTCTTGAAAACTGAGGAATTTTATTATTATAGCTCTAGGCGGATCCTGCTCTTTGGGTCTGGGACGGAGGGACCTGGGAGCCTGTTCTATCTCAGCTGAACTTAATTCTTGTTTGTCTGGGAATACCTCTTTTAGCACTCTTTGTATCAGGTCCTCCACTCCTGCTGATTCAGATCCCTCAGGAATGCCCATAAACTGCAGGTTATTCCTGCTTGTTCTGTTCTCTAACTCTTCCAACTGACTTTGCATAGTTTGAATTTCTGCCTCCGTTTTTGTGACCCGCTGCTCAGTTATATTCCCTCTATCTTCCTGTTTGCTCACCCTCTGCTCAACTTCCTCTATGCGCTTATTAGTGCTCTCCATTTGTGTTTTTATTTCCCCTAGGCTTATTTTTATTGCAGCTATGCCCTCTTTATTTTCTTGTAAGTCTTCTTTTATAGCCCTGAATAGTTCTAACACTTGGGGCAGCGCGGTGATTTCCCCTGGGTCTCCCAGGCTTTTGCGTGCTATGGCCTCCGCCATCTTGGAAGCGGCAGCCTCTCCCTTCCTCACATTGTGGCGTGGCTGACAGAATTTTTCAATAGTTGACTCTGCGTCTTTTTTTTTTTTTCTGAGTGCATACCTTGTTTAGCTGCTTGCAACTGTAAATTTTGTTTTTTTCTGTGGCAATTAGGCTTCTCCGTTACTGTTCTTGCATTGGGCTCAGAGGGAGCTCAGCCGTGCACGTCTGGCTACCCGCGCATGCCCAGTCGACCCCCCAAATCATTTTTTCAAACAAACCGAAGAAAGGAACTGATTCCACAACTGGTAAAAGAAACTTCTCCCTAGGTACCTGATATAGGGGACAGACCCATAAGAGGTGTACTGTGTCTTCCACCTTTCCCATGGAGCATGGGCTCTACTTTCTCTATATTCTCTACTTTTGACTCCCTTCTTAACACCCCCTGCCCTCCCTCACCCTCTTCCCTTGCTGCTCAGGATCTTACATCATTCTTCACTTCAAAGATTGACAAGATCCATCAGGACATTGCCTCCCACTCACCTCTTCCTCCTGCTCCCATACCCCCCTCCTCATCCCCCCTCTCTCCTCACATCCTTCCCTCCTGCCTCTCTCAAGGAAATCTCCACAATGCTCCCTTCATCCAATCCCTCCACCTGCCCCCTTGACCCAATCCCCTCCTGCCTCCTGGCCTCTATTGCTCCCACCGTCACCCCCCCCACTTCTACATGTCATCAATCTCTCCCTTTCCACAGGCTCCTTCCCCTCTGCCTTCAAGCATGCCACTGTCTCCCCCATCCTCAAAAAGCCCACCCTGGACCCATCTGACCCCTCTAGTTACCGGCCAGTCTCCCTCCTTCCCTTTGCCTCAAAGCTTCTGGAACGTGTCGTCTACTCCCGCTGCCTGGACCTCCTCTCTGCCAACTCCTCCCTGGACCCTCTCCAATCCGGCTTCCGCCCCCTCCACTCTACTGAAACTGCCCTGGCCAAGATCACCAATGATCTACTTGTCGCTAAATCTAAGCGCCTCTACTCCATTCTTGTCCTCCTTGACCTCTCTGCTGCCTTTGACACTGTCGACCACTTGCTTCTATTGGACTCGCTTTACTCTTTGGGCTTCCGTGGCTCTGTCCTTGACTGGTTCTCCTCCTACCTCTCTGACCGCTCCTTTAAAGTCTCGCTCCCCGAGTCAAACTCCTCCTCCCTCCCCCTTTCGGTTGGGGTCCCCCAAGGCTCTGTCCTTGGCCCTCTCCTCTTCTCTATTTACACCCTGTCCCTTGGCAAAATTATTGCCTCCCACGGATTCCAATATCATCTCTACGCTGATGACACCCAACTCTATCTTTCTACCCCCTCTCTCTCCTCTTCTGTCCACTCACGCCTCGTCAACTGCCTCTCTGATATCTCCGCCTGGATGTCCCGACGTCAACTCAAGCTCAACATGGCCAAGACCGAACTCCTCATTTTTCCTCCCTCCTCTTCCTCTCCCTCTAACCTGCCCATCTGCATCGATGGAGTCACCATCCATCCTGTTCTCCAAGCCCGTAGCTTGGGCTTCATCTTTGACACGCACCTCTCTTTTAAACCTTACATTGACTCTGTTGCCAAATCCTGCCGATTCGCCCTCCATAACATTGCTCGGATCCGCCCCTTTCTCTCTACCTCCTCGGCCAAAACCCTTGTTCATGCCATGGTTATCTCTCGCCTCGATTACTGCAACCTCCTCCTTGCTGGCCTCCCTCGCTCTCACCTGTCCCCCCTTATCGCAATCCAAAACTCTGCTGCCAAGGTCATTCACTCTGCCCGTCGCTTCGACCATGTGCAGGCTCTCCTCTTCTCTCTTCACTAGCTCCCCGTTCCTGAAGATATCCTGTTTAAACTCCTGGTACTCATGTTCAAAACACTCCACAACCAAGCTCCCACTTACCTCTTGGAGCTAATCTCCCTATGCTCTCCTGCACGCGCTCTCCGCTCTTCCTCTGTCCCCTCTCCCTCATTTCTCCTGCTCACCTAACCACCTTCGACCCTTCTCCCTCGCTGCCCCCCATGCCTCGAACTCCCTCCCTACCCACATCTGCCTTGCCCCCACTCTCTGCTCCTTCAAATCCCTCCTCAAGACCCACATTTTCCTCTCCGCCTTTCCCAATGCCTACTAGTCGTTCCCCATATACTTACTGTCTGCTCTCCTCTGCAGACTGCTGCAACCAACCTGATTGTAACCAAGCCAAGCACATGCACCTGAGACTTCGCATCTGCCTGAATGCTTGTTTATCTTCTCCCCTGTCTCTCCCACTGTCCCCTCTCCCTGTCTCCCTCTCATCGTCTTTTAGATTGTAAGCCACAGGCAGGGACCGCATCTATTTCTATGTTCTGTACAGCGCCAGGCACATGGCTGGTGCTATATAAATGTTTATAATAATAATAATAATAATAATAATAATAATAATCTATTAGAGTAAGGTATTTTTGCCCATTTTCCCTCCCGTACTTTAGTATCCAATTAACTCAACCAAAGCTTGGCTAGAGTCTCTCTGTGAGAAAATTGAGTAATAACTGAAAGATACTTTGGCTGTATATTATCAAAATGAATATGCTGGTAAAACAGTATGTGTCTAAATGTCCTAGCTTTTGCAAGATCATTCTGAGCTGAAATATCTAAAAAACCGCTCTGTTATAAGAGGTTTCTCATTACCCAATGGGATAGGTTGCCTCTCAAACATTTGCCATTATTAACGGCAGTGGGTTTTTTTCATTATCATTGTCGTTATTGGTATCGGTATCATTTCAAATGAAGATTTAATTTTTGGTATCGGTATTGATTGCAATAACATAACATTATATATATATTATATATTTTAACATTTTATATATATAATAAAACAGACTAGTCTAAATACCTATATAATATGTAATCTCTCTCTATATGTACAGAAGTAATATCTATCTAAGGCTGCGTTCCCACCTGCGGCAGCAGTGGCAGCAGGGGGAGGAGCGAGGGAAGATACGGAAGCATCGAGGAGCCGGCCATCAGGAAAAGAGCAGGTGCTAATGGGGATCTGTCGCGGCTTCTCTTGAACCTTTCAGGGTAGGATTTTGCACCCTTACATGCACAAGAGCCATGGCAGATCCCCATTCACACCGGCTCTTTTCCTGTCAGCCAGCTCCTCTACGCTGCCACATCTTCCCTCGCCCCTCCCCCTCCTGCCACTGCCACCACAGGTGGGAACCCAGCCTTAATCTAAGGGAGACAGGGGAAGGGAAAAGGAAAAATATCTATTATCTAATCAATTATCTATATAACCATTCTAATCTAATCTAATCTAATCTAATCTAATCTAATTTATATGTCTATAATATATATCTGTCTCTAATTTATACTACCTATCTATATATAATGTACAGGGGGAGAAGAGCAGGGAAAGGGAGAAGGTAATTGTCATTATTGTTATTGTTATAATGAAAACAACATGCACACTCCTAAGTAAAGCCTGCTTAGCCAATCTAACTGGTGGAAAAAGTCTACGTTTTAGCCAGTACAAAGCTGGTTTATGTCTAGCTCTGGTAGCAATGTTTACAGTGCCTGTTTCCACCCTAACCACTGAACATGGTGTACTCTTCTGTACACTGCCAATATTTTTAAAAGAAAATTTGCTTGGACTCCTTCTATAATCTCCAAAGCTTTTGGATCCAGTCACCAGAGTTCAGCACAATAAAGTAACATTGCTTCTAGTTTTGCTCTTCCAATAAAGGAGAATCTAACTAGTAATCTGAGGCTGTTTCTACACGGATACCACCCACCCGTTTCCACCCATCTCTGCATGCCTCCACTGGGCCTGCAGTGGGATTCGTGTGAAAATGGCCTAACTCTACTGTGGAATTCAGGTACAAACAAATCCAACCCCCAGAGCCCAAACTTTAGTTGGAGTCAGTTGAATTCAGCTTAGTCAAAAGGTTGCATCTACAATCAGAGAACATGGGTGAAATTCACCACCGTCATCACAATTTGGTCACTGGGGTTTGCCAATAGATAGCTTAATTTCAGGCCAATATCCCAATGCAATTTTCCAATCAGCAAAGGAGATAGCAACTTAACATAGACATCAAGTGTGGTCTTACAGTAAAATAAGTAATGAGGAAAATCTTCAGTTTGTTGAAGACCACAAGGACAAAACCTCTGATGGTATGAGATTTATACCTGCAGTCCAGCACAGCAGAAGGGATTTGTTGAAATCTGAGTAATGTCAGAGATCTTTGACTTGTATAATTATGAGTAGAGGACAAATAGGATCCAACTAGGTTCTGTGACTTGATCTTACTGTACCAATGAGCAGTTTTAACTAATGGTAAAGCAGCCAAATCTGCCCGCATAGGGTGTGTCCCATAAACATCTCCTGATTATATCCTTAGCATACCTAGGTACCAAGCCATGGAAAAAGAGGCTGGAAAACCTGCTTCTTTAAGGAGCTTTTCTATATTAGTCATCCATGAGTAACCAAGGTCAGACTGCTCTTGTTCAATCCAACAAAGTTTGAATAGTCACATATTTGACAGAGACAAGAGCTTTAACCAATAGAGGAGTGAATAAAGACAGGCTTTCATCTGGACATGAAGGACACCTGTCTCAACCCTAATCAGAACTGAGGCATGCTCATAGGAACACCCAGTATGGTTCTAAGGAGCTTATTTTGAAAAATCTCCAAATCGGTGTGGGTAGTAAAGTCCCATAATTCGGCACCATAAAATGCCCGGCAACACAATTTATGGCCAAGAAGTTGTACGACTGGAGCAACCATTCTCCCAGCTGTGGTCCTCCAGAATTTTATCATCCTGTTTATTGATTGAGCCAACTTAAGCCTGATCACATTCAAATGTCCATACCAAGAACCGTTGGAAGCAAACGTTATGCCCAGAAGCATCCAATATGACCACCGGGGCTGATCCCATATGCCATGGGCTGGGGCTCAGAGCACACGTAGCATGTGTGCAAATTGTGCACACTCCTGGCATGGGGCCCACACCACGCACCAAAATCATGGGATTGGCCCCATTCTCAGAGATAGGATACTGGGCTATGTGCAGTGTTCGCATAACCCTCAATGGTAGCTTTTATGCCCTTTTCTTGGGCTTTTGTTTAGCCTTGGACAACCAATTATTTTGTTAAAGCCTCAGCAACCAAATGTCCCTCCTTCCCCACCCTCTAAAAAAAAGAGTTTAATCTGATGGGGTGAAATTTAGTCTTTGGTTTAAAAGGTGGGGAAAATCCAATACTAAATTTCATGTAACATTTTTCTCTTATCTGAGACTAAACTGATTATTTAATACACTACACTACTGATTGTGTGACTAAAGTAAAGTTAATAAAGTTATACCAGCATAAATGTGTTGGAAGGGTGTAGAGAATTAATAATTTTGTCTTTGACAGTACTAAAAAGTAGAAGTGAAACTCCATGGAGTAACTGAATCTGACTTGAAACAAAAATCAGGACAGAAGGGATCTACTCTCAGCAATGCCACTGATCTGATCTATGACCTTAAACAAGTAAGTCACATTATTTCTCTTTGCTTCTGTTCCTCTCTCCATCCTTTGTGTTCATCTTGTCTATACAAACTACAAAACCTTTGTGTCTAGCACAGCTGAGCGCTGCTTCCAAAACTTACCATCATACAAATAAATATATAATCATGACATATAATAATCAGGGGCGGCTGGTGGGTGTTGAGGTTGGAGGGGCAGTAAGGCCGGCTGGTGGCCGGAGCCAGGGCAATGGTAGGTGGAGCCAGGGCAACGATAGGCGGCATAACCCAGCAGCAAGGAGTTCCAAGGGTTAATGTTGGATGGACATTACATTACTTAATCATGAAATTTCAGTTAGGTTAGGCAGGTTTAAAAGCAGGCAGACAACCTTAAACCTCACTTACAAGCAGTTTTAGCAAAGACACACACACACACGCAGCAGAGGTTAAGAATTCTGCTTCAGAAAGAAGGGACTTGCTGCATGTATGTTGGAGGGACCCCAATCCCTGCTTCAGAAGTCCTTTTTTTTTTTTCCCCCCTGCTATTTATTATTTATTTGTAGAAAAACAAAACAATGACCATCTACAATCCATCTCTGCAATCCATAGTAAATTGTCATTTGGTCTGTAGCACTACAATCAATATTTTCAGCAATACTTAGTAGAGGTCTCAGGAAAGGAGAAGAGAAAGTCCCCAATGTGTATCTGTAGCCATCTTCAAGATCAAGTCTCTGTACAATGATGACCTTAGGAGCCAGTATTATTCAGCTTCTTGTCTGATGGTTTTTAGTCCAGAACCCTTATCACAGGTGTCCAAGTCTGTTCGAAGGTACTCATTTCATCATGGAGATCCGCATGCAATCTTTCTATAGTGTACATGAATCATATCTTTCGATATAGCTCTTCCATTGACAATTCCTCAGCCCCCTTCCAGTACTTAGCTATCACTGCTATTGCAGCAAGGCATACCATTTTGCAAGAGTTCTGACACCTGAGCATATTTTTTGTTTTGGAGTATAAACCCAGCAGAGCTAATTCCATTTTGTGAGGCACCACTTCCCCTGCTATTTTATTGATTAGTTTCCATACCTTGCACCAAAATAAACACACTTTTGGGCACCCCCACCAACAATGTTTGTAGGTGCCAATTTCACCACAACCCCTTCAGCATAACCCTTTCTCCGATATACAAGAGAATTTCAACCTCACTCGGGTTAGATATTACCTTATTGAAAGTTTAAGCTGAATTTCTCTAATTTCTAAGGAAGCGACGCATCTATTCATATGGTGCCATATCTCCCTTTCCTGATCTTGCCCTTTGGCTAGGTTTATATCTTTCCTCCAATCTTCTATATACTTTACAGGTGCTTTATAATATAATTCCTTTATTGCTTTATATATCCTTCCCAGTCTTCCCGAGGATTTATTCTTTTTGAATATCAACATTTCTAACTTTAATGTTTCCCTGCTGAATCTCTCTTTGTTTTGGGGGGCATTTGCTAGACCTTTTATTTGTAGGTACTGGAGAATATCTACTTTCCCTTGCGTGATTTCCTCTATATTGTCTATGGTTAGAAATCTTCCTCCTGTAAATAGTTGCCCCATTCTTACTATCCCTTTGTTTCTTAATGATTCCCTCAACCCCGGTGCTAGTTCTCTTATACTAGCCATTATTGAGTCTATTGGGGTGAAGGGGGAATATTCTCCTTTCAGCTCCATTTTTTGTCCTCAATATGTGCCAGTTCCTGCATAATACTCCTGCGAAAGGGTGCTCTTGTCTTATCTCCACCGGCATTTTCCCTTGATCCAGTCAGTTCTTGAGTCAGTTCTTTCTCAAACCTTCCCCATTCCGGTGCATTGATCTCTTGGTACCAGTCATATATCCCGTGTAATTGCTGCTCTGTGATACAATTTCAGGTTAGGTACATTTAGTCCCACTTTATCCTTAATCTGCATTAATGAGGCCTTCCTAATTCGTGGCTTCCTACCATTCCACACGAGGTCATTTACCAGATCTTCATTAAGCCTGAAGAAGGCCTCTGGTAATGCAATCAGTAATGCCATTAGCTTATGAAGCAGCTTAGGTAGCACCATCATTTTATACATGTTTATTCTGCCTATCCATGATACCACCATTCTACGCCAAGGTTGTATTTCTTCTGTTAATTTTTTTATCAGCTGTAGAAAATTTGCTGTGTATAGGTCCTTAGTATTTTTTGTGAGTACCACCCCCAAATATTTTAACCCTGAATTTGTTATTGGAAAGGGTGACATTTCTTTTAGCCTCTTATCCTGTTCCTTTCCGTAGCCATAGGCTAAAGCAAAAGATTTATCTCTGTTTATTGAATATCCCAAAATATTCCCAAAAGCTTCCATAACCTTTATTAATTCTGGCAGAGTTTCCTCTGGTTCTGTTATATATAACAAGAGGTCATCTGCATACAAAGATAATTTGCTTTCGGTGGTTCCTATTTTAACTCCCTTTATTTTTTTCATTTTGCCTTATCGCCGAGGCTAATACCTCTAGGACCAGGTTGAAGAGCAGTGGGGAAAGGGGACATCCCTGCCTCGTCCCTCTTTGCAAATTAAATGGCTCTGTGAGCTCCCCATTGATTAAAAGCCTAGATTTCGGTCTCTTATATATTGCAAAGAGCCACTTCAGAAAGTTCCCAATCATGTCCATCTTCTATAATACTCTAAATAGACACTTTGGTTCAATAAAATCTAAGGCCTTCTCCGCATCAGCGGAGATGACCATAGCCGGGATTTTTTGCTTGTTCAATGCGAATATTATATTGATTGCTTTTCTTATGTTATCCCTACCCTGTCTGCCTGGTATAAAGCCAGTCTGATCTCTATGTATTATTTCCTCACTTATTGATTATAACCTGTCTGCCAGAATTTTTGCAAAGATCTTATCATCGCAATTCAACAGAGAAATTGGTCTATAGCTCCCGCAACAATCCGGATCTCTTCCAGGCTTGGGGATTACTTTTATGACAGCATTGTAAAAGTTTTTGCGCCATTTCATTCTCAACAAGTGGAGCCCTCCAGCAGCCCCTGCCAGCGCTGTTTTCCCTGCCTGCCCTGTTGTTTTGGGGAAAGGACTTTGGACCCGTGCCCCGAGGGGGATTCCTGTTTGCTGGAGACACCTGGAGCCCATG